>PVJA010000118.1:0-193244 GCA_004027025.1 Myocastor coypus | reverse complement strand
TGAGTACATATTTAAGAAGAAATTACAATCCGAATACTAAAGAACCAGGTCTTTACTACCTAGATCATTATAATGAGGAAACAATTAGTGTATCTAAACAGAGCATGTCTCAGAAGGCTTTCTATAAATAAGATTAATTAAAGATGCTGTCAAACTCTCCGGTACCTGTGTCCCAGAGGAATATCGGGCGCTGGTTCTGGTGGTGGACGCCTTCACAGAACTGTGGGGGCTCTCGGTAGGGAGGCTGCCACAGCAATAAGAGTGTCGGAAGCACTTGCCATATTCTTTTCGTACCTGCATTGAATGAGTAATCAAAAAACCAAGGGATTAATGTGAGGCTGCGTGCTTCACTCTCCCGAGTAACATGAGCAGGGAAGAGAACAGGGAAGCATCACAAGTTCCACTAAGACCTACGTGTGCAGAAGATACACTCGACTTGCAAAAATCCAAGTTCAACCGAAACTGCTGGAACAGTATCAGCAGTATGTCTGCTAGAAGAGACTACATTAAAATTTGCTTAATGTAGCGAAAGGCTTCATACCCTGTTATTATTGTGCAAGTGTTGTTCATACAATGGCAATATATTTAAAATGTTACTCTGTATTTATATATTTCACACTTATGTCTTTTACATTTGGTGCTAAGAAAGATAAACACTTATTATTTTCCTACCTTGTGCAACCTAAAGATTCTCCTTAAGTTTTCTGTCTGTGTGTCTGTCTGTCTGTCTCTCTTCTATTGAAACAGGATTCTGCTAAATTGACTACTCTGGCCTCCAACTTGTAATTCTCCTGCTTCAGCTTCCAGAGCAGGTGGGATTACAGGCATGCACACCATGTTCAGTGCTTGATTATATTTAACCAACCCACAACTCAGTCCTTCACGACGTAAGGGTTCAAATCTCCTACAACACCTCTTTGACTGAATTGCCAAGTCTCATGGGTAACCTGTTTATAACGCCAAACTCTTTTGGCACAGGAACAAAGAGGGGGAAAGGCTCTTTGATACATTTGCCAATAATTAGGATGGAATGTTTTCTTCATTTTCTGGTTAGGCTCAGCATTAACATTGGGTGTACAGAGTTTAAGCTGTCCGAGCTCACTACAGTAGCACACAACAGAACTGTTTACGCAATTTCCATTCACATTAATCAGTTAGTTGTGTAATTTCCCTTTTCTGCTAAAGCTTAATGAATAGATGCAAAAGTTGTTAGGTCTAAAAGGAAGCTAAAACCAACCTTTAAGAAGTGAATTCTGAACAACTGCTAACTAATAAGCCTCAGCCTGAGCACTGTGTGTAGGACAGGGAGGAGGGGGAGGCTGCAGGGCCATGTGTACCCTGGTATGGATATGTGTTTTACCATACACAGGGGCTGGCTTTTGAACTTATAAGACAAACAAGGAGCAGAAATTGCGAAAGATTTTTTTTTTCTTTTGTAGCAGACTGTAAAAACCTTGTACAAATTATAATTCTAAGTTACTTGCCTACAGAGACCAGGACTATGACACTTACCTCTTGCACAGTTACAGAATTAAAGTCACCAGATGACCTTTTAAATCTAAGTGTGCTTGCATTTTACCGTGGTGACTTTATTAATTATACCTATTAGAACAAATAACACTGTGGTTGAGCTTTTACATGGCCTGAATATGCTCATCCCAGCAGTGAGCACCAGGGTTTTAATTTAGCCATTGTACAGCATCTCCTTAACACTCTATCCTGGCCACTGATAAGATGTATCCAAGACTAAGTGTAACATTTTAGGAAGACGTGCAACGTGCCTTGAAAAGGTAGCTGTTAGTGTCAAACACGGAGTACCAACAACTTGTTCAGGAAATTCATAGAACTATGTGAAGAAATAATGAACACTTCCCCCTTTCTCGGCTAAATTGATGCCTTATGCCAGAGATACTTGACATAATTGCTCAAAAATTATGAATATTTGGTCATGTGCTTGTACACAGAATATTCATTTACATAAGAAGGATATAAACCCTAAGTCATCCCTGTATAATGTCAAGAAAGGAGATGTTCAGGGATTATGCAACACATATCCCACAAAATTTTTCTACACATTTAATGGTTACTAACAGGCCGGAAATGCTGGAAAGCCCAAGACAATGGCCATTGAAATGGTATTTTATCTAAATGCTAGGCTCCGGTGCTGCTTTGGCCTACCGCCTTTCCTGCTGTGAATGCACGCCGGCCGACAGCCCTACACATACCACTGTCATTATCTCAAAATTACAGCTTATTTAAAACTGATGGAAGCAACAACACTATCATCTCGTCAGGGCTGAACGCATAATCGTCTTCACTTTCACAATCCTACTTCTCTGTCCAATTTAGTGACCAGCTAGGAGTATCAGAATAAAAGATGGCATCAGTTACGCAGCCTGGGAGAGGATGCTGCCTTGGGAAAGGCAGATTTATTAAAGGCAAATGGCAGGTAAGCAATGCGTTTAGGGTTATATCTCACTCTAGATTTTTTTTTTTTTTATCTTTAGCTTTAGATTACGAATTTTTCTTGCTGACTTTCATTTACCATCAAGTCAGTACAGAGTAAGATGTGATCTAAATTTGCGGGTTTTGATCTTTCAAAATTCTCAAAAGGCAACTTTACTATTAATTTTTGGTACGTTTCGTGCTTTTAAAATTAACAAGATTTATTTCTGATACTCGATGTTATTTTGGACCATGGCATTCCTGCTCACAAGCAAATTAATCTGCTTTTTTAGCCTTGGCAATGTGACATTTTACAGAAGCTACCAGAGAACCCAAAATCTTAACATAAGTGTCTAGTTTACCTCACTCCCCCACTGAGATCGAAAAGAGGACCAGGGCTGTCTATTTTTTACACAAGTGTTTCCAGATGAGTATTAACATGAGCTTGCAATTAAAGACATTTAGCGGGGAAAAAATAAACTGCAATTTAAAAATCTTTTCAACGATTTCTATTATTTTCAAATGAAAGAATGTGCAAGTTGAGCCTGGGGGTGTTTTCCTTTACTTACTTTCTTTTGGAGAGCACAGTGAAAGATGAAAATGAACACTCCCTGGAAAGCATTAAAGATGGTGAAGAGATATGCCATCACAATAGTCTCCTCATTAACATAAAGCAACCCAAACGACCAGGTTAGGCCAAGAAGACACAGAAGAGCAAAGGCGCCCAGCACCCAAGACCTGAAAAAATAAAGTGCATTTTTTAACAGGTTCCAGGAGGGGAAAAACATTTATCAAGCTTATTTCTTAACATATCAGTAGTAGCAGTTGACTCTCTCTATGTTCACATTCAAATTCAACAGCCTTTTGTCTTTAACCTTTCATTGGTTAAGAAAGAATAGTATTTAGTACTGCGGCCTCCAGTGAAAACAGCAACAGCAGGTCTGAACTTTTCTTACTCCAGAACAAACAGGTCTCAGAACTATATTAAAATACAAGGTGTAAAATATCCCCCATGATTTGGTTGTTTTTTTGTGTACAGTTAGGTTAAAGAAATTAAGGAGCCCTTAATTAGCTTACTTCTAAGTTTGCATCCCTGCGGTGTACGTATGATACCGAATAATGTGACACAGACAGAAAGGTTAAATGGCAGATAATCACTGAGCACCTACACTTCAGGTTCTAACAAACTACACTTAAGCGAACCTAAGGTTTTATAACTCAAGCATGAAGAAGCCTAGCTGGAATGAGATAAAAACATGAGCAACTTCAAAATAAAATAACTTTGGAGAGATTTCATCATGAATAGCTTAAGGAGAAAAGAACTGGAGAAAATAGGAGGGAATGAGCAGGGTTTTGAGTCAGTGCATTCCACGTCTAACTAAGGGTCTTACTTGATAAATGGCTTATTATCTTCATAGCTAGAAAGCATTATAAGCAGAAAAGAGAAACAAAATTATTAGACAGAATTAAAATAGAAAGTAATAAGAAAGCATTTATATATTTTATAAATTAGTCAAAATTAAGAAAGTCAAAATGCAGAGGCAAGCAATTAAAAAAATAAAGGCATATTATAGTTTAAAAATACTACAGCAAATCAGATATTCCAAAATAACTATAAAAATTAAGGGCAATTCATGATATTGACGGATTTGTAAAAAAATATAAATCATGCCATACATTTGTTAATGTAGGGTTCTACCTTACCCAGGTAAGTCCGTATTATAGTAGCCATCACAAACACGGTAATTACTGGTGTGGATGAGAAGACGGAAAGAGGGAAAGGAAGAAAAGAGAGAGATGCTAAAGATTAGCTCTCTCTCTTACCATGCAACATGCAATGAAGCTGCCACTAACCTATTCCAAACAGCTCATTTTTTAAAAAAAGTATCCTTAGTCTTGATCTGCCATGTTTATATTAAAAATAGTATCTTCAAGAGTTATAATCCTACCACAACCAACTTGAATACCTCATCTATTTCTACATTAAGATTCATATTTTAAAAATAACTCTGAAAATGCTTCCATAAGGTGACTTAATGAATCAACATCTATCAATTTTTTGTTAATTAGCATTTTTCCATTGATAGAATACTGCGGTTTTACCCAGCACTCAGGTAAAGTAAACATTTGTTTAATTAGTAGGAAAACAACAGATAATCTTCAAGTTAACAATAGTAATAGAGTAAATTCTCTTAGGAAAACAAGATTAGGGTAAGAATCTGCTCAGAATCCTTAAATCAAAAAGTCATTTAACAAAACAAATTTAATATAATTATATCAGCCATGCAAACAAGAACTTCATTTTGAACGGCATTTTTAATTCAAATGACACTGCTACAGTGATATTAAGTTTCCACAAAGCCACTGAGACAATTTCTTCACTCTAGGTCAAGACAGAATTATTGCATTTTTGACCAATGTTTGTAACATGGTAACGGTGACACTCAACTTTGATCTGTATGACTTCATTCTGAATAATTTCTACAGTTGACAGAAGGCAAAAAATACTTGTATTCCCTGTGGAGAACATCTTTCACTTAGCTTGTCAAATATTAGAATTAAAATACAAAATACTTACTTAATGTTTTCCAACCTGCTAGAATCTGGTTTCAAAGTGTTTGAATGCTTCACCATTTTGCACAATGTGATCACCAGGAAGATAATATTTAGCTGTGATGAAAAATACTGAATTAGATCACTATAAAAAGTGAAAACTGTTTGCAAATACAGTTGATGCAGGTAAATATCAGTAACATAATATGGTAGACTCTGACTTAATTGTAGGTTATGTATGCAATGGTTGAGTTCAATGTATGTTTAAAAAAAATAAACCACTCCAGCTATGTATGATCGATTCTTTAATAGATCATTTGACATGAAATTGCAACCTCATTAAGTCAGTATCATGTGGCAATGATTAAATAAATTAGAAAACCTAAATTAGTTTCTTTAGCTAGATGTACTCCGGGGCCCAAAAAGTCATTTGGTGAACACTGAAGGGAATTTCTTCGAAGGACCATTTACATCATGTAACCTACAAGGGAAGAATCACGCGGTTTTGGAACCAGAATCCTTCAGTGCAGCTTGATTCTGACTTACGATTCAATTAGATTAATAACATCTGCAGGCTGTTTCTAACATAACTGTGAGGAGCAAATGAAATACAATAGGTGGCAACTGTTTACTGGTTATATGAAGGTAAATTTTTCACACACACACACACACCCTCTACTCCCATCCCAGGCTTGAGGAATCAGCACAGGACCAGATGCATGTTACATAAGAACTCTAAATACTGAACTACAATCTGAGTCCTTAGTTCTACTCGATTGTTACAAACAATCTGCTCTTTCCCTTCAGTTCTCTGTATCATGTCAAAATTGGCCACTTCTGACAAAAGGCTGTTTCATGTCCTTTTGAACTCAGCAAGGGAATCTAAGCAGGCACAACAGTAAACTGGGCAAGATATGGGAGAGCCCAATGCAGAGGCCTGATGATCTAGGAAGTCAACAAGAGTGAATACAGAAGAAAACAGTTATGTTTTTTTTTTTTTTTTTTTTTTTTTTTTAATGTATTTGGTTGTTACAGGGTCTCACTGCACAGCCAGCACTCCTAGTGATCCTCCTGCTTTCAGCCTCCCCAGCACTGGGATTACAGGCAGGCGCAGCCATCATGCCCTAGGTCTGATTGCTGGCTCAGCCTGGCCTGGGGGCGGGGCTTGCCGGGCGTGCCGTTCCAGTGATCAAACTGCAATCCCTGTGCTTGCCTAAGCAGGCGCTTTAGTCCACTGAGCTGTCTTGTTGGCCCCAATTAGCTTTTATTAGTGTTTTTTTCTAGTATTGGAGCTGAAACTTGGGACCTTAGGCTTTCTAGGCCAAGAGCTTATTCTATGGAGCTATCTCCCCAGCCCACAAGGGTTATGTTTTGACTGAGGGAAGACAAAGTTTGGTAATCTGCATTTACTTCTATAGATACCTGTCAGTATGCTGAGGAGATGCAACTCCATTTCTACTCTGAAAAATAAAACTCAGCTAGATTACTTTTAGAGTCTTCAACCTTTTATTTACATTGGCTTATTTTAAAAGGTTCAGAGACAATCCTATTTTGAGAGTTTTGTGTGACTTACAGCACAAGCTCCATACAGTATCGTTTTTTTTTTTTTTTTTTTTTTTTGGTCTTTTTGAGATAGGGTCTTGCTATGCAGTTCAGGCTGGCCTTGAGATCACTTTTGTAGCCCAGGCTGGTCTCGAACTCACACTGATCCTCCTGCCTCAGCCTCCCAAGTACTGGGATTACAGGCGTGCGCCACCACGCCTGGCTTCCTATATAGTATCTTTAGTAAAAGACCCATTTTAAGTAGGAATGAACACCATTCCGTCTTGGCAGATAGTGACATATCCTTTTTACAGAACCACAATGCCACCTGGCCAGATGACAGCATTACTTTACTCATTCATCACTGCTTCTGAGTTTAGAACAGGGAACGACCACATGAGGCACTAAATGAAATTGCCCCAGCTTTCCTAAGGATGAGGCTGAGTTTGGGAACAGAGCAAAGGCTTTACTCGAGGCTGTTTATTTGCTTGTCTACTATGCCCTACTATTTCTTTGAGTTGTAGAACTTTCCCTAAGGGATAAAAATGAGGTAAATGGGCATAACTTGCAAGTGCTGGCAGACAGCATTCTACCCTTCCATGTTAATTACCTACGGACAAAAGCAGCTCTATCTCAAAGCATTGAAAATTAATTTCTTAAAAGTAGTTATCTAGACAAAAAGTACATTAAATTGTAGAAACATTTACTTTATTTTCTGAAGGTCATTATTCCTCATCAAAATACAAATAAATGCTTACATTTTCAGGGTTGTTACAATATGTGAACATTTCATTCAACAAATACATATTGACCTGTCTGCATGGCATAAAGATGGGCTTACACTGTTTTGATGAAGACAGTATCTACCTTTGGAAAGTTAGAGATCTACCTGGTAACACAGTAAATACAGATAAGCTTTGGAAAGAATAACACTGAAGAGTATTTCTGATTTTTAAATTAAACAGTATTAATTTTATGTTTTGCAACACTAGGTTTTATTAGTAAAATTAAGAAATGGGTAGGAAGAAATATTTTATCCATATCCTGAAAACCAGCCAAAATCCATTTAAACACATCAACCATAACTGTTAGGTTACAATCCTTTTTATTCTCTTTCTTAATGGCCCACTCATAATTTCTTCCCTAAACTTCTAGATCTAAAATTATCTCCCCCATGTCCTGAAGCTCAGTGGATCAAGAGTTCATCGTTCATTATTTTCTGATCATATAAATTATCCTTTGTTCAATGAAGAAACAAAAAAGTGCAAATAGCAGAATAGAGAAAGTGAACACTTATTAATTGCTGACTATGATGTATAAAATTATAACAAGGTGAAAAACATGGCTACATAAACCATTTTACCATAAAAAGAAAAAAATAAGTATGACATATTAATGGCCCATGGATGAAATCATTGGAATGAATACTTTTTCAATGAGCAAAGTCACTTAAAAAGAAATTCCTTAAGATGGAAAATATTTTGCAATACAACCAAAATAACATGAAATCTACTTATATAGGAATAAAATTAAAGCAGAACTACGATAAAATCTTTTTTTCTTTTTAAGACTGAAGACTAGCCAACTTGAATTTGTGACAGAAAACATTCTTCAATTGTTTAAAAAGTAAGCTTGTTGGACGCTTTTCTCTTCCTCTACTTCCTTCATTCCACTAACAGGTTTTAACACTGTATTTTCTTCCTATGAATATATTGACAAGTTCACAAAACACTGGAAAGGAAAAATAGCCCTCTCCAGGCCTGCTGTTGGTGGTAGCAGGACGCACCTGTGCACTCAGTTTGCAAGGTACTGACACTTATCTTGCCAGATTACTCAAGCGCTGTAACATTAGGGCTGGGACTCAGTAGAGGGTGGTCCAGCTCCATGGCCTAAAGTAATGCCAAATAAAACTAACCAATTTGTTCTGACTGAGGAAGCTAGGAATCTTTAAAATGAAGCTACACAAGCTCTCTTTATAAGGCACAGTCCAGTTAAAAAATATCTCAGTGATGACAAGACAATAATAAATTAATGTATAAAAGTGCTCCCTCGAAGAAAGCCTGAATACAGTAACAGACACACTCTTCAAACGGCTTCTGACTCATGGATTTGCCACCATTAAGGACTCTCCATTCCCTTTGTAAAACGTAACCTTCCCAGGACATGCAACCATCCCCACCTCGTCCGCCTCGCTGGTCAGGCTGGAAGCCACCAACAGGGCACTGTGTCTGTGCCAGGCCTGCTCACTTACACTCTTGCACAACTGGAGACCACACACACTTGGAAGGCTCAAGTGTGAATACAAAAACACAAATGTGAAAGCTATCCTCCTAATATACTTACAATTAAAATTTTTGAAAACATCTGTACCTTTAAAGACAACTAAAATATTGGAAATTAGAACCATTAAAACCTGGAAGGATGTTTGCACTTAAGATTATTTTGCAAGTGTAAATGAGCTGAAGTTTTTGGCTACTGCATACTACGTAAAAATTCAACTAGATCCTATTCTAAGGACCATGTTAGCCTCTGAAATCTGGAGAAGGCATACCAGCAATGGTATGCTTCGTAGGAGAGGGCACCCATCAATGTGGGACAAAGTAATTATGAAAAAGTACGGAAGACATGCTGTAAGTGTAAGATGGCAGGAAAAGGCCAAGTGTTCTCACAACTCATTAAGATATATTATTTACTAGGTATTGAGAATGTAGAAATACTTATATTATGTGAATATTGATCAATTTAATATACTAGCACCAACATATATAATAGTGAAGTATATCCTGGAATTGAATAGAATATATACTGAAGCATGAACATATTTACGGTGCTACATTTAAATTTCATAGAATAAATACTGTTGCTCTGAGTTTTCCTCACAAGAGCTATGATTTCACAGGGTAAAATATTTCAACAGAGGGCCAGGGAGATGGCTCATAGGCACAAGTGCCTGCCTGGCAAGTGCAACGTCCTGAGTTCAATCTCCGGTCCCCTGCCCCACACAAAAAAAAATAAAGTGAGCTCAAGGCTGGCCTGAATGACATAGTGAGACCCTGTCTCAAAAAGAAAAAAAAATATTTCAACAGACTGCCCTCTTTCCTTTTCTTACAGCGAACACTAGGGAGAAATAAAGGCACCACTGATGATGTCTACAGTCCAAAACAATAGTCACTGTAAGACAAAAAAAAAGGTTGGTTTCAAGTGAAACCAATTCTGCGAATCTCAAATCCTTTCTTTTTTCTTTCTTTCTTTTTGTTTTGACTTTTTGAGACAGGGTCTTGCTTGCTATGCAGTTCAGGCTGGCCTTGAACTCATTTTTGTAGCCCAGCCTGGTCTTGAACTCCCACCGATCCTCCTGCCCCAGCCTCCTAAGTGCTGGGATTATAGGGGTGCGCCACCACGCCCGGCTTTTTATAAATTTTATTTTCTCCTGATACACACATTCTTTTGAGCCACACACTTCTCTTTCTGGGAAGAGTACGTGATTTAATTTTTCTTACTAATTTTGCCTCAGTGTATTTTCTCTCCTTTGGCCTGAATTTTAACATGAAAAGCCCACAGTGGGATGCAGAGCTTTCCCCATTTTGCAAGGGACAGGTGGCACAAGAACCACCATCCCGGTCCGGGTCCTCTCAGCAGCCTTCCAGTGAGTCTACTTGTTCACTGTTCTCCTTGGTTCCTCTCTCCTCCTAACAGATACTACTGACTTTGAATGGACTATTTTGGGATGGGTTGAAGGTCTGTCTCAATGCACTAGTGAGAGAGGAAAAATCAGAACTACAATTACAGACACCAAGATCTGTCTATACCTGGTCAGTGCCCGTGTTACTCAGTTATTGCCACCGAGGCCCCCAGTGGGTACAGACTGCATCAGGGTTCTACTAGGTATGTGCCTGGATGCAAGCCACCGAGGGTGATGATTCCTTTTGGAGGTGAAGCAACATATTCTGGGATTAAGGTCATTTAAGTTCTCCTCCTCCTCCTCCTGTGTGTGTGTGTGTGTGTGTGTGTGTGTGTGTGTGTGTGTGTACATGCATACTTGTGCGTATCCTCTTTGAGCCTTATGTGAAAGGATAATAGACAGAAAAGGCAAAGTATCTTCCCATTAACTAAGAGTAAATCACCAAAGTAAGGCATTTTTTCTTTTCCAACAAACAAAAGCACTCTTTTACCTCCCCCAAAAGAAGAATTATAAAGATTAAGATTCAAGTAAATTCTAGTGAAGTCTGATGCTGAATTTCAGCACCACTTAACGGCACAGAGTAGTTCAACATGACCTTGCACTGATAAGCATGAATGTACAAAGAAGCTTCCCAAAGCAAGGCGGTACAGTACGGGGGATTGTGCCATTTGTTTTATGGCCACCAACCGGCTTCCTCACATCTCCTGCACCTGAGCTAAGCCGCTTAAAATTCATTCCACAGCTTGCAGCGCTGACATGGATATGATAAGACAGAAGAACGGAAACACCACTCTCGAGCAACGGCGCTGAACTGCACATGTTCTGACCCTTTTTGTCCTACCTGGAGCTTTTGCTACCTGGCAAAGGCAACCCTAAAACTGTGCTTGTATCTCCAGATCTTTGCTGTTAGCCAAGCAGGAACCTATTTCTCCTTGGGACTGGCAGCCAGAGAGGTGTTCGATGAAGAAGACTTCTAAATGAGTGTGTGAGCTGAACTCTTACTGAACTGAATTAATTATTAATGATGCAGATGGAGCTGTCCAAATGATAAGAACAGCTCCTGACGTGTCATGATCCAAGCTTTCATTAAACCATTTCAGGCATACTAATGGTTCCCTACTGCTCATTACTTACCAGCACTTTTCTCATAGATATAATAATGCTTGTGCCTGTAGGCAAGACATTCTATAGAAACGCACAGGTTGGAAGCTGCATCTCCCTTAGCACATTATTTTTCTCCATAGAACACTATTATTAAAAATGTGCACCTACTTAATACTATGCTAAATGGTTTCACTTTAGAAAAGTTGGAAATGCTAAACCATGTTTTTTTTTTTTTTAAAGAATAGCAGTAAGTAATTTTTGTTAAAGTGATATTCCTTACAATGAGAATAGATGGCTAATATAGTTCATGCAATTAAGATCTGGGCCTCAATTGCAGGCTGAATGTCTCGTACAGGTAGGGAAATGTATTTTTAACAAACATGCTGTCCTATCTCCTTTCAATCTAGGCTGGACATTAGCCGGCAGAAAGTGCTCTGTCCTCCTGTCTCGCCCTGAATTTCTCGCCATGCTGCAATTTTGCAGGCACAAAGCAACTGGGAAGGAATTTCAAGGCCTGCTCTGCGACTGCTACCTGCTGGGGTTCCATTTTTAATTTGATGACAGGCTCCAAAAAGCCCTTTATGCCTCAACTGAAAGGATTTGGTTGAGGATTATAATAAGTCACTATTAGATAATAGTGTGATCCCATTTTCTATGGGCAATAAAACGTCCTTTGTTTCCTTTCTTACTCAAAACTCAGGGCACATGAACATTAATTATCTTCGCCAAGTGAACTTAGTTGTGATGCTTTGCTCTCAACACTAACAGTGGCCAAAGAAATAGAACTGAAGTTCAACAGAAGTAGACCCATGACATATTCACAGACCAATTCTTTTTTTTTTTTTTTTTAAGACACAAATGCATTTAGTAAAGGGCTTAAGGAAAAAAGGTAGCCTGCATCTTTAAAGACCATACTTCTTCCTGTCAGCTCTTTGTTATTTTATTCTAGAAAGGCTCAGGTTCAGACATAAACTGAGGACAGAAACTGGGCCAATCATCTGGATTAAGATCAGAAATCACTTTTCTTAGAACACTTGAGCATATACGACTGGTATGATTCACCTCAATTTTCATTGTGCTTTGAAAAGTAATCATGGAAAATTATTGAATGCAATGCCAAAATGTACCTACACTAGAAGGGCTTTAATGTTCCCTCGGCTACTAAAATTTTTTCACGATTTTATGAAATACTATATATTCAAGGAAATATCCTAAGAGGGTAATGGGCTACATTTTTTTTTTTTTAAATCTTCAACAAGAATAAAAAGAGAAAGGTAAGGGTTGAGCTTGTTTTGTTTCCCTTGCAGCTTTAGTGGCTACACGATCATTCCTATCAGCATAATGTAACAACTTGGGAAAGGTTTAAGCACTGAAATCCTGACTATTTATTTATGGTCTTATTTCAAATATGAATAAAGGTAGTGGAAGAAGCTTTATGACATGTAATGACACCATCCCTAATTTGTGTCAAGTTCATCGCAATGTGAAATTTCTGAAAAACTGGTATTTGGTTTAGTATTTTAAGTTTTAGATCAGGAATTTTATTTCTAATAATTAAAATTCATTTAGCATCATTTGTTAGGTTTAAACGCCCTCTTATACCCTAAAGAATTTGGAACATGGCTATTTTCTCAAACGTACTAAATTACTAAGTGGAAGCTAAGACAGAAGGGTAATAGTCATTTGCTTTTCTAAAACATTCATTTAATTCGTAATAGGGCTTATAAGAAAATATAGTTTTAGATTCTGGTATGGTATTTTTCAGGAGAGAGAGAATCTCAGAGACAGCAAGACTATGAGCTGTCAACAAAGGTGATAGTAATAATATAGACTGCTAATAAATATGTGCACATTTAAATAAACAACAAGAAGGATTTTGTTTGCTTCAGTACCACTACTAGACCAGTAGCTAAAATGTGAGCAATGGCAGCAGTTGCTTACCAGAATAATAAAGGTAACAGGTCCAATGAAACTCCATATAAAATAGTTGTCAACGTGAAGCCAGCAACTGTTATGGATAGAAAAGAACAAACATTAAGTTGTCTTCCTTGACCCTCCACATCACAACAAAAATACAGTTTTTCAAACTTAAAAAGATTATCTCTCCACTTGCCTCCAAAAATTTATTTATGGTAGGCAAGCAAGAGCAATTATAATAATTCTGAATTGGCTTTTCAAAAAAATAATAATTCTAAACTTTATTTTAGTTTTTTAACAACAAAGGACGATAGTTTACTTCTTTGAAATTGCTCTTTTTCACTTAGGGCTTTCTCTCTGGGGGAAACACACAATTCTGCTGAGGTGGAGAAAAGATTAAGTTGCTCTTCCTAATTCTTAAGACTTCTGCTCTTTACTAGGAAATATCTGAAACTTATATTCCAAATTACTCCATCATTTTGAAGTTTTACATGTGATCTTCAAAATTTGCCTTTCACCTAGCTTTCAAAGTCTGTGTTAACTGTAAGGTGCCCAACACACATGTGCACCCCATAAAGAGCTGTTCAGATACGGTGTTCCTGGTACAACAGTGTAGCACCCATATAATCACTCCGTTAGGGATGGGGAATGCAAGAAAAAGGTGCAGGAAACACAAAGAATATCACAGTGAATGAGGCGCCGCCCAGGAAGGCAGAATTCACTTAGCGGCTCGTTTTACACGTCACACTGAGTATCTGTCGCACTTGCATCTGCATAGTTGAAAAGCATTCTTTACTCAAAAATTTTTTTCATACAACTAAGTTTATCTGGAAAAAAACAGCTAGAAGGTCAATTCATGCCTCTGGCAAACAACATCTTCAGAAACGTGGCCATGTCTACCACCTGTCATGTTCCGTAAGTATCTGTGTTTTTATTTTTTTTAATTTTTAATTTTTAATTTTTTTTGTCTTTTTGAGACAGGGCCTCACTATGCAGTTCAGGCTGGCCTTGAATTCACTTTTGTAACCCAGGCTGGTTTCGAACTTGCACTGATCCTCCTGCCTCAGCCTCCCGAGTGCTGGGATTACAGGCGTGCGCCACCACGCCCAGCTATCTGTGTTTTTATAAATGAAAGACAGTAACTTATTTTAATCCCCTCCAAAATGGAGTGTATTGTCACAATGCAAAAGGGGCGTCAGCTGCAAAGTCGGCTGCACTGAGAGAGCTCGAGAAGCAGTAGCTCAACACGGCGCAGTTAAAACTGTCAGATGCTTTAAGTTCCACAGAATTTTTACTTAGTATCTTTCTAAGGCCAAAAAGTTATTTACTTTTTCAATTTGTTTCAGGTCAATCTTCTGTGTTAAGAAGAAAGTCCATAATTTAGAATCTGCTTTGCCAGAGTACAGATCCTCTGAACCTAGAAAATCACAAAAGACTTGATTGTAATTTGTGCACGGCATGCCCATTCTCTCACCAATAAAGCTTTCAAATGCTATTTTAGCCTGTCAGGGAGCCTCACTGACAGCTAACAGGCTTTAAAAAATTATTCACTTGAAAAACACTCAGGTCGCTTGCAATTACTTACAATTTTTGTGTTCCATAGCTCTTGTAGTCAATAGCAGCTGAAACTCCAACCACTGTGGCAGGAAACAAGTAGCCAGCAACGTAGTAATATTTCTTCCTAGAATATTCGCTTTCGAAAACTTCTACCAGCATCAAGTAGAGCTGCACCCCTTCCAGGCACATCCAAGCAAATGCGGCCAGAAAGAAGAAGTGCAGAAGGCCTGCAAAGATGGGGCATGCAATCTGGAGAGGAAAGGAGCAAAAACACCAGAAGAATATTTCATGAAGAATATTTCATGTGCCACTCCACAACAACAGTATATGCACTGACAGAAATCACCACTGTTATTTAAAGTACCATTTCTACTAAATGCATTTTGTTCATAAATGGAAAGTTAAGAACACTTCCAAACATGAGGAACACGTGCACCTGTTTTTCACTGGAAGATTTCACTATTTTTAGTGAAATGAAAGATCAAATAAAGTGTATCTTAATAGGGCTGGTGAGATAGCTCAGTGGACTAAGTACCTGCTGAGGCAAGCACAGGGACCAGGGCTCAATCTCCAGCACCACATAGTGCGCTGGTCCTGCCCCTAGGTGCTGAGCCAGCCATGGAGACTGGGCATGGAGGTGTACGCCTATAACCCAGTACTGGGATGGCTGAAACAGGAGGATCAATAAGAGTCCAAGCTGTATAGTGAGACCTTGAACCAAATACATAAAAAAGTACACATATAAAAAAATCCTAATTTCTTTTATCCAGTATAAAATCTCCCTATTCTATCTGATAATCTGCTTCAGAACAGTTGTTTGCAAATATATTATTTTCATTTTTTTTTATAATAGAATTTTAGAATTTTGCTTTCAGGTCAAATAAACTGGCTCTAACTGTATAGGACTATTTTCCTATGGTATGGGGGCACTGTTAAGCTTCCAGAGTAGCTGCACTGCTAGGCAGGGACACATTAAATGAATCAGCTCATGAGACCTCAAGATGATGAATAAATTGCCCTCAATATGAAAAAGAGGGTCACTGACCAGAAAAACTATGTAAGTGAAGCCAGATTTTAAATAATACTATCTTTTCATTTCAGTGTCCTAACATTCTTCTATCCAAATCATGTGTCTTGATGACAACCCAGAGAAATGGAAGTTACATTTATACATCAAATAAAGACATTCATGACATGACCATAGGATTGAACTGCCCTTTAATTTATTCCAAGTAATATTTCAACACTGCCAGGTCAATTATATCAAGCTCCAATGTCAAATATTAGCACCAGCATCACCTGAGGATTCAAATCTATTAAAATAATTTTCAGAGATCCAAGGTCAATAAGCTTAACAGGTGCGCTTACCGTGTATTTGGGCTTATCAATGCCTATTAGAAAAATAAATTCAGCAATGAAAAGGTTGATACAAAGGTTCTTGTGAATGGTATTTCGATCACTCTGTAGACCACGGAAGAAGCAGAAGGTGAAGATGCAGACAGCCAGGCAAACCAGAGAGACGATTATTCCCACCCAGGTGATGACTCTGAGAAGCAATTCATGAACTCCGTCTTTATACTGGAAGTTATAAAAATAAAAGGAACATTAGTATTCATACATTACACCGGCTACACAAAAATATTTCTCACACATAGCTCATTTTTAATACTGAATTTTCAGAAGAATATTCATTTGTGTTCAAACGAGACTTTTTACAAAAGAAATTTTTTTTTTTCCATTTACATATTTGGTGCATGGTCTCACTACATAGCTTGGACTCATAGTGACCTGCCTGCTTTCAGCCTCCCCAGCACTAGGAATATAGGTGTACACCACCATACCCTGACTTGGTTACTAGCTCAGAGTTTGTCCCAGGGGCAGGGATTGAACCCTGGTCCCTATGGCTTGCCAAAGCAGGCACTTAGTCCACTGAGCTATCTCGCCAGCCCCACTAAAGAAATTTTGACCATACAACACAGATCAGTACTACCTTATAAAGAATCATGTATGAAAGATGAAGATTTACCTGGACGATAATATAAAGACACATGTATTTTAAAATAATGACTATAATGATAGTGTATTTTAAAATAATGACTCTAAAATAATGACTATGTATTTTAAAATAATTACCTATGGAAATATACAGAAAGCATTTCCAGGACAAACTCAAGTACAAGACTAGACAGAATGGACACTTCATGACTTTTCAGGCTAACAGACAAGCCAAGTGCTAAGTTTTCATTTTCTGCTTGAGTATCTATATCTATCTATATCTATAATCTATATCTATATCATCTATATCTATATCTATTGCTGGCTGAGTAAAAATAAAGCTCAGACAGTGGACTTAAAATACCTTCTGGCCATCATTCTCTCAATCACAAGAAGAAACGCTGAAATATACCCTAGTAACTAATCTGAATTAGACTACAGCTTTCCATAGCAAAGAAAGTATTTAGGAAACCTAAAATGACAGTTGTAAAGCAAGGCCCAACAGTCCACACGGAAAGGGCATGCTTAGCTTCACTCTTTGCCTCCTTTGTAGGACCCACTGGGGTTCAGTTTTTTAAATCCCGGGGAGTCTCTGACAAACACCTGCCCAAATCAGAAAACCTCTAGAGAACAGGGATGTAACGTAGCATCCCAGTATCCAACCTGGAGCAACACCAAGCACAGAGCCAGGCCTTCTTACAGTACACGGATAATGCAGAGACAACCACACATCCACACTGCTGTTTGCTTTTTAGTTACGATAAGCACCTAAACATGGGACCATTACACAAGCTGTTTGGAGTCTCTGAGGTTTTTCTCTGCTACTAATTAGAAGTGCCGATACTTACTGCAATTTCCCTGTGGGCCATGAGAATGGCGAAATTGGTTAGGTGGCTGCACGCACACGTCGTGCGAGTTTTATTAGTGTCAACCAGCTTGCAGCCCTGGGTAGACCAATATCCCATCATGGTTCTTTCTGAGTAGTTCCAGAAGGAGCAGTTTGCATTGAAATAATTGTCAGGCTGGGAAATAAGATGACAAGATAAAATTAGGATTTTACACTCTAAGATGGCAACAGCAATTGTTTAATATGTGTACTAGGTAATTTAGATTAAACTTTGCATGTTTCAGACTATAAAGTTTTTCATCAGCAAAACTGTGGACTATGTTCTATAGGCAGATATCCCGCTTAAAAGGGGCTTTATAGTCCGAAACACTCTAAAGCGTACTCTAAATTACCAGACCCATTTTACACAATTACAACTTCCATCTTATGATTTCACACACCGAGGCTACATTAGAATCATTGTTCTTTCCTTTCTGCCAATAATTAGCACCACAAATTTATTCTGGTGAAAATCTGTAAGGATTGAGCATCGTTTTTTTTTTTTTTTAATTTTATTTTTTCTTGTTTCAGAACTTTTGTTTGTTTATTTATTTTTGTGGCCGGCTCAGCCTGCCCAGAGGGCAGGGCTGGCGCAGCATGTGGTGCCAGGGATCGAACTGTGGTCCCTGCAGCAGCCTGCAGGTGCTTTAGACCACTGAACCATCCTGCCGGGCCCCAGGGTTGAGCATCTTAAAAATCCTTTTGGTTGGTTTTAAGTGACAAACTAATGGTTTAGCAACCGTCTGAAGCCTTGCAGTCAGTAGCTCAGGTCACCCAAAAGCAAACTGACCAACACAGCTGTGACATGCGGACCACGGCTGTGCAGACTTCTGAAATTCATCTGGCTACTGTGGGCACTTGATCATTTGACATTTAATAGCCAGTGTTTCCAAATAGTGTACTGAGCATGTGTCTTTCCTACACTCACAGCTCCTCAATCCTATACCATACTTTTAAGACACACTACAGTGCTGGGTAACAGTGGTGCCAAAAATGATGGGCTGAAATTAAAAAAAAAAAAAAAAAAAAATTGTAGCACTCAAGGGCAGAGTACAAAGAGTTAATACAATGGTATCCTGCTGCTAAGGTAAGAGTTAATTTTCATCTGAAAACAAATTAGAGTCATTTACATTTTGCTGTTGATTACTGAATTAGCTTTCATTAAGAATACACTTAAGTTCTAATAATCACTGAACCAGGCTCATTTAATTTTATGTTCACAGACTTAAATAAACTTGTGTCTGTGACCTAGTCCAACATTTAAAATTCAAATGGAAAGGTCCTTCCTCCCTCCTGTCTTCCCACTCTCCCTATGTCTGTAGCCCCAGCTTGTCTGCTTGACTTTCCTTCCTCTCTGGTTTTACAACCTTCCACTACTTCATTAGCATACAGTAACTCACATCGATGTGTGGCAGGGTAAAAAGTACGGGGTCAGTCAGGTACACTCTGCTGGACTCCTTATTGATGGAAACGGAAATGACGTGCGAGTTCACCGCGATGGTGCTATTGCGACCCGCGAGGTCAGCGCCCAGCTTTACGGTTGCGTTCTCTGTCGTAAGGAACTGTCCCAGACTCCGGTAAATGATGAAGACCAACTTTGCAAGCCCTAGGAAGTCAAACAAGTCAGTGGGCGGCAGGTAATACACGAACTAATCACATTAGCTACCACAAAATAAGAAGGGAAGAGAAAACTCCTATGGCGTCCTTCCTTAGGTTAAGCTAAAGATATCGCTAGAGGGAAACCTTTTCGTCTGTTCAGGGTAACAGAGCCATTCTGGAGTCAGTTCTCCCCACAGTCGCCTTCGCAGGCTGTTCTCTTACCATTCCTGCTGTTCTGTTTGACAGTGTTTGCAGAAAGCTGAATCGAGCTGCCTGCTCCCTTGATGCCCAGGGGAAATTTAAAGTCTTGGATCTGTCCTTCTGTACTGAGAACAGCAACTTCCAGAACTGATGGAGGCAAAGGACAAAGGAGAAGGAGGCATTGTTTAAACTATAAAGCCAAAAATGGGAATGGTAGGGCGCTACTGTACTTTCTTCCTAGTTATAAAACTATTAACTGCTTGATTGCAACAGATTTAGGAACAAAGCCTAAAGTACTTCCCACGTGTTAAATTGTGATTTCTCTAATCATTTAAACAATTTTCTTCATGTTTTTGTACCTTTTGTCATGAACTTATCCAAGATTTTATTTAGCCTATGAGTATGAAAAGTTTATGAATTCATAGTACAGTACAATTTTACTTAACTCATACAATTAAACAAAAATATTTTAAAATGACATTTTTGGGGGCTCCTTATGTTAAATAACCTTTCAGTGACCATTACTTGACAGGTAAAAGCAGATATGAAGTATAAATTTGAGTGCCTTATTGTATATGTACATTTATTTCTAAGTCTGACTTGGGTATTTAAAAAATCACCTACATTTCAAAGACTAAGTTATTTCACTTCTAAAATTAACGAGGCCAGGGGCCCGGCGGGATGGCTCAGTGGCCTAAAGCGCCTGCTTGGAGAAGCTTGGGTGGCTTCAAGGACCGCGGTTCGATCCCGGCACCACATGCTGTGCCAGCCCTGCCCTCAGGGCAGGCTGAGCTGGCCATAAAAAAACAAACAAACAAAAGTTCTGAAACAAGAAAAAAATAAAATTAAATTAAAAAAATAAAATTAACGAGGCCAAAAAAAGTGTACATTCTCTATCATTATGTAGAAACTTGCCATGAATCCTCACTAGGCACCCCAGAAGCTTTCATGCTATACACAATGAGACAAAACAGAGTCATTGACACAAATATGAGTAGTTGCTATTTTTTAAATAAAGTTTTATTAGAACACAGTTATGTTTACTTATTTATATATTGCCCACTTTAGTCCTGCAAAGCCAGGTAAGAATGCACAAGAGACTGCCTGGCTTGTGAACCCAAGGTGTGTGCCACCCACACTTTCAGAAAACATTTGCCACCTGCTGCAGGCTAATCCAAACTTCCAAAATTTAAAACAAGTTGAAAATTGAAGAAACACACCAGGAAAACAGCACATAAGATTGAGAAATTCATCTTATCTATAATGTTTCACTATGTTTCTAAAATATAATTTACATTAAGTGCTAACCAACATAAATGCCTATTTAGGGCTCATTGTAAAAAAAAATCAAAGTACTTTATACTTGTAATACCTTTAAAAAGAAAAATATTCCTACAAAAGGTCCTTATATTAGCAACTATAAAATGTCACTTTACTGAGCAAATGAGGGGACTTGTAAGAATATTTTCTTAAGTTTGTTTCTTTTTCTTTTTTTGTTGTTGTTTGTTTTTTATTTATTATTTTTATTCTTGTTTCAGAACCTTTGTTTGTTTATTCACTCATTTTTTTTTTATGGCCGGCTCAGCCTACCCTGAGGGCAGGGCTGGCACTCGGTCCTTGAAGCCACCCAAGCTTCTCCAAACAGGTGCTTTAGGCCACTGAGCCATCCCGCCGGGCCCAATTAAAACAAATATATATTATAGTAATTACAAATACAGCTAATAATACAGCCAATTCAAAAATATTTTTTAAATGAAGCCAATTTTCTCTGAATTTTATCTGCATTATCATGGAAATATTTGTATACTTACACATACATCTATGTATGTTTTGGTACACACAAAAACACAGACAAGATAAGCCCCCCACCTTTTTTTTTTTTTAAAACCAAGATGGGCTTGAACCACTGAAAGGTTTAAACTATGGGGTACTACTCTTTTTACATCTTCAGTTTTAAAAATAAATGGGTTTTGCTATAAATATGGAATCATAGATATTCAGGAATTTTTATAAGTAATTAAGCCATGGCCATACCACTAAACTAAAACTTCATGTGGAGACTTGTGTAACTTATAGTTTTTTTTTTCTTCTTCTTTAATGTATTTGATACGGGGTCTCACTACACAGCTCAGATGCCTGTCTTCAGACGCCCCAGCACTAGGATTACAGGTGTGCGCCACCATGCCCGGCTCAGCAGCCCCAGCTAAGTGCATCCAGAGGCGGGGCTGGCAGAATGTGGTCCTGGGGATCAAAGCCCGGTCCCTAAGCCTGCCTAACAGGAGCCTTAGTCTGCTGAGCTATCTCATTGACCCCAACCTCCTGAGTTTTACCAGCCACGTGAAACAGTGGAGCTGCTTATGGTATTAACTCATGCTTAGAAAGATGAAGCACTGGTAGGGGCTAACTCGCTTTCCTCTCTCAGAGTCTATGTGAGTGGGCAGAAGATGAAGGACGGAAGGGAGCAGGAATTCCTATCTCACGTGCAGCTGTCCTTTCCTCACACGAAGACCAGCATAATCCTTAATTGTTTTTGTTTTTATTTTGTGGCACCAGGGATTGAACTCAGGACCTTGCACTAGCCAAACAGGTGCTTATTCTACTGAGCTATCTCTCCAACGATCCTTAATTACGGAGACAAGTAACAGAAGAAGGAAATCTTTTCATTTTCATGAAACATTTAAACCTTGCATACACATTAACAAGTCAGATGTGGTAGCACAACCTAAGTATCCTGACGCTGAGGCACAAAGACTACTGGGCCTCTGGCAACAGCCCAGGCAAGCAGCAACAGGCTGACAGGCAGACAGGCAGGCAGGCAGGCAGGCAGGCAGGCAGGCAGGCAGGCAGGCAGGCAGGCAGACAGACAGACAGACAGACAGACAGACAGACAGAGAGAGGGACAGATAGACAGACAGACATCTTTTGCAAATGGGGTGGGAATCCTAGAAACAGAAAGAAGTTCAAGGAAAGAGGAGGACAAAAGAGAGGGTAGAAGGAGTAAAAGAATTAAGATTTATTTTGTACATGTACCAACTCTCCAGGATGAAGGTAATCTTTAAGGGTTGCAAGCATATGCTAATAAAATTTAAGAAAAAAAAAAAAATAAATAAACTGACCCAAGTCTCTTCTAAAGGAAAAACTAACTCACTAATTACATGTATACATGTAGCATGAGCTAAATTTATTCAAGAACTATTTACTTACTAGAATTTTAAAATTATATACACACTGAGGAAAAGTAACGTCTCTCAATTTTCCAAGGGATAAGATCACTATTACAAATTTTAGTTGATATTTTTAAGCTATTCGAAAGTGCAATGATCTACTTTAACTAATAAATCTGTATCAATGGCTTTACCTTTTGTGGAAAAAGGAAAATTTCCTGGAAAAATAAAACTGGCTAAAATTTTTTTTAAACTATAATAATTTCTAACCATGAAAGGAAGTCCACTTATACTTAAATATATTCTGACTTTTAAACTGTATCTTTCAGCACATGGCTAAAATCTTTAATAAATTAGCATAGATGGGCCGTGGAGACAGCTCAAGGGAATAAGCGCTTGCCTGGTAAGCACAAGCCCCTGGGTTCGATCCCTGGTAGTAAAATAAAATAAAATAAAACAAAATAAAATAAAATAACTGATAACATAAAAATGATTAGAAGGTCTGATATTCAGTGAGTCCCTCCCCAAATTATGAAACTGGGAAGAAAAGGGTGGAAGCAGGGTAGAGGCAGTGTGTTACATAAAGATTCCAAACTGCCAAAATAAGAGCCCATTGATATGTACAAAAAAAAACACATACTAATAAAAAAGATGTGAAATATAAAACACATACTTTAAATTTATTATTTATTTAGTATTTTAAGGAAGGGTCTACAGGGTGTCCAGAGTCTTATTATAGATTGGACTTGGAGTGATCTGCCTGTTTACAGACTCCCAAGAGCTGGGATTACAGGTGTACACCACCACACCCACTCTCAACTGCTGTCTCAGAGCACCCCAGGGGTGGGACTATGGGATGGAACCCCTGGCCCTGTGCCTGCTTGCAGGTGCTTTAATCCCGCTGAGCTATTGGCTAACCCCATACTTTAAATTTAATACCATGAACAAATCATTTAACTTAAAAAGATGTATAGAAACTAACACATTAGAAAACAGTATTGCAACTATATGAGACACATTTCCAATGTCAGTGCTCATTGTTTTTTTTTTAAATCTCTTACAAAAGATAGTAAAAATAAAAGGATAATTTCTGAATTAAATAAAAATTTTTGTTGCCAGGTTAAGTAATCTTTGCAAAATCTATAGCACACATCGCTAAGACAGTGAACTTAAAGTTAGAATAACATATATCCATTGAGCCGGGCGTGGTGGCGCACGCCTGTAATCCCAGCACTCGGGAGGCTGAGGCAGGAGGATCGGTGCAAGTTCGAGACCAGCCTGGGCTACAAAAGTGAGCTCAAGGCCAGCCTCAACTGCATAGCGAGACCCTGTCTCAAAAAGGCAAAAAAAAAAAAAAAAAAAAAAAAAAAAAAAAAAAAAAAAAAAAAAAAAAACATATATCCATTGGTTTATTGAACTACAGGATTGCTTAGAAAAAAAAAAAAAGTAATTCAAGAAAACAAAGTATCAAGACTGTAAGAAACAGACTGACTTGTAGTGAACATCACTAACCTCATGGTAACTGAAGACTACAACATAATCTACCACAAGTAAGTTAGCAAGGCTGCTGCTACCAGAAAACCATGTTCTGCTATACGAAATAAGGACCAGCCACAATATAAATTTCAAAAGATCATTCATAACAAAATGAAAATAAAAGTTATCTAAGCATAAATTTAGCTCTTGAAAAAGCTGAGAACATCACAGATAAAAACATATAGCTTTTAGAAGAAGTTGAGAATTAG
Organism: Myocastor coypus; assembly: GCA_004027025.1. Lineage (NCBI taxonomy): Eukaryota > Metazoa > Chordata > Mammalia > Rodentia > Myocastoridae > Myocastor > Myocastor coypus. The sequence continues at coordinate 168,854 of PVJA010000118.1, read as the reverse complement.
ATGATGGTCTTGTTTGGAAGAATGCAGTAGATCAGTCTGGTGCTTCTTTCAAAAATTAATTTACAAAGCAAGTTTAATTCTAATAAAAAAATTCCCAAAAGAATTTTGTTCGTGTGTGTAAAATGACAAAGTAATTTTAACATTTTTATGAAAGAGACAGAATTAAACCTGGCCAAGCCAACTCAACTTGACCCAGGTCCACTGACTCTAGAGATTACTGAAACCACGACTGAAAAAAAAAAACAGCAAAGAACAGACACTCTTGGCACGTGGGTACAGGGATAGAAACTTTATAAAGGACAGAGACATTCACCAAGGAAAAGAATGGATTGTACACTAGTAAGAATACAGAAAATATGGGTTATACAGAAAAATCAAGGTAACTGCCTCCTCATGCCATAATCAAAAATAAAATCTAAGTGAATTTAAAAAGTAAGGCAGGGGCCTGGCGGGATGGCTCAGTGGTCTAAAGCGCCTGCTTGGGAAAGCTTGGGCGGCTTCAGGGACCGCGGTTCGATCCCTGGCACCACATGCTGCGCCAGCCCTGCCCTTGGAGCAGGCTGAGCCAGCCATAAAAATGAGTGAATAAACAAACTAAGGTTCTGAAACAAGAAAAAAAAAATTCTTAAAAAAAAGTAAGGCAAAATTTTGCCTTTAATAAATTGTAAGATTCTAGCCAGGAGTGGTGGTGCACGCCTGTAATCCCAGTATGTGGGAGGCTGAGGCAGGAGGATCGATGTGAGTTCGAGACCAGCCTGGGCTACAAAAGTGAGCTCAAGGCCAGCCTGAACTGCATAGCAAGACCTTGTCTCAAAAAGACAAAAATAAATAAATAAATAAACAAATTGTAACATCCTTACAATCTCAAAGTAGAGACAGCTTTCTCAAGCTGGAAGCCAAAAGGAGAAAAAAAAAAATCTTACAAGACATCCAAAACCCTAACCCTAACATGATAGACTGATAATTTTAATTTCATTAGGAAAAGTTAAAAAACAGAAGGTATAAACAGATTCATTACATATTCATTATTATCCTCAAAGAACCAGTGTCCAGAATGTAGGAGGAAGTACATAGGAATGCAAAAACTAGGAAAAGGTTGTGGGCAACAAATTCACCCAGATAGAAAACTAAAGCAGGCAAATAACTGTCTTCAAAAAAGAATCAAAGGCATTAAGTAATCAGGGGAACTGCAAATTAAAACAGTAATGGGATCAATTCAAACACATTAGATTAACGACACGTCAATAATAAAGTGTCAGCAAAGACAGAGATCTTATTACGGTTATTACTATTGAAAATGTAAACTGGTAAAATGAGGTTAAAGCACAATTTGGATTTATTTAGTAAATGGATGACAGGTATGCGCTACTGCTCAAAAACGCTATTTCGGTGTGTACATATTCAAGCATTCAGAGAGGCACACACACAGACAAGTACCCACAGAAACTTTCCCCACACTTTCCTTGATATCAGAAAATAAATGCAAACCAGGAAATGCCTACTAGTAGATGTTTAAGTCATCAAGTATTCTTGGCGCAAATGAGTCAATTAAAATTGCATAGAGTAGTATGTATGAGAATGAAAAATGTGGGCCTGGCAGGATGGCTCAGCAGTCTAAAGGGCCTACTTAGGAAAGCTTAGGCGGCTGCAGAGACCGCGGTTCGATCCCCAGCACCACATGCTGCACCAGCCCTGCCCTCAGGGCAGGCTAAGCTGGCCATAAAAATAAACAAACAAAAGTTCTGAAACAAGAAAAAAAAATTAAAAAAAAATAAAAAATTCTTAAAAAAAAAGAAAAATGTAACGGCAAGGAATAATAAAATACATTTATAGTGTAACATCTTTAATGTTAAAAATATGCAAAATGTATTTTATCTATTGAGCAAAATGTTTAAAGGCTTTTAGAGACCTTATCAATGTTAAAAAATAGATTAAGTATGATGGTGAAGCCTTTCTTGATGCTATCAGATCCAATGGACTTCAATGTCACCTGTGATCAGTGTTTATGGCAAAAGACCACAACGTAGCTTGGGCAGCTGGCTGGCACACAGAGCTCTATGCTGGCGTCTGTTGTGTATGTGTTCAAAAGAGTGCGTGCCTGGCTCTGTGGATTGCTGGACAGGAATGCACTTCATTCATAGGAGAGCCACCCAGGGCCCATACAAGGGCCAAACTGGAGACAGAATTTGTATAGTGTCTACAGGGTCTCACTACACAGATCAGCCTCCTGTGTTCAGTCTCCTAAGTGCTGGCATTACAGGCACATGCCACCATGCCCGATCTCAACCACTATGTCAGTGCTGAGAGATAAAATTTTAATGTAACTCTCCATTGTTTAATTTTTTCCAATTTACCAGAATAGCAAGTACACTGAAATCAAAGGAAGAGAACAGGATGTAAGAGCCTCTGAGAACAACTATGCTCCGAGAACTGTAATCTGCTAGGTAGAAGTAGCACTCTATCTATGTGGATCCCATGGCAAAAAAAAACACAAGAAGGAGAACTGAGGAGGTCAGCAGGCAGAACTAAAGCCTGGCCTTCGGGCTATGCAGCATGAAGGAAGCAAGAGGGACCAACTGTTAACAGGAGTTTATGGGGCCGGTGAGATAGCTCAGTGGCCTAAAGTGCCTGCTTATGCAAGCTTAGGCAACCGCAGGGACCACAGTTCAATCCCTGGCACCACGTGCTGCACCAGCCCCAGCCCCAGGGCAGGCTGGTGCCGGCCATAACATACATACATACATACATACATACATACATACATACATACAGTTAAGAAGTTAATGGGAAGCACAGGCTGTAACTGTAATAGTTTAAAGAGTTTCTGTTGCTACAATATTCCTAGACCTAAAGCGACAGGAATACCATGTTAGCTACTAAGGCCATTCAGAAAATAAATGAGAAGAGTTTTATAATGAACTGCTCAGGCTGCTAGCATGTAAACCAGCTAATTAATCTTCAGGTCACAAGGAAAGACAACCAAACTTCAAAGGCCTCACATATGGTGCAAAATGACGCAACAGCATTCTTGGGGGAAAAATTAAACCACATGTGCCCAAGCTTCTAGTTATACTGCGGACCTAGCTAAACACTACACTGCAGCGGAAGTAAGTTAAATGTAGAGTGTGGGAAACAATGCAAGATGCTTCACCCTCTGACTTCCTCTGCAAAAATGAACAGGGCCAAAAACTTGATTCAGGCTTTTAATTAAAAGAAACTCAACCAACATATCAAATGTCAAGGGCTTTGTTTGTATCTGGGTTCAAACAAACAAGGTAAAAGTTTTTAAAAAAATTATGCATATGTGATTATAATTTTGCTATCTTTGAAAATATGTATTTTGCTAGTTTTTCTGCATAATGCTATTATGGTTGTGGTTGTGTGTGTGTGTGTGTGTGTGTGTGTGTGTGTGTGTGTGCAGGGTCTCACTATGCAGCTCTGACTCATAGTGAACCTCCTGTTTCCTGCCTCCCAAAGTGCTTGGATTACAGGTGCGTGCCAGCACGCCCAGACTCCACAGCTGGCTCAGCAAGCCCGAGAGCGGCAGGTGGGGACAGTAATCGAACCCTGGCCCTGGCGCTCTCCTAATCAAGCGCTTAGTCTGTATTGTGGGTTTTTGATGGGCACCATACATACATTTTCCATAATAATGACCATGGGATTTGCTGTATGGTAATTACAATGGTGAGAAGGTTAAGCGGAATAGTAGCAGCTATGTTGAAACTGGGTAAAGACAATCTTTAAACAATAGAAAATTCTGCTTTCTCCAAGATAATAAAATAAAATTTATGTATTGATGAATCATATCCCAGATACATAGTATCTGACAGAAATGGACACTAACTACACATGAAGGAAGCTTACTTCTCATTAAAAGACATACAAATACACACAGGAAGTTTGAGGCATCCCAATAAACCTACAATAAAATGACACCATAAAGCAGGAAACTGGCTAAAAATAATTTTTAAAAAATTGCAATATTGTTGAGGCTATGGTGAGCACATGGAGCAAGAGGCGCCGCTCTCACATGGCTGCTGAGGCCATTGGGGAGCCCTGCAGCCAGGCAGCGCAAGTCGCCCATGGGTTAGAAAGCCACACTGCAAGCACAACGGAGCACACTCAGCCCCGCTCGCCCTCAGGACGCACTGCCACTGCTGCCTCTGCATGCCTAAGTCCCAATAACTCCATTCTGCGCTAGCAAACAGGATCAAGAAAAGCCCGTTCAGAGGGCCCTACAGGCACTGGCCTGCACCACAAAGTGACTTAAGTGAGGCCCTGTCCAAAAGTTAAAAATGTGAAATGGATGCAGCTCTGTGTGAAGAGCCTGGATCCGGCCCCTACTACTACTCACAGGAACAAAAAGTCCACTCGGGTGAGGGCCTAGGAAGAGCTAGCGGTAGTGACAGCAAACAGAGCTTTGCTGCAGCTGACGAAGAGGAGACTCATTTTGGAGTAACAAAACGTTGGCCATGCTGATGACTACAGCGATAAAAATATTCAAGACTCATCAAACTACAGATTTCATGAAAGCTACACCTGAGTGTATGCAAGTTACCCCTCAAAGTTCATCGTAAAACCTCACAGTCAGACATAATTATGACTTTCATGGGGCCGTGTATTATAAGGGCAAATTGTACTATGAAGTTAAACCAAGGGTATATGGAGAAATCACTTAGGAGGAAAATCAAGTTGTTCTAACAATTTAAGACATTGTAGTCATGCTCTAAATTTAGAGTAGCGAGTCAACAGAGTGAAAATATAAAGCACTCTCAAGCCTGAAAATACAATAATACCAGTCCCAGGAAGTGAGTGAATGGTTCCTTCCTTCATATGGAATCTGTTATAATATGGAAAGTAACTGTCACATATTGGTAATTCTTGGGCATTCAACATGCAGAGTAAGTTCCAGGCACTGTTGTACAGACATGAGCAAAATGTGCATTACATTCCAGAAGAACTGGCATCAGGTATGTATGTATGTATGTATGTATGTATGTATGTATGTATGTATTCTTGGTACAGAGTCTCACTATGTAGCTCAGACTCAAAGTGATCCTCCTGTCGAATCTCCTCAGGCATCAGCCGGGGATCAAACCTGGGTCCTTGTACTTGCCAGGCAGGCACTTAAGACACTGAGCCATCGCCCCAGTCTCAAGTTGTTTTTTAAATTAAATAATGAAGATAATGTTTTTGAAATTAAATAATAAAATTGATGTAAAGAACAATCCTTTAAATGTTTGAAAATCTATCCATTGGAAAAATACATTCTTGGATTGAATTCTCTTTGAAGTGTATCTTAAATTAGGACAAAAATATCTGGGTCACTTTAAAAATGGGTGAATATAAATATATACATATATAAGGCTGACCAGCACACACCTCCCTTCTTCCCTCTTTTCCTCTCTCTCTCTCCCTCTCTGTCTCCCCCCCCTCTCTCCCTCTCTCTCAGTGCTGGGTCTACAGGGTCTCCTGGGCTTACAGTCACACACCAACAAGCTCAGTCTCAACCGCCATCTCAGTGTACCCTGGGGGCAGGGCTGGCATGGCAGGCCGGGGGTTGAACCTCTGGCCTCTTTCATCTGCCTAAGCAGGCACTTTAATCCCCTGAGCTGGCCCCTGGGTAACTCAAGTTTCTAAGATGATCAAATTTGATCAAACCGCTCTACCCTAGAACAGGTCTTTTGAAATAATTGAGAAATAGTTCCATGCATATCTTAGTAATTTTATTAGATCCATAATTAAGTTAACCTCAAAAACAGAGAAAGAGGGGGTGTTTCAATCACTGTTGTATTGCTGTTAAAGCTCTTCTGAAAAATTCTGATGTTGACAAGGTGTCCCTGGTCATGGTAGACCAAATTATTTTGACTTTACTTACTTTGAGCTACTAAGAGGGTTATCATGGCCACATCTCAGAAAAAAGTTTTAATATTTCTTGTGAAAATTTCACTTATTTAAAAGAAAGCAGCTGGGGCATGGTGGCTCACGCCTATAATCCCAGCAGTTGGGAGGCTGAAGCAGGAGCATCGACACAAGTTCAAGACCAGCCTGGGCTACAAAAAGTGAGCTCAAGGCCAGCCTGAACTGCATAGCGAGATCCTGTCTCAAAAAGACAAAAAAAAAAAAAAAAAAAACAAACAAACAAACAAAAAAACCCCAAAAACCAAAAACCAAAAAACCCCCCCGTATGTCCACATACTGTGACTAAGGTCCAATTTTGACATAATATCCCTTTTTAGTATAAATTCACATGACACCTATAAACACAGTTAAGTGAATGATGGAGTTCTTAGACAAAAGGACTTCACTCAGGGTCTACTGTCCCTGACCTCAAGAGCACTCTGTGTGCCTCTCAAGAGGGTGAGTTATATACACCAGAAAGGATGCTTAGGGAATGTCTTCCTTTACAGAGATATGGCAGACATCCTTGGAGTTCTTCCACACCCATAACTAACAATTCTAAACTGACCAAATTAATAACATGCACTTCTTGACAGTATTTTCGACAGTGAATGGCAGCCTTTAAATTCTAAATCATGCTTCAAAGCTACCCGAAGCACTTCCTTTCCAGTCTATGACATGTGAATATCCTGCATGAGGAGTGATGCAGTCCACAAACCAGACTTCTACCTATGGCAATTTTGTTTAGGACAAACATTTTGCTCAACTTCCGTGAGCTAGCGGATTTGAGTGGGAGAACCCATGCCATAAAGTAACTTAAGTTCATTTGAGACACGTTATATAAGGTGGAAAACCTTGGCCCCTCTTTCATATAAGCACTTTTCCTTACTTACACAATCTGTATTTTGGCCATTAAGTGCTCTTCTACTTCTTTTACAATTTTTTAATTGAAAAAAAAAAAAAAAACCCATAAGATCATTTTTTTAGGTAAGAGTAAATTTTGGCTTTTCTATTAATTTCATTAAGTATGAGCAAGAATTTTTTTTCTCCTAACAGAGAAAAACAAATTAACCAGGCCAGGGATATATCTCAGTAGTCTTAAGTGCCTTGCTGGCAAGCACAAGGACCCAAGTTTGATCCCCAGCACGGCATGCCCGTCACTGTGCTGAAGCAGGGCTTGGTGGGGCACACCTATAATACCAGCACTCAGATAGGAGGATCACTATGAGTCTGAGCTGTGTAGTGAGACCCTGTACCAAATACTTAAAAAAGTTAAAATTAAATAAAACACAAAATAATAAATTAACCAAAGAGAAGTTTAGTACTAGGAGACAATAGACTCAAAATGAAAAAAAATCATTTTCTTAAGCATCTATGTTCTAAGTCAAACAATCTTGACCACTGATTGACTTACCGATATTTTCTGTGGGCATCGAGACCCTTGTTGGTTCCAAGAGATTGTCTGCGAGGACAAAGGCTCCTTCTTCCAAGGTGTCGAGTAACATTGTTGCTGTATGTGCTTGTTCAGAAGAATTCATGTGTCTCCAGGACTCCAAGGCCTCTGGCCGCAGCAGGTTGTCCACGGTGTCGACAATCGCCTGCGTCCATCAGAAACCGGTCATGAGTGCGGACTGCTTCTACAACTACGGCGATTTCCCATCACTGACTAATGCCGACTGTGGTCCTTAGCTTCCATTATGATCTACTCTTACCTCAAAGTGGAAAATTACTTGGCCAACCTGCATGGACCTGATCACTTCATAACAAGATTAAAGATGAGTGGGCTGTGATTGTACGAGTAGAAAGGTGGCCTGTTTCTATTTACCTAATCAGGGCCAAGGATACAGCCCAGTGGTAAAGTGCCTGCCTGGCAGAACGTGAGGTCCTGAGTTCAAATCCTGATGCAAAAAAAAAAAAAAAAAAAAAAAAAAGTATCTATTTACCTAATCAGACCTTAATAGTTGAAAGAAAAATACAACAAATATCAGTAGTTCTTAAGCTGAGGCATGGCTCTTCCTTTTATGGTTACAAATTCTATTGATAGCTAAGACTTGAGTCTTTTAAACAGAAAACTCTGATGTCTCTAAAGCAGACTAATTCTTATCCCTGAAACTTGAATCATGTTGCCTTTTGGAACCTAAATTAGAATAGTAATTAAAAGTATATATGACAGACATTAACTTATTCATTATTATTTGTTAAATAAAAAGACAGCTTTAAAGTTATTCGCTAACATTTTCACTCTTCCAGTTCCCTGTCCAGGTGAAAAAATATACTGTAATTCATAAAAAGTCTACTCTCAAAGAAATTAAGCAAAAGTTTCAATGTCTGTATTGACAATTTAAAGAAAATAGAAGCATTTAAAAGTCATCAAAAACATCAAAATTGCTGACATTCATATAAGTACAGGATCAATTTATGTTATTATCCTGCAGAATAACATTAAATAAATAAATAAATAAATAAATAAATAAATAAATAAAAAACCCAGTCAGCTTTGTAGTAGGCTCATCCCGAGTCTTGCTGGGCTTATGTCCTAAGTAGAACCCAGGGAGCTGAAATGACTACATTTATTTACACTTCATTAACCTACTCATAATGCATTATCAAGACCCCAAAATGAACTGTTGACCTACTGGTGACCTATTGGTGATTACTAAGGAAAAAGAACCTACTATACATGGGTAGGATATTGAAATGGGCAGGGGAAAGCTGAGGCCACTGTCAGAGTGACATTAATTGGCTTAATCCATCTTAATATCCTTGTTCTCTCTGCCTGGTGAGCCTCATGGCCCCTCTGGCAGGTGGAAGACGCTTTCAAGTGGCCTTTTCTCTGCCTCTCATGGGAGACGGATCAGTCACCAGGCTCGCAGGGACACTGCTGCAGCCACTAGCCAGAGTGGAACAGAAATGGGCCTGTGGAGGCTCCATTTGTGCGTCACTGAGGAGGGTGGAGCGCAGCCTTGCATTAAGTTTCCAATGAATCTTTGGTCACAAGGAAGGCACTCGCTTCTTTGGCACAGCGTGAGGCAGCTTCTGAGGCACAATTCAAGGAGTTTTATTGGCTTAATTTCAACAGCGAGGCTCAACTGAGACATTCTGAAAATGACACTGGTCAGAAATTAAGGCCCTACCAAAATTTACTGTGTGCATGTAACTCCCTGATGGCATGCTTCAGTATTAAAAAAAAAAAAACAAACAACCTATTTATTATCATTCGTACTTTTCTGGTGGGATCAAAATGATCACTAGCCTAATCAACATTCCTGGAGCAGCCTTTTCTTATTACAGGAAATAAAGAAAAATAACAACTATGCTTTTTCTACTGAGATGTATGTCATGGACCACATACCAATTATTACATTGCATAAGTTAACTGATAGCTTAAAGGTGATCTGAATATCTGTGTAAGAAAAATTCTGTAGATTGCAGTCGTTTCTCAGCTCCTCTAAGAAAGCTAAAAAGGGACAACCTGCAAGTAGACTTTGTCCCTCACAAAAGTAGGCACTTCCTCCTGAAAGTTCTCAGGTCTGACAGTAACGTTTACTAGTGAGATGCCATTCTTTTCATTTCTCCCTCGACACTGCCAGGCAAAATTAATGAAGTTATGGTTTCTGAATAACCTCTGTGTGTGAAATTATAAAAATTCTTTGTTGTCATGGCATACAGAACAATTCTTCAAGGTTTGGTTTATCACGGTAATGGTACCCAGGAGAGTAAGGCTAGAAAATCGCTAACCCCGAGACAAAGCTCATAAAATTCACAGATCACAATGAAATGCAATTTGGTATTAATATTCCGAGCTAGCATCCAGAATTAGCGCAGCATAACAGCGTAGTTCCTGTTAGTTGGCTATACATACCAAGAAGAAAAAAAAATGGCTGAAGAGGAAAAAAAGACTCTGAACCTAACAGTGGCTCTCTGCTCTTACCAGCCAGCTGAAGCCCTCATGTAACATACATTGACCATTCACCATCACATCACATTTTATTGCATTTATCGTAACCCATCCCGTATCAACCTGATTCTACAGTGAATCTCCAAATTTTGAGGACAGAGCGCACTTCTTTGAAGAGTATGCCACAGAGATCAGAAAGCAGTGACGTTTTCATGCACATACGTTATGACTACACAGTCTTTGATAGGATACACTGCCAAGAGTATATCATAGCTGTTTGACTCCAGGAGTGACAACAGAAAATATCTGAGGCGATATGATTGCTTTCCAATTCAGAGGACCACTCATTAAAATTCTGGTACTTTTGGATGAATGCAAAAACCGCAAAAATTATTCAAATAAATTAAATGCTCATTGTGAGAGTCATACACCTGAGAAAAGCCAACATTTGTACAGCTGATATGGGGCACATTATATAATTATCAAAGACTGAAATACATTGGATCATGCAGCAAGATGATAAAGCGTGGCAGGTAGCTGAAGAGGGAGGAAGCAGGCTGACAGCACAGGAGAGATACCTTAAGGTAAGCCCTGCATGTCTTCTCTCGTTTTTGGAGCTTTTAAGTAAAAGAAAAGAAAACCAAAGGTTAGATTACATCTGTTGAAAACGAGGAAGGGAGAAGTCCTCAAAAAATAAGCTGGCGCTCCAGAGTTCAGTCCATGATTTACAGGCGTCCTCTGGATGTCTGTGGGTCTACGCTAACTGTCCAAACTGTTTACTTACATGATGTAGCTGTGTTTTATGAAATATCCATTACAAAAGCATGTTGACCAACAGGAAAAAAAAAGGATCAAATACAAACTGCAGGGTTTTTTTTTTGTTTGTTTGCTTGTTTTGTTTTTTAAAAAAGCACTTTTTTTAAAAAAAATTTTCAACCTTTTGAAACTATTTCAGCCACAGCTTCGCCATTCGAATGGATGTAATATAAACAGGATTATATCCCATCACAGTTTAGTCACAGCAGGAAAAATTAATAGCAATGGTACAAATTTTTCTTGCGGCGAAACCTGACCTGCACATGGGCCACAGCTTTCCTGCAACCATGCCAGCTGCAGCACAGCATCAGTGCACCAAGTGCACCAACCGTGGGATGCTCAGCAGGTGTGCTGAGCACACCCTAAGACGGAGCGTGCTGACCGTAGCTGAGGAGTGCGGCTGTCCAACAGCTGAGACCCCGTAGGGAATCAGTGTGCTTGACATTGGTGGGTGAAACACTCTTGCTCTCTAAACCACAGCTCTTCAATTGGGAAAGGAAGCAAATTTTGGCTTTAAAGGTGTGTCCAGGGGGCCATGGCTTTGGCAGTTGATTGTTTGAACAGTGGGGAGCTGCCACATAAAATATTTCACTTAGAACAGGGGAGCGTTTTCCCTACCTTGTTATAACTCCTTCCAGCTGAATCTTTCTCATTGGGCTTCAGTTCCTGCAGCTGTGCATCTAGGATGTCCACCAGCTGCTCCATAAGCCTCACTGAGGAACTCACGTCGCCCGCGAACACCGGCCCCTTGGTATGTTTAGCCAGTTCGTTGGCGAGACTGGCAGCGTTTTCTCCACTTCTGATCTGAAATGACAATGTGCGTTATCTCAGTAAGATTTCCTGCTCTGCCTGTGGCTTCTAGCTCTCCCTGGGCGCTTCTGTTGTGGTGAAAAAGAGAGATTTTTGCAGGGATGTTAAAATCTGCAACTAATTGAGACAATAACTTTTTCTTCATCTTGGAAGATTAAAGGGTTTTAGATCCTCAGCACACAAAAGAAATTCCTAACCAGACACTTAAAAGGAACGCAAGGCAAATTAAAAAAATAATCCTCCTCAAAAATTCTCAGCCAGTTCTCGCATTTCACTGTACTCATTTAAAATCATTATTTAAAACTCTTGTTTATTCCAGTGATCTGGAATTAAAATCAGAAGCTAATCGGTATGAAACAGAGGGTTGTTATCTAGTCTTTTTACTTCAGAGGTGGATAGGGAAGAATATGAAGTGCACTGTATTACACTTTAATAGTCAAGTTCCTGATGCCTTCTAAAGTCATTGTTTTACTCCTGGCATCATAATCATGTCTGATATAAACATCTGCTTGCATTCTGCAAGTTTGGTTGCAAACTTAATGATACTTGATTTATTAGGCCAATGCACTATTTGTCTTATGAACATCAAAAGAAGCAGGGCAAACTAAATATGAATGAAATTAAACAAGTATGTGTTCATTAAAAAGCTTAACATAGAAAACAGCAAACCCTGAAACATATGTAACTTTCAATAAATAGTGTACAGATAAAACCATGCCCTTTTTTTTCCCTTTCATATTGAACAAAGAGCAAGGGACCTGGCTTTAACATACAAAACGAAATTATTTAGTTAGACATTAAAGCCCTAAATCATCAATGTGTATTGTATTAAAGTGCTCCAACTAACCTTCTGAGCCAGCTGATTTACCCAGTGTGAGGTACAGTTGCTAAGATCGGGGCCCTTAGGGTTCCATGTTCCAGTGGAAACCATGCAGAGATACGAGGCAGTTCCTACAACAGATGTAGAAAACAACAGTGAAATTGAAACCATTTTTCTGCATGCATTCAGGAAACTGGCTAGGATGATCCTAGGCTGTGCGTTAAATTTTAAATAAACACTAATGGAAGTAGTTGACAATAACTGACAAAAAAAGGAGAGGAAAATGTCCATTATAAGCAATGACTGTAAAGTAAGTACAGAAATATCAGACATTTACAGCCAACAAACAAGAGGCCCTTGCTTTTCTTGGGACTCGGCCAAGGCATTGCCCGGAATGAGAAGGCAGCTGTAGCCCCCTCTGAACCCTTGAGCAAAAACCTCTGACTTGACCTGGCCCTTTAAGAGGGAGGGCTAAGCCAGTACAGTTTACAAATCTTTTAAGTTGCATTCAGATGCTATGCTACCAAAGTAACACAAGTAATTAAATTAGCTGCTATATACTCTCTTTCTTCCTATAAAATTCCTTGAACATAACTCAGAATCTACTTAGTAAATTTACAAATGTATGCGTGGTATTTTAAGGGAAGTACCTCTTGTTCCCTTGGGACATGGCCGTTCTACCATCATCCCCCTTTGTGTCTGAGGCCACTTTATCCCCCTCGCTTCTAATGCTTCGCAGAATCTCTCTGGCAGGGGAAAAATATTTGTTACAGGAGGAATTTTGGTTGTAGAAACTGCTGGTGGTGGCTTTGTCCCTCGGCCTCCTTCCTGGGATGCAGCTACAGTGGTGCCTGCAGGGCTTTTCTGTGAAGCAGTGCTCGTGGTTGGTACTGTGGTTTTGAACAGCTCAGCTGAAGAAGTTATTGTCACAGCTGTGGTAGGCACTATGGAAAAAAGATGAGTGCATTAATCTCCAACACAGTCACACTCACGGGCACACACCCGTGAACGTGCACCTGCGCGCACACACAACTCGCAGCCCACCACAATGCTCCCCACAACAAACAGAATTTTTGACACCACCAGTAGGGAAGGAGAATAATCCTTTGCATTATTTCCACTGTATTCACTGTACTGCCTAAAATGATGGTATAGTTTCTGTTGCATGACATGGTTTTAATTTTATTTCTCACTGTAATACTTGCTAGTGCAGTTGAAGTATAATCTCATAACATATAACAGGAAATAAAGGTTAGCTTAATGAAGGAAAATTCTTATGTAAACTTATACTCTATAAACGAAGCCAAATTGCTAACAAAAGACCTACAGTTCTAAATAATTGGGACAATCACAAGATTTAAAGTCTCCCATTCTACATCTTGCAGGAAAATAAACACAGTGACATCTTTCCACTCAGCAGCCATTCTTGCTTGACAGAGTTTTGAGCATGCCTGATTAGATCCAAACAGAAGATCAACTTGGCATGCCTGTTCTCTTTTAGTAAGGAAACATCCCAGTCTTTGTCATCTTTCCCTTTGGAAAAGTAGGTAGGATGAAGCAGCTAGTTCTGGTCAGAAGTGATAGCACAATTTCTTATCAAGACTCAGAGTTAAACCAAATCACACTTCACTGGAAATCAACACTGCATATCCTACTTACCCTTAACAGAGAACATTAAAGGAACTATGGATATATATTTCAAATTTGTTAAAAGGTTATTTTTAATCTTCTAACATTAGTTTCAAACAGTTCCATTAGCTAGGTTAGAAATAATGCTTTCTTCATTATCATTTAACTAAGCAACCATAAAAGAACAGTAAAAATGTAATACTACCATTTAAAATCTGTTAGTAGCGATTACATTTAAGTTTTGGCAATATTTATAGAACAACTCAAAACTTTACATGATAGTTTAATTGAAATTCTAAGTACAGTAAATTAAAAACAGATTCAAAAAACTTATGAAAACATTACATTATTTAGTTTATATGTAAGACACAAGCTGTGATATTCAAACTTACTAGAAAATAAATTCTCATTACCATGAATATATTTAATATTATAAACTCTAGTTCACAATTGTTTGTCTTATACTTCTGATTGAAAGTATGCTAAGTTTACCAGAAAAAAAAAAAAAAAAAAAAAAAAAAAGAAACAGTATCTACTGCTAGGTCTTTTGCAGTGACAAAATTATCCTTAGAAATATATACTACCCACATTCTATTTCCTTTTCTCCATCTCAGTTGAAGCTTCTTAAGAACATGCTGTATTGCAAAGGCTTAATTTATTGACCATAGGAGAGGTGTTTATGAACATCAGTTAGCCATCATGCCTACCTGGCTGCTGCCACACAAAGCAATCCAAGCCTGTCTATCTTTTTCTGCAAAACACTTGCCTGACATCTTGTTAAACCTCTGTAATTTTCTTTTGATTACAATGCAGCTAGGCTTTCACTGCTTTCTCAATTAACATTTGTCAAAAGCATCCTATGCTGAAGTGTCAAATGATGGCTGCTGTATCAAGTCTTAAAGGTAAATAAGGGATCAGAACACAGGGACAAGGAGGGATGAGGAGGAGCACGTGGCTTGGAGGGGTAGCACCTTGTGCAACCCTCCACACCTCACATATGGAATCACCGAGATACGTACTCTTGCTACAATTAGTGATCTGTTAGCTAGCATCATTAAAGATCGGTAAGGACTTAATGCAGATAAATAATAAAATAATTCCCACTAAATGCATAAAAGTTCATGTACTATTCTAGTCCCATTTCTTTCTTTCTTTTTTTTTTTTTTTTGCTCATGAGTTTTCATCTTTGTACCTTCTCATGCTCATAAGATGTATAAATGGGGTCAACACATTCTTCAATGATCAATCAGAGAAATGCTGCAATTTTGTAAAAATAAACATGAGAGTGACAAAACTGAATCCTTAAGGGGACGAACTAGAATTTGTGAGATTTTGCAAAACTTGAATTCAACAGCACAGGCACAGCAGTTTTTGTGCATGGAAGCAAAAGTGAAGGTCTTTCTAAAAATTATTACTGCCTTCCACAGGCCAACACAACTGCCAAGAAGGCACCTGGCAATGGTGCAGGCTCGCACTCCCCCAGCATCTACCTGCCAGCCGCTACGCCTCTGGCCATCACAGCTCTCAGAGCACTCAGTGGGTCCGCATGCAGACCTCAGGAGGTAGGCAGAGAATCATCTCCATTTCACAGATGGGGAAACTGAGAAATTAAGTGATTTGCTATGTAAGGTGTTATTGGGAATTGAACTCAGGGTCCTTCACTTGCCAGGCAGGCGCTTAATCTGCTGAGGTATCTCCTCCATCCTCTCCATACTCTTTTGATATTTTTATTTCACATTTCTAAGTAACAGACTCTGACAGACTTGGAAAAGTTCAGATCCTATAAAGCAACTTGTCCATATTCTAGAATATAGCCCACATCGCGTTGTATAAATCTCTAAAAAAGGGTACAGGAAGGTAATATAACATTTGATCAATAGTGAAAAGTTTAATAATGACCTAATGGCAGGTGTAAAACTCAAGAATATCTTATGAATAGTAGCAGGAAACATGAGAGCTCACAATACAATTGTTAAAGACAATCCGTTTTATACTTGTAACAAACAATTTACCAGGATGTGGTATCAAGCATCCAGATGAGCTGTGTAGCATTCTGTCTACTCTTTTATCATTTGAGTTTGAGTCCAGTTATCTTAATAAAATTCCAACAAGGACATGGAATAGTCACTGAAGAAGAGTTCTTCAAGCACCCAGAATGATTCACTGTACTATGGTAGTGTTACAAAGAAGTTGCTCTTTACTACCCCGTTCCTCTTGCAGTAAGGATTTCAAGGACTTCATTTATAAAAGGTAATAGTCTAACCATGGTCCCCAAAACTGTACCCATTGCTCCCTTGATAAAGTGAGGCTATAGTCTGCTGAGTAAAATTGAGCATTCACCAACCTTACTCTCCTTCAATGTACAAAAATATCTCTTCTGAGAGAGCATTCATCATCAGTGAAAAACGTATTTGGAAAAATGTGGTCTTTGCTGCATCCTTCCTATATACACCAAGCTGGCCTTCGGTTAAATTTTTCCCTCATGTTATTGAAGTACCTTACCTTACAGTCAAGCCCAGACAAATATTTAGTATGGTTACCACATTTTGTTGTTAACATTTTGGATATCAAATCTGTTGGCAGATTAAGTTAAAACACACCAGTGCAGACTGACAAATGCAATAGACTTAAAACAGGCCCGAGAAAGCCTTCTTTCCTCAAGTAAGCTAGAGAGAAGTAGTTGAGAAAGACAAGTTAGTTTACAAGAATGGAACAAATACATGACTCAGGCAGAACACAAAGCTGGAAATACAAAGAAAAGAGCAAACAGAGATCACGGCATAGAAATAATGTTTGTGCTGCTAGAAGTAGAAATGCTTAGATTTATAAACAGGAGAAGGCACCAGGAAAGCTGATATACAAGGTAAATTTCTGTAGTGATGTACGACAGGGAAGGGTAATTCATACCCAATGTACCCAGTGGCCACATGCACGGCAGCTGATTCACTAGGAAGAGCTCACAAAGCTGAGAAAGCCGACTTAAAGGCACCGTTGGGAGCTCATTGAAGTTCGCAGACTTTAGGTCTGAACTTTAGCCAAATAAGTCAGTTTGCTCTGTTTCTTGGATCTTGCTTCTGGAAAGCTGACAGAAGTGTACTGCTCTGACCTACATCTACTGGCCAGAACCCTTCTGCAAAGTATGTAAAGCACACACCTCGAAAGAAAGATACTGGCACTTCTGTAAGCGTAGAAAGATAAATTAGAGGGAGGAACAGAATAAGAATATGGGTCAAACAGAAGCAAGGGAAATTCGGGGGTCAACATGAATTTGCATGTTCTGGGAATACTTATAGAAATCATTATTTTGGATCAGAAGACACTAATGTAGGAGTATACGTTTGCTGTATATATGAGGAAGATACATTCATTTTCAAAGGCGAGAGTTGTTTTTCCACAAAGTACCTAAATTACCAAAGACTTTCATCTGAATGGCATCAAAATATTTACTGGAATATACACCATATGTGGAGAAGGACATTATAGTCAATAATGTCTCTGGTTATACCAGGGGGGTTAATGACTTTCTATTGGACTGAATCTGAACTTTATTCACAATCCTTCATGTGTTCGCCGATTACAAATCTGCTCCTTTTTAAAGCATTTTCTTTGTCTTTATTCCTAATGAGAAGGAAAGATTTCCTGCCACGCAAGACAAAATGCAGCAGTTGTGAGGGTAATGCAGGTTAAAAACGGTTAACACAAGATCAATAAAATTTTAGCGAACGGCTTGAAGTGTGTGGAATCTGACTTTGGAGAAACATACAGAAGAAAGGGGAAGCCGTGCAGCAGCTACGGGGAAACTGTGAGGCACACGCGCCTTCCCAAGCAGCTGGCGTCAAGGCTAAGAAGGTCCTGCACGGAGAAATTCTAAAAGAAATGATTCTCGGATAGGATCAGTGACGACTTTGTGCTCTAAACGAAGATGCAAATATTAAGAAGTTAACAATGGGTTATTATGGCTACAGTCTTAAGTTTAAGAAAACTCTAGGTAGACACAATTTGGGGAAAAATAGGTCAATGTCAACATCGCTCATCGTATGAACAAAACACACATGCTTTTGTATCCTATACAGGCTCAAATTAGAAATTCAATTAGAAAAGCTATAATTACTCCTTCTGGGGTCCTGATCATATGACAATATTTAGAATTTAACACCATAAATGAAAGCAGAACTGGGTACATATTTGGAGATCTAAGTATATTTAAGTGTATGTACGCTGCTTTCATAGCAGCAAGGTCAGCTGTCGTACTTTTTTTTTCAAAGGCTGACCTGTTCCCAAAATTTCTAATTTCTAAAATTTCGAGCTTCATAATTTGAAATTTCCAATTAACTCAGTACACTGAAATACTAATTTTTACTTTAAACTCATAAATACAATTATTTCAATAGAAAAGATTTAATTACCACCAGCTTTATACTCAAACATTAATAGGCTATTCTGTTACTATAGTATGAAGTAATTTTACTTTTAATAAAACAGTAATTTAATTTCCCTCACAAACTATTTCTCACAGAATTGAACTCACTTGATAACCATATTTAAAAATATACCCAAAAATTTAGCATTAGTTTATAAAGTGATGGTCTGGAAAAATATCTGAGGAGAACACAACCAAAAGCGCTCACACAAGCTGTGTAATCATAAATCACCACCAGGACTATCTTAATATTCAATCAGTATGTGACAGTCAAAGTCACAGAAATATTGGCTTCCAACTGTCATTAGTTTATCAGGAAATGAAGATATAATTTTATATGACCAACTAGAAATACTCTGGAAGATTCTCTCTCCTTTCAGAGAACAGATATCACAACTTGAAATTATTTATACTTAGCACTGTACATCAAAACTAGCCATTCTCCTGGGACTTCCTAACACACACATTTTTTTTTTTTGTTTTTAACCACTGGCGCCAAGAAGTTAAAAGGTCTGCACATAGATTGTAATCAATTCAGAAGTCAGGTCAGGGGAAAAGGCTAACAGGTTTATTGATGCTATTATATTTTTAGCAATGAAAAACTAGACTGAACAATGTTACTACAATTTCTTGAAGCTATCATTTTAATGAAGAAATGCAGAAAGAAAGAAAGAAAGAAAGAAAGAAAGATAGATAGATCAATAAAACACTATAAGGCTAAAATATTCCCCCTAATGTTTTGTGTATTAGCTATGACAAACCAAGAAAAACAAAACAAAACAAAAAAAAAGGAAGTATACTGAGAAGTCTTTTACAAGTAAGCTGTTTACACATAACATAAGCATTATCAAGTGAACTATCTCACCTTGGGCAGGATCAGGTGGACCAAACTCCAGAGAATATCGTAAAATAAAATTATTGTTCCACACGTAGAGCTGGTTATCTCTTGGATTGTAATCCACCGCAGCAATGTATTGGTACTGGTTGGGGAAGGGAATATCTACGTATTCTCCCTGGTTCAATCGGGTGTTGTAAATGTAATCAACTGCATTCTTGCCTGTTTCACTTTCGTTGTCTTGGTAAACTGACCTGACCACATAGAGGACTCCACAGATCATAAAAGCATTGGAAGCGGCACGCTTGTCATACATAGTCTCCCATGTTGCTTCAAATCGAAGGGTGTATGGATTCAGCTGGCTGATAACTATCATTCCATTGTTCTGCTCAGTGGCATAAATCACCCACAAGCCATTTTCATCAACTGCTAGGTCGATGTCCGTCTTTCCTCCCCATCTGTAGGGTGAGGTATCATGGTAGTTGGCATAGTTAATTATGGCCTCGCCACTCTTAATTCTAGTCCTCAAGTCAAACTTCACTATATTCCTTGTTCGTTCTTTGTTAAAGAAGACAGCACCATCATAGACCACAAATCCAGTACCATCTACGCGGTTTGGAAGTTTGTACGTTGTTGTTTGGCGACTGTTCTGGAAATCTTCTATAGAAGCATACTCTATCAAAGTATCAGTGCGGTAGGGAGTCCAGGGCATGAAATAAATTTTATCTGCTGCCTGAAGAGGGTCCTTGCACCAAGCACCTGCCTTCTGTTCAGCTTCATATATACATGGTGCATCCACAATCGCTTTCAAGGTCCCAGGGCACACGAAAACTAATAGTCACAGAGAAAAGACAGGAATGATGTCAAGTTAAAAAACTTAAACGGGCAAGCCTGACTTTCAATGATCATAAATTAAAAAAAAGGAAAATTCATTTTATTAGCACTCGATAAGGCCACACTTGCTACTTAACAGAAGCACTACCCATCTTTCCTGAAGCTGTCCTAGCCATGTGACGTTCCCTCCCCCGACCCCAAAGTGGCCGGGGCTCACTTTCACAATATATTCAAGATCACTTATAATTAAGGTGGAGAATTTTTCAAAAATTAGGTATTTTTAATCATATAATTTGATAATAGATGCTTTAAAACTTTTCAAGCTTATGGATCACGGTGTATAAATATTTTACTTTATTCCAATATTTATACACTCCACCCCTCAAGCCCACCTCTAAGCTCCTGAAAGTAAAACTACACAGAAAAACCTCAAGCAAAGGCTTGTTTCGAACCTTGACAAGTAAAAGCTATGTTGATTTGAGGAACACAAAAAACTGAAAAATGCAATTAGGAGCAGAGAAAAAGAAATACAAAGAAGCAGAGATGGACGACCAGGAGCCCTGTCACCATGGCATGCTATGGAATGGGTTCTGGAAGCCAGGCAGGATGACAATTTTATAGTAAGAAAATATCCGAGGGTGTCAGAACAAGAGATCCAAGGGGGGAAAAAGGAACAGAGAAAGGGGGCTCCCCCTCGCCGACTCGAGAATTTTTACCCCATCACCAGATCTAGCGGTCACATAATTTCATTGTAAACAGTCGAGTTCTTTATGAGGTGCATTTATGAGATCCTGCTGATTATCTTAATACAGGAGAGTTGTGGGGAAAGGAGGGGGAGGTCAACATCCATAAGGCACATAACAAGGAGCTGGGGTTCAGACTGTATACATTATTTACCTTTTTGCTCCACTTCTATTTTAAGCATCAGAAGAAAAATAAAAAAAGGTGCAAGGGAAAAAGAAAAAAGATTAAAATAAATTGACTATTAGTCTAAGATTGAATTCGTAATAGATGCTAAACATAGGAAGAATACGTAGCTGTACTACTTTGGATAAAGAGAAAAACACACAGGAAAAACCTAGCAGGAGAAAGATTCTAAAGTTACATAAAAGAACGTGGATCAATCATTTTAGTAGATTAAGGAGGCAATACAAATATGTTGGCATGTTGCTTCACTTAGTGAACCTGAATAAATAATGAAACTCTTCACTAATGCATGCTATCCATACTCTTGCCTTTCCAGAGTCACTCAGCAATTCTTAGCAAGTTTTCCTTTATGTACGTATGCTACAGACATCAATGCATGCACAGGTATACTATCCCCATTAATCTTATACAAACTCATTACCAAATTGACTAAAAATTACACAAGCATAATAACAGGAAAATGCATTTATTAAAGTAACTCAATTTCAGAGTTGAGGTCAAGTTCAAAAAAAGTCATATTTCTTCCACAATACTGATGTATAGCAAAATACACAAATATGTACCTCAGAATATGTTAAAATTATTTGCATATTTTTTCAGCTTATGGGAAGTACCTCTTAAACATTAAAATGAATGCCTCCTTTTCAGGAATATATAAACTTCCTTCAACCCCACTAGGGATTTTGAAGGATAAGAAAAGACAATGCTTTTCTTGTCCACTAAGACTTGGAAATACATTTACTTAGGTCTACATATATTTTGTATCACAAAATTTAACTTTCTATGTGTATATATATTAAACTTATAATATTAAGTCTATAAAAAAAAGTAAGCAAAATACATACAAGGGAAAAGCAAGCACAGTAGGCAAGGAGAAAAAGGAAGAAAGAATTATGGTTAGCTTATTGTGACATTTTCTACAATCATTTTCTAATTGACACAGAAAGCAAGCCAGCATGCAATGACAACCATCCCGAGCATTCAAAGCAAATACCTTGACTCCACTGACCCCATAAAAGGTAAATGCTTTCATAAAACAAACCTGATTAGTACAGTTATATGAAGTAAAAAGGAAAAAAAAAAAACCCTATAGGTTAAAAAAATGGACTATGCACTTAAGCAAGGTGCTATGTCCTTGGGAAATAGTACTCTGATAAACAGAAGTCATAAAATAGTATTTTAGATGTTTAATGTGCACTTTGAAGTATGTTGCCTGAATTTTGTAAGAAGGACCAGATTGATGCCTGTGTGTTTCCCTCTAAAATTCATCAGCTGTGCTCCTACTGCACATCCAAACACAAAAGCACAGTTTCATGTGTCATTAAGAAATGCTCCCGATCAGCTCTTATAGCATGGTTACTCCAAAGAGTAACTATCAACCTGAAATCTCTTCGGAGAAGCGAAGTCCGCACATACTTTTTTTGCCACAGAGATAGCATAGGAGCGTCTATATCAAGCCACATTCTCCACTAACCAACTTGGCCTGTCTAACACTTTCAGGAAACATACTTGTGCTCTACAACATGTAACTCTGACTATATCTGGCAAATGGGAAAAATTGCGGTGTTACTGTCCTAAAAGTACTCTTCTGCCAAGAGTGATACTATACATGCTTAGACTCCACAGCAGGAGGGTGTAGCAAGCGAATTCACTAACCCTGTGACTCGTCCCACTAATTTTACAGACAGCTGTACTTTTTTTTCCCTAAGGAAAGGGTAACATTACCAAAATAAATGAGAATAATAAATTATAAAATGTTATTCAATATAGGTTGCAGATGTACATTTATACTTCCCATTCCCTGGAAAGGGTTGGACTGTATGTTATTTGATATGCTAAAAATGATAGTGTAATTATAAGCAAATACTCAAATAAAGAAGTCTGTATTTGTGATTTACCTAAAGTAACTTACATTAAAGAAAAAGAAACTGACATGAAATTTTATGTAAATTCTAACTCTAATGAATCTTAGTAGCACAAAATGTGAAAAATAGAGAACAAATAAAACTCTTGATAATCGATTACATCAAAATATGGAGCTTTAAAAAAATCAACAAAAAAAATCCCTACATAACAAAATTTAAGAAAATCCAAAACACAGAAAACTATTGAGTCAGGAAAAATTCTAGCAACCAGAAAAATATTTTAAAATGCAGGAAATTAAGGAAATGAGCATTTTTATCACATGCCACATAGATACTGCAACTTATCTTAAGAGATTGTATAAATTAATTGATAAAATACATTTACTTCTCTGTAAACCAAACATACATGTACAGGACCCACCAACATCAATCAGTGGAGGACTACATAGAAATACAAGACAGGAAATTGCGCAAAACTAACTGTGGCCTACATACACTGTATCTGAAGTGACACACTATTTCATTTTTTTAAATCTCACATTGATAATGACTTCACTCATCAGTAGTAAAGGCTATTTTCTCTTCAAATAAAACTTGTAGCTAATATTATATATAAAATGGTAATTTGAAGTAAGAGGGTACAAAATAAAAGCCAAATCTTATCTGTAGGATGCCAAATTCCAAATGCACCATGCTCCATGATGTTTTGTAATTCTATGACTCCTTTTAAATACACACACCATGCAATTCTCAACACTAAAGACAGCTCTACATAGATGCATTTTTGAAACAGATATGATCTGGGCTATGCACACAATGCATGTGTGCTTGTAACAAATGACACTGTTTCTGGCATACTTTGCTAAGGAAACTTATTATAAAGTTTTTGAAGTCCTAGAAACAATTTCTGAAACTGTTTTTACAATAGGATAAAACGATTTCCGCTATGTAAGTCACGAGATTCTGGAGGATTTGCTGCAGATAGAAACTGATATAAGCCAAGTGGCACAAAACAGATACTGTTATCTGAGAGTGACAATTTTTATTAACTAAGTAGCCTCAAGGGATATGCAAATGCTACAAAGTAGGAGCACATTATTGAAACAATGGCAAAGTGAAAGCTAGAGGCTTAAAATAAAAGCAATGTAAGTAATGGATATAAGTGGGCAGGTGGATTAGAAAATAAACAGTAAAAACTAGGAAGAGTTAGAAAATATACCATGGTACGTAAAATCAGAATAATCTGAAAGACCCCTTTCGTTAAATTTTAACACTATTTGAAGTCATACAAATTCATAGTGTGTCACTACTGTACAGTATATACAAATTATAACCACTTCTATCCTTAGCAAGGAATGGCTTAAAAACAAAGCCAAAGATTTTATTTCTGCCTCACACAAACATCTAGAAAGGTAACAACAAATGAATTACTGAGTTGACTTTTTGTTGTAAAGGACACAAACTAGAAAGAACAAATACTTCTCTGAGAATAGCTATTTGCAAGTGTACTGCGTATGTACAATACTTCTGGAGAACTGAAAAAGTAAAATTTTGAAAGTTAGATGTTCCAGAAGATATCCACTTTTTCCTTTCATAACAGCGCAAGAAATTACTTAAGAGTCTGAAAATAATATCTGCTTCACACTGTCCTTGGTCTATACTCTAGGTAACAGGAACTGACTGCAGAAAGACAATTCTTGGCAGCTCTGTCTGCAGCCACTGTTTGGGAATGGATGCTGTATTCCTTCTCTAACTTGAGGACAGAAACCAAGCTGAATTCAAGGGAAAGGGACGTCAGGGAACAAAATTTTGGTTAGCTCAAATGAACACATTGTGCTCAGGGGCACAGGAGAATGGTTATGTAAGCCACCAACACTACACACGGGAAAAATGGCATAAAGATCAGTGCACGCAGTGGGCTTCCCATCCTACAGGGGTACAGAAAAAACTGAAGACACAGAAGCATCCATTTCACAGTAACAAAGGAACAGAACACAGAGCGGGGTGGAGAGGAAAGACAACCTGTGTTTGGCCTTTAACTGATACCGCAAAAAGCCAACTTGTCAAAATTGGGAGAGAGGGCAGTTTCACCACAGTGGGAGAACGTGTTACCAGACTGGGCGGAGTCTATCTGCCAAAATTTGGCGCAGGTGGTGTGTGTGTGTGTGTGTGTGTGTGTTCTCTCCTTGGGACAGGATCTTGCTATGCAACCCAGGGTGGCCTCTAATCCCTGGTCTTAAGGAACACTCCTATCTCAATTTCCTGAGTGTTTGCAATGACAGTCGTGGTGCACAATGGCACTCTGCCTCAGCTGATTTCTTAAGGAGAAAGTGTGCAAAAACTATCTCCAATCAGTAGAGGTGCTGCTAGAACACTGCATTAAAATGGATCTGAATTACTGTGATATGACTATTTTTTTTTCCAACTTAAAAAGTTAAAAAAAAATCATTAGCTACCTGAAAATCAGGTAATATATTTAAACTTTTAAGTTATCCAAAATGTCAAACTTTTTTTAAATCGAAAGCATAGACTATAATGTATGCATTTTGCATCTTAGAAGGAAAATTATGCAGGATGAGAGTATTAACTGGACCCTATCAATAAAAATTTCAAAGGAATTTTAAATATTTTTCTGTGACAACTTAAAAATTGTATTACAAAAAGAATGTATGTAATTTTGTTCAGTTTAAAAAAAAAAATCAAGATTTCATCATTGCACCTGGTAAGGAAATGTTTCCTTCAAAGACAAGGAATAAAACCAGCCACACTTGCCTCAGTGTCCGCAACAGTAGCTTTCAACAGGCATTAACGTTACCAGGACAGCAGGTAGCTATTCAAGGAGCTCACGATTAAAACTGAAGTCAATTCTTTCTTTAGAAAACTGTGAGCCAAACCAATTTGTCAACAACTGGTATTGGGCAAAAGCACAGATTTCTATCTGTCCTATTGAATAGCTAATTCAAGTTTGTTTTCTGGAAAAACACTAGCCTTAAAAGCCAAACACTTAAGAACACAGACAGACACTTGGCTAGCATCGCACTATGGCTTCCTTCCACACTTCATGAAGCTAATTGGAGTCCCGAGTCTGTTGGTGCTCTGCATGCATAATAGTTTCGTAGGCCATAAACATATGCTTCTTTCACATGTGTAGTCTTTCAGCATCAATGAGGAATGCTGGAGAATGTGGAAAGATAGAAGCTGCATACTTACTGTAGGGGACACATTCATATTGGACTTCAAGGTATTTGTAAGTTCCAGGACATGGGTCAGGAAATACTTCTGACCCAGTCACTACTATACACTGTGTTCGATTGTTGCACCTGGAAAACAGAAGGAAATGAAGTTGTATGATATCATTTAATTTTACTTCAGAAACAAAAACAATTTTCTTTAAGTAAGTATCTTCGTAAAACAAAAAAAAAATTTCCACTGATATTAGGTTGTTCTACATTGCTGGATAGTTCAAAAGCTTTATGGGCTTTAGACTGTAATCTCTGTACAATGAGCCATACAAAACTATCCTTACACATAAAAAGTACTGGGTAGTTTTTAATTATGATAATACACATATGTATTTTTTGCATACTATATATTGGCAAAAAAAACCTTACCCAGCTGATTGATGACAGACTTATAAAATAAAATTGCAAACATGAAAAAGAACTATGAGCAGAAGCATAAACTGAATAGCAAAGCCAAAAAGTTGTGACAGCATATTAAAACAAGCTGGAACATAGATTTTTAATTTTATCCTTTAGATCCTGAGTTATGTTGTATTTTCTATGACAGGCACTGCCTACATTCTCTAGCACCACATACCAAACTAGTAAATCTCAAACTCGTGTAAGAGCCTGCGAGACAGAATGCACTTAAAACACTGAGCACAACCCCTGGAACACAACATATACCTCAGCTTTACTGCTCTGAGCCTTTCTGGTTCTCCAGGTCAAAACTCCTTCACAGGTAACATTTAAAAAGTGCTACTAATATAGTGTAAAAAGTGCCCTACATATAATTCCGTAATAGGATTGCCTGGAATTTTGTTGTTGTTGTTTCATTAAAGTCATCAAAAGTCTAAATGTTCTGGGAAAGTTATTTATTAAAGTTCTATAAATTGGTCCAGATGTTCTTTATAGAATCTTGGTAAATGCAGTAACTTATTTCCTTTATAATATGATTACAATCCAATGGAATGGAATGTTTGCAGGGCTTTTTTTATGTGCTTAGTTTATACATTAATAAGGTAAAAAAACAAGCAGAACAAGAGATTATAATAACATTTATGTAACAATTTGAATACCATAGAAGAGTGAGTAAAATGTAAGAGGACAGTTCCTGAAAATATATAGGAATATCTAGAAAGTATTAAAAATATGACGTATTAAAAATGTTCATTCCACTTTTATGATTTCTGATAGGCATATACTGTGAAATGTACACACATGTACTCTGTTATACTCATAGGTAAATAGGAAGTGCAAGAAATTAGTCTTTTTTCTTTTCTTTTAAAAATGTTTGATATAGGCTCTTGCTACACAGCTCAGACCCATACAGATCCTATTTTCAGCCTTCCCAGTGCTGCGATTACAGGTGTGCACCACCACACCCCGTCTTCGTGGCTGGCTCAGCACCCCAGGGGCAGGGCTAGAACAGCATGTGGTGACAGGGATCAACCCCAA
Source organism: Myocastor coypus (assembly GCA_004027025.1). Taxonomy (NCBI): domain Eukaryota; kingdom Metazoa; phylum Chordata; class Mammalia; order Rodentia; family Myocastoridae; genus Myocastor; species Myocastor coypus. The sequence goes on along the minus strand of PVJA010000118.1, from coordinate 141,420 downwards.
CCCCAGCCCTACACTGGCCTAAGCAGGTCCTCAGTCCACTGGGCTACCTCATTGGCCCAAGAAATTAGTCTTGAGAGAATGAATTGTCATACTAACATACTAACGACCCTGTAAAAAGGACTCAATTACTAAAAAGTATAAAATTAGGGCAAATAAATCAATAAAGACATACAGGCAGGGCTGAATATATCAGTATCTTGATTCAGCAGAATGAATCTACACTTTCAGAGGACTGTACTCCTTTCTAAATGCAGCAAGCAGCGCTGAACTTCTAGATAGAATGCATGTGGTCACTCAAGCAAGGGAAGCGCCCCCCTGTGAGACACTGATACTGGAGAACCGAACTGTTCCTTAATCGATACACCATTGGCAGATACGCAATTGTCGTGAAACTGTAAATTACCATCATTTAAAAAGATGCAGAAGGAGAAAGCAATCACTGAGCCACAAAAGCAAATTCCCACCACGGGCTCAGGTTCAAGTTTTCATTCTAATGAAAATAAAATGGGCCTATGCCAAGAGCCAAGAAAGGAAAGGACTTCGGTGCTTTGTGGTCTCAACACTGTGCAGGACGCCCCCACCACCAAAAAAGAAACTAATCAGTAAAGTTATCATTATGTTAATAATTAACATATTCATCTACACTGGTAATAATACGTGGATTTACTATGCTTGTAACTTATGTTCTTCTTACAGTTCATTATAAAGTAAAGGATACTAGATATTTTAAGTACTTAAGCTTGCCAAAAGAAACTCATTTTGTTATTTTGTATGACTATGGGTCTCAGACAGCACTGGCATCACCAGAGAGTTTGCTAGAAATAAGTAAAACAATGAGCATGCGCCACAGTGCAGCGTGCCTGTCCTCTCTGCAAGACTGAGGTGGATGTGAAATCGAGAATCGCTGGTGAGGTTCACTTATGTAAGTTCCACAGATTAAGCTAGGCCTGGGATGGCACATGTGCAGAGGCAGCACTTGAGCGGCTGGGGCAAGAGAATCACTAGGAATTTGAAGCCAGCCTGGGCTACATAAGGAAGTCCAAGGCTTGCCTGCAATACACAGAGCCACTGTCTCAAAAAAATAGCATGTACTACCTTACAATGCCAACATGTCAGGGTCACAGCTGCTCACATTTTGAGCCATCAATCTCATTATCAATTCCTGCCAAGGGAGTCAAAAGAAGTCTAACACTGAAGTACACATATACATCTATAAAAACCCATTTTTACCAGATAAGAGAAAAACGGTCACTATTACTAAAAGTTTAATAGCTCATGAAAATTCCAAACACTAGAATAAAAGCTTTTGCCTGTCATCTCAGCACTCGCAGAGGCTGAGGCAGGAGGACTGTTGTGTGTTTAAGGCCATCCTGGGCTACAATGTGAGTTCAAGAACTGCCTGAAGTGCACAGTAAAACCTGTCTCAAAAAGACCAAATTAAGTAAATAAATGTTTGACAATGGATAAAAATATACTCTTGTACAGGACAAGGATGGTATTTTTAAAAAATAGGAAAATATGATCCATTGTTATCACTAGTAACTTTCATATATTTAACCTGTAATTTCTCATCCAAATACACTTTAAGTGGTCCCACTACAAGATGGTAATAAATATAATTTTATTAGAGAAAGTCAAGGAACCTAAGCATGTTTTACAATTTATGTGTAATCAACTTTGGTATGGTAGAACTAATGAATTAATACTAACTATAAAGGAAATAATAAAAGCCCGGCGTGGTGGCACACACCTGTAATTCCAGCACTTGGGAGGCTGAGGCAAGAGGATCAGTGTGAGTTCGAGACCAGCCTGGGCTACAAAAATGAGTTCAAGGCCAGTCTGAGACCTTGTCTCAAAAAAGACCAAAAAAAAAGAAATATAAAAGAATTGAGGCAGTTAGCCTCAAGTACTATATATTTAAGCTTTTTTTTGCTTGCAGAACTGGGATTCAAACTCATGACCTTGCACTTGCCAGGCAGGCACTTATGCCACAGAGTTATCTCCCACCCCATATTTAAGCATTTTTAATATTGTAGCTATACTTCTTCTTCTTCTTTTTTTTTTTTTTTTTTTTTTTTTTTTTTTTTTTTTTTTTTTTTTTGTCTTTTTGAGACAGGGTCTCTCTATGCAGTTGAGGCTGGCCTTGAGCTCACTTTTGTAGCCCAAGCTGGTCTCGAACTCACACCAATCCTCCTGCCTCAGCCTCCCAAGTGCTGGGATTACAGGCGTGCGCCACCACACCCGGCTTGTAGCTATACTTCTAAAAAGCCTCAAATTTGGAATATCAGGTGTTTATAACTTCTGTATATGATTTCAGGTCTATAAACTTATGACTACCATATTTAGAGATTTATCACTTTATCCTTAACTATTCTAACATATACAGTATCACACTGAACCACAGAATTCCCCCGGTGACTAAAACAAACTGAACAACAATTTGTAACATTATCATGTTAAATATTAGAAAAAAAGTATTATGTCTCATATTAGTATTTATAAAACACTTATTTTTAAAAATACAAACACAAAATCTTAAATCCTGCCTTACTGGTACAAAACAAGTCTAAAGAGTATACAAATTTTTAATTAAATAAAATTAAACAAATTCATTTAAAACGAGGCCAAAGAATGAGTTGCAGACAATATTTTTAAACTTTTATTTTTTCCCTCAGGACTGGGGACTGAACCAAGACCTCACATTGAGCTATCTTCACAGCCTTTCTTTTATTTTCTTTTTTTAATTTTAGAAAAAAGGACTTATTAAGTCACCAAATTGCCCCAAGCTAGACTTGAACTTGCTATCCTAAGCTTCAGGCATCCTGTATGCTGGGATTACAGGTGCCAGCTCATCATCTTACTACACTGAACAGGAGACAAAGGGAAATGAAAGGAAGCCAAATATTTCTCTCTAGAAGAAGGAAAAACCTAAATAACTTGTGAGTTTGGTTGTGCAATTCATTTTGTAGGCGTAAGATAATGGTGCAGCAAAATATTTCATCCTTACCAAACATTAAGTAATTAAAATTGATGACTCTAGCTAGGAAAGCACATCACATGTAAGAGAAGAAACTGAACAATATTTAAGGAATATCTAATATATCCACATGCTACAAAGTATCAAAGCCACAATTTTATCTTCTGATATAGTTGCACACCATCACAACTAGAGGTGGAATGAGGTTATAAAATATTGCAAGGAATGTACATTACCTTCTGATGTTTCAGGTCTCAATATTAACTGTTAAGGTATCTATTGTGCTTTCTAAATATTAAATGTTCTGAAAAAAGTATCACTGATGAAAACAATACATAAAAAGCATTTATTTTTATTTTTATATACAAAAATTATTTGGAAGATGTCATATACACAATAATAGCAGTACGGTAAAAAATGTCTTTTGGTGGAATAAAATAATTAAGGTGACATTAGTAAGGAAATATCTATACAAACGAATTCCCTTTTCTAAATCTCTCTCTTCTCTGTCTCTTTCTTGGTACTGGAAATCCAACTCAGATATCACACTTGCCAGGCAGGCTTTGTAGAATTGAGCTTCATATGCCTGGTCCCCTATATATTCTAAAATAAGTGAAAGCACAATGTACATACTGCTAATTATAATCTGAGAATAACTTCTATTAAACAGCAATATAGCATACTTTGAATGTTTGACATAATTTTTTAGATGTTTGACATAATTTTTCCATAATTTTTAAAATTACCTATTTGCATTACATCCTGATCCTACACCCAGTGGGAGTAGATCCGTGCACACACACCTCAATTTTTTCTGCACCCCTTTTCCTTCTCCCTTCTCTTTCCATCTCCTGATCCTCTGCCCTTTAGATGCTCTATGTCAAACTCAGCACAATATTTCACTGTGTCCAGAATCAAGATCATTTGCTAATTGGGAAGATGCATTAAAAAGACACGGTTTAAAAATCAGAAAAAAAAAGAAAGAAAAGAAATAGAGGTTTTGGTTGTAGCTTGGCTGCTTGCTTAGCTGTGAATCCACTACAGAATATACTTAAACTCTTAACCCTTAACTTCCTCATCTGTAAAATGGAATACTCATATAAGTTTATTGTTAAGATAAAAGGACACAGGAAATCTCTGCACAATGCTTGGAAAATAAATGTTAATAAATGTAAAGTCTCAGCACAGGAAACTCCAGCAACGTCCCTCACATACAGTGTGTAGAAAGCAGCACACATCAGAGACCCTCTACTCTCTTCAGGAGGAGCCCCCCAGCCTGCGCATGCAGCTTCAGAAACAGGCCAAACTGCTCATGCAAATTTGTTTCTGTTCCAACTCTAATCTCAAATTGTACAATGCTCAACAAATTGCTTTTCCTCTTCTTTTGATTATCTTATGCTCATTATTACACGTTACTGAGTGCGAAGTATGGAGATGAGATTCCACATGCAATCTATTGTGAGAGGTGTTTTAATCAATAGCCTTGTTCTGCTGATTAAGCGGGGCTTCTGTTTTGGCAAGATAACATTAGTTTCTCCAGTCATGCTCCAAAAACCATTGGGAATCTTCAGCAGATCATTAGATATGCTATAATAAAGCTTTGGTGCATTTTCTTTTCTCCCTTAAATTACTTCTTCACTGTCCCACCGTTCCCCGTCACTGATGGCACCACATTATTATTGCAGCTCCCCTGAAACTTGCACTAGAGCTATGTCTCCAGGCCATACGATGCCAGTTTCAATTGAAGCTTCTCCTTGAAAATATAAATTAAGAAAATTTCATTATCTCCTGCCAGGGGCCCTTATTCACTGCAGTTCTAAGGAAGATTAAAAATGCAAAATCTACCAACTCGAATAAATACTCTAGCATTCAACATCCAAGCTCAGTATATCAAGGGAAACCACAAATTTCAGTTTGTTCAAATTTGAAATGATCCTCCAGCATCAGTGCACTTCTTTACTGAGTATCTGCGTCAACGGAGATGGCGTCAATGGCTTTCTTCTCTAACTGGCATCAGTAATTTTTAAACATCAGTTCCAAAATGTTAAAATAAAAACTCAAGGTTTTTTTTTCCTATGCTGATCTTTTTCGAAGCTCATTTGTTCACTCTTGGGAGATGAAACCCTTTCACAGTACCCAGATGCCACCAGCGGAGGAGCCGGCCTCCAAAGGGCCAGGTAACGCTGAGCCTTCACGGGCACCACCGCTCCTGGAATCCTTCAGGCCAGCTCCACTGAAGAGTGAAGGATTCTAAATGAACAGAACTCCTATGCTGGCATTATTTAATGTGATTCACGAGGCTTAATACGACAGAAATGAGATTCCCTTTTGAGCCTCAACTACTACACAAATATAAACCATGTCCATCAGTACATGTGATATTGTTCAAGTATGTAAGTAACATAAAAACAAAAGCCTTGCCATAAAGTAAAAAGGGAAAGAAGAGAGGCTGCACTTGCAAATTACTACTGGAGGTGAGATACGGCTCGCAGTAAGAATTCAGTGTTTCAGAATGAACGGCATAATGAATGGTTAGCATGGCTATTTCTGCTGGTAAATAAAACATGGTTAACAGGAAATAAACACCCGACATCCAGTTCTGCTTCAATCAGCTGCACCTGATTCTGAGAGCATTCTATCAATTTGGACGTAGCTTCGTGTCACGCAAGCCAGTGCTAAACACTTAAGATATGAATTACCTATTTAAAGGGAAGACAAAAGTGCCCTTTTACCTCCAACTTCTTGTTATAACAACAATTTCAAAGAATCTATGAGACTTCTTTTACTTCAAATGCACAACAAAATTTTTCTATAGAAAACGGATGACCTTAAAGCAAGAAAAGGTGAGGTCTAAGCAAACAGGTTTGCTTAAGCAACATCAGCACATAAGCGCAGAAGGAATGTGGACGGGTGACGCGCACACAGAATGTTACAATTATTTTCTCAAATGCAGAAAGGAAACTGAAATGTTAAGTCAAGCTTTTGTCTTTTTATCACCCATACTTCTATAAAGGAAAGTGAGTCCTGTTTTATTTAAACACTTATTAGTAAGGACTTGTGTTTTTAACTAACTGCTAGATAAACATATCCTTAGGAAGCTAAACAGTAATCAATATTGGAAAAAAAAAAAAAAAAGAGCTGCTCTATGTTAATGTTCCATTTGTGACATAACACTAGATTTTTGTCATTTATTTAATAATTTGTGAGAGGGAGAAGATTTCTATGTATCGTACAGAATTTAATTCTTTGGCCATATCAGGATATCACACATGAAAGTATTTTGAAATTATTACTGGAAAAAAAGTGCCATGACTATGCCAGAATTTGTAGCACAGCATGCTCGAGCATAGGTGCATGGTGGAGGAACACAAACTAGGAAATAACTAATTTCACTTCTATTTAATTTCATTATTTTTTTTCAAAGGTTTTAACTATCTTGATGTTTTAGCATTGCTCCTGCGATTAAATCTTTGAAACCTGAGGCGTTAAAAACTATAGAAAAATCCATAATAACCATCAAGTGCAAAATGCATTTCTGTGATACCACTGCGTAAGCTTCCACCAATTTGGCTGAGGAAGAGTAGCATGCATAACAAAAACAAAGCCTTCTCTCTAGCAAGTACTCCACCTCAAAAAGCCTGACGGTGAAAGCTGCGCGAGCCAATTTCTAACAAAGTTGTCACTCAAGTTTTTAAATGTTGAAAACACGAATAACATGAAAAGCGGCAGAGCTTTCCATAAACATTTTGTATATGAATAAAACATTGTGCCAGAAATTATAACTACGAAATATGTATGTTTTAGTATTTATGGTTAATTTGCATCTTGTAAACTCCTAAAATCACCTCAAATTTCCACATTAATTATTTAAATAAGCATTCTGAAGTGGTAGTGCTGTGCTAAAAACGACTTTCTGTGTTTTAGAAACCTCTCGAATTCCTTGCAGTTTTTACTGGACCTTAGGGTCAGTTTAATGCAAATTAGGCCCGGCTCACTTGGTGCCTTATTAATCCAGTACAAAATCTCTTGTTTGCCGAAATGCACACTCAACATAAATGTGCTTGCTTTTATTAGCAAAATAAGAAGTATTTATTTACAAAGCATACCACTGAGAATAACTTTCATTCACAGGGTCATCAGGTCTAACTATTTAATGAAAGGAGTAAGATCATTTAGGAGGGCACAGAAACTATAAAATTTTAAAATATTTCAAAAATAATGCTTCTGTGTCCAAATTTTCAAGACCTCCAGTTTTAATAATTCAAAATAATGCTGCAGCTCCTATCAGTAAGAGCCATTATTTATAAAAACGTTAACCTACTACAGTTTGTACGTGTAGAAACTATGGTATTTTTAACAAGGGAGATGGGGAATCGCTATGGGATGTCCTAGTTAGATTAAATTAGCAGGAAACTTGTTACCAGACTATATAAAAGATACAACATAATAAGACATGACCTTGCCGAGCCTTGGAACCAATGTATGATGTTTTTCCTTCTTAGAACGCTCGCTAATTATCTGCAAAGTTACAGACCCTTTTGTCGTTGGTTATTTTTCTTCAAATTGTGAGGGGATTTTGGTTTCTAAATATTTAATTAGTTTTGTTATGATATGAGAATTGTTGTACATGCCAAGCATTTTGATTTTCATACTCTAGTTGTCCTAATTATCCTCAGATTTAGATTGGTCATCCCGAATCTTTTCCGTTTATAATTATTTACTTCTTAAGGATCATTCGGTGAAGAAATATTTTCACCCTTATGGCTCTTCTTTTCCACAAATGGCTTTTCTGGTCCGTTAATTACCCACTCAGAGGATTAGGGTTTGAAATAATGCAAAAAGAACCTGCATGTTAAAGGAGTTTTAGAGGGCAAAACTGAGGAAACGAGATTTCTGATGTTGCTATTTTAAATTCACATTAAAGATTACTCCCTTGGTTTGGATGTGAGTTGATAAACAGAAAAATTATGCCATATAGATTTTTTTCCTGACTCTCAAGATATTAGGTAGCATGCTATTTAGACAACATTATAATGAATATAACACAAAACTTATTCTCACTGATGGCCAGTATAAATAATCTCCATCCTTACAGACCTCATTTTGACTATACTGCAGCATCAGATATTGACAAACTTATCACACCAATAAAATTCAAAGTACAGAATTAAAATCATAATACTTTGGGCAGTGTGGCTTTTAATTTTACAACTACACAAAACTTAAAGAGTGTACCACTGATGCAGTACTTAAGCAAGAGAAATATCGCATCTTTATTAAAATTACTCTACATTCTATGAGTACTTGTTTTATTTTGAACAAGAGGCAAGCTACCACTGGTAGTCCTTACTAAAACTGAACTCCATGTCCTTCCTACGTGCTATATTTCCTTAAACTTCTAGGTCACCTAAATATACTTTTCATCATTACTTTTATTTTTAAGTCATTTACTTTCCTCATGCAACTTCAAAGCTATTTTGGTAGGAAAATAATGAAATAGTGTACAAACAAATGCATAAGATGAAAAACATAAAGAAGAAAATGGGTAAGACCTGGATGAAAGAATCTGAGCGAAGAATGTCTTGACAGTATGAACTGGGTAACGGGCCCATTTGCAGGGGACAGGAAATGCAGTATGTGAAGTAAACATTTCTTTAAAGTTCAACAAAGGCAACACTTGTCCTAAGAACACCCGCTAAGCAATTTTTTTTTTCAATACTACAAATATTTTTTCTGTTAATTCTCTCATTTTCAGCTTATACCCCACAGAAACCACATGCTACATCTCCTTACATCATTCTTCCTAATGGGGAAAGAATCGCCTCATCATTTATTGGTTTAAATTCTACCCTTGTGGTCAAACCATGCCCCAATTCAAAAAGAACTGTCATAGAGGTACTCAGTTCTAATACAGGACACTACTCCTTTTGAAAAAACTTAGCAAGTATGCCATCTATCTATCTATCTATCTATCTATCTATCTATCTATCTATCTATCTGTTTATCCCTTTTTCCAACTATAGTACCCCAAATTAGAATCAAATTCTGGCAACAACTGCCCTTTGTCAAGAAAATTTTACATAAGGAACAAATTAAAAACACCTGCTCAGCTGCACTGCAATGAAGTGGGGAGGCAGCCCACACCCCAGACGCTCCCATCCCTTCATCTCACTCATTCCAAAACCAGGAAACCAGGAGTCAAAATCACTGATCTACTACCATCCCTTGTGTGTGACTACAGATAAACAACCATGGCCCAGAAAATCGTACCAAATTATCAAAACCACACCGTGAGAAAGCTCTACTATTCTTCCATCCAGCCCATGTGCACAGCTCCATCAGTATTGGGAGAAGCAGGGAAGAGAGAGAGGTAGAGAGAGGGGGAGAGAGAGAGGGAGGAAAGCAGAGAGGGAGGAAGGGAGAGAGGGAGAGAGAGAAGGAGTGAGAAGAGAGGGAGAGGAGCTGGAGAGAGGACACAGAGAGAAGAGAGTACAGAAAGGAGAGAGAGGGGACAGAGAGGAGAAAGAGGGGACAGAGAGGGGAGAGAGTGGAGAGAGAGAAAAAGAGGGAGGGAGGGAGGAAAGGTAGACAAGACAGGCAGGGACAGGGACAAAGTGAAGAAATTGCAGAGGCAACCTTTTCGTGACGACTTTGGACAACGTGGTATCTGTGATGTGAAAGAGCTAGCGCACCAGTGAGCTCACAAAACTTGCTGAACGCTTCTAAACTGAGTACTCAAAGAAATTACTATGGTTACATCTTAAACTACTTCTTCACTAAGAAGATTCGCTGGGGGGATGTCAGGGCTCTGAGGTGGAAAAGTCTTGAGAGTTTTGTACATATAGGGCTCTGGTCTGAGCACGTGCCATTTGCCACGTCCCCGAGGTGCTTCTGAGAAGCCCCCAAGCAGAGACTGCTTTGGTGTGTGGGACAGGCACTGCGGCACACAGAGGTTTGTCCTAGCTGGCACTGCGAAAGCCCACAATACCCCATTGGCCACAGACACCAGATAGATCTCTTCTTCACTGTTCATCCAAACCTAGTGACCTTTTTAGTCCGCCTCTTCCATACAGCAGTGAATGTCTAAATTAATCTGACAATCACATCCTTCTTGGTGTCATATAGTTTGTAACTAAACTCACCAAATATATCCTATGTCTAGGATTAAACCAGAAACTTCCTATGTAGGGCTTTTATGTTATTTCTCAAACACTCCAAAGACTGCTGGACACTATTGCGTAGGGTTTCCTGACCTGACCTGGAAGAGCTTCACGATCTCATGTTTTACCTTCCCATAAGAAGTTAGAATTCTTTTAAGTTTTCAGCAAGAAATCCTCACACAATACTTTGTAAACTGGAATTCTTATTCTTATCTATTTTATCAAAGGAATTTTTTAAAGGAGAAAACTCAGTATGTCTTATGTTATATACTAGTAGTCAATTCCTTTAAAAGGCAAACTGTACAAATGTGGTCAAAAGTGTTTACCTACTTATGCTTTTAAGCCAAGAGATGGAAATAAAGGCCAGAAGATGTGAACATAGATTCTTGGGGTAGTCTGAGCAGAAGTACAGATGGAGAAGGCCAAGACCCTCCTTAATACCCATAATCTGAATATAAATAGTCAAATTCATCTGAGATTTATGAAGAAATGGATACTGTGGGGTTTGTATTCCCTCAAATTTAATGAAGTCTCATCTGACTGATAAATATACAACAAATTTCACCGGCTTATTTCTGATAAATCAGAGCTAATCTTTAATCATGACAAAATATTCATAATCTAATCCTTTTATCAAATTGACTACCACTGCAGGAGCCTCATGTGTTTGCACAATTAAGAACCCCATGTTAGCTGTATATAATAAGGCATTACATTTGATGCAAATCCTTTTCTATTGAAATAAGTGCCAAGCTGACAGCAGGAAGTAGCTGATAAGAAAGCAAGAAGGCATTGCTGATGGCACTGTTGATAACTGAGCACCAATTCAGAAGCACTCACTATGGAGCCTGTGACTCAAAGAGCTCTTCAAGGAAAAAGACCAAGGAAGGTATCCTTTCACTGCACCTCAGCCACAAAGACAAGAAACTGTTCGACGGATGGACAGACAGAAATACAGATGACAGGGAAAAAAAATTTTACACCTGTGGTTCTAGTACTAACATAAGCAAAACATAGTATCTGCTGATATGTCCTAGGTGTAAAGGTATCTGCAATTATGGAAACACTAATACCTCAAATATACCATTTTTGAAGAATATTTATGCAGAGAAAAAAAACCACAAAGTATATGTAATTGTGTCTTATTGATCTCCACTGTGAAAAAACGGACTCATTACTGCTTCAGTATTAAAGCTTGAGCTCTCGAGGTCATTTTCCACATGGACATTATAGAAATAGAATATGAAAGGCTGTGGGCAGAAGTTGAGTAAATCTGTTAACAGGCATCTATGTTACCTGAACATAAAGTACATCTTCTCACCTTAGGCCACTATTTACCACTTTTTCTTCTCCAGCTTTACAAATTCATTATATAATAAAGGATATTTATTATCACAACTTCTGTGTACATATCTCCTTGTTTTGATTCTATCATTGAGAAGTTAGCTAAGAATCTCTGAAATGTGTACTGCATATATAACAATGCATTCTAAATTTCATAAACTCCATAAATACCAGTTTGCTCCTTTGCAAATATCCATCCATACTGGTTACTCACTAAAGCCTTTACGATATTGAGCACAATGGCTCGTGCGTCACATAACTCAGTGAATATTTAGTAGAATAAGTCACTCACCAAACAATCACATGATCCTCCAAGACAACATACGGTTCTATCACCTTATAAGTCAAATTACAAATTTCCTGATTCACAGCTTGTGTGAATGGTTTCAGTTTTTAAAAATAACGACGAAGGCAGCAGGCTGCCAGGCAGTACAATGCTCCTCGTCTGAATTAGCTTCCCAGCAGCAGCCTGCCAGAAAGGCTCAGCTCATCAGGACCTATGAATGTTAGACTCCAGTGCTTTCCCTATCCCTACAGCATGTCCAGGCACAGACGCACAGGGCCATGTGCCGTGAGGGAGCAAACAACGCATGCCTCTGAAAGCCTGCGTGTGCTCTTATGCCACAGGCCTAAGCCGGGTGTCCTGAATAATGAATGACCAGAAAAACAGCGTCATCGCCACAGACTGCACATTTTTCCTGCACATGGTCACATGGCGCACGGGAACTCTCTGAAACAATGAAGATTTGTCTCGTATTCCAAAAGGTGCAACTAAGGATGTTTTAACAAACCTCTTCAAGGTGGCATATTTTAGTTTAGTACTTTTACAGCTAATTTTATTTGCAAAACATACAAAGGAGAGCTACAGTAATATAACAACCGTGTGTTTTTATGCAAGGAACCATGGTCAATTTATTAAGTATATATGGTAGTCATTATTTTATTTTTTTAAAAGAAACACCAGAAGATCTTGTGGCTGCTCTTCTCCTTGACCCTTAAACTTTTCCGTTTTGGCAAACTCATTAATGTCAAAACACCACTGCAATGACTGTCCATTTTAAAATTTCCACCACTGAAGCAGAGCAAAATCTTTGGGGTTCAATCAAGAACGTTTTCCTTTTGTATTCAGCTGAAAACTTAATATAGCCACAAAGGTCTGAGGACTACCTTTGCTGGAAAAAAAAATAATTACGTGATAATAATAATTTTTATAATGGAAAAGTCATTTTGAGACCTGGAGAACTAAGATTTTTGTTTATTTTGCTTAAACAATTTTTGGTTTTGATTTAACTGGCTGATTCCTAAAATGTACATCATCAAAAGCACTGGCACCTTTTGCTTTTTATATTTAGTGTCTCTCTCCCTTCTTCCCTCCACCTCTCCCTCCTCCCTTCCTCCCCTTCTCAACACATGAAGTAGAATGTGATACAGAAATCTCCAAGAGGCCAATGTAACGGATGTGCCTTTGCAGCTATTAGGGCGGCAACAGCGGAGCAGGTTTGGTCAGGGGAAAACTACTGTCAAAGCCAACGAAAGCTCCCAGCAAGGAGATCTCGATCTGGGAGAGCCATTTCAAAGTGTCCTGCAATGGAGCAAAAGGAGGATAGGAATCTTTGTCACACTCTGTGAGTGCTGTCTCTGGAGAGAAGGGTTTCAGATCCCCTCTGTTCCTGGCAGTTCCTGCCGGGAGCTCAGCTGTGAGCCCTGCAGAGGGAGGCTCCCCAAGCTGCTGCGGAGGTGAGCTTCCTAACAGAAGAATCAGAGCCACATGGCCGCATCCCCCGCCGCAAAGTGATGGGAAGGAGTTCGATGAACTGTCTTCAAAGTCAGTTCTTTTAATGTGACGTCTCATTTCCATGGTTCTTATTCTATTTTATCTTTTTGTACACACTGACATGTCAATCCTGTTTACTAAGCGATATCCAATGGGTTTCCTATAGAGCAATGAACCTTAATAGGCAGCTTTTAATTGGCCCACATAGGAAACCACATTACTATTAATTCCACAGCTACAGCATAAAATAAAACCATTGCTTCTCAAACTCTAGAGCAATTAGACCTCTTGGCTATTTGGCTAACTCTGCTTCATGATACCCAATGCAGTTAATTATATTTTTTGATGTTAATAGTCTCTGTCAGTCTCAAGCATAACTTCTCTTTGATGAATATTTAAATTATATTTGAATAAAAATCTTGGTTACATTTCACATTCAGTAATCATCATGCCCTAATAAAGGTCTACTCGTCAAGGATTGAAATAAATGGCAATGTACATATAAATGTCTAGAATCAACTTGTCAAGTAATAATATTTGTTATGACCATTAGTCTATCCTTTTTCTTTAACACATCACATATAAATATATATGCATATATATATATATATATATATATTTCTTTAAAAGATATATTTTCATTCACATAACCCACAATGTGATTGCAAAAGTTGCTTATAAACATTCTTTTAAGTTGTATGTATAGAATTCTAAAAATTAATAATGAGAACATCTTAGGACTGGAATATTAACATAATTTAATATATGGGACAAAAATATGAAATTACAAAATGTCCTGGGAAAATTATTCTCTCATTTCTTCTTACTCTATAGTATTGGTCTTACTTTAGGAACCCAAAGGAATAGGGAGAGAAAAACCCTTTGATTTATAAAATAATTTTCAATTATTGATCTTAGTGAAGGACAGTATGTGAAGTAATAATTTTTTTGCACACAAAAGCTATTTATAGAAAGAAGGTTCACAAGTGAAGAGAATCTCACAAGCGGGGAGACTGGGAGAGTAAAAGACAAGGCAGATCACTAATGGAATAGTCATCTAATTTATTTCACATTGTAGTGGGAAGACTTCAAACTATGATCTATTAACATAAAATGTGAGAATTAGTTGAGTGATTCTAGCTCCAATTTTTCAATAAAAGTTTGCTACCTTACCTGCGTAAGTATCATCCCTCAAATTTAACTGTTAAATGTTGATGATCAATATTGTCTCACAAGACCTACATCTTTGAAACAAAAAAGGATGCTGAGAAGACACAGTGGAGTCTCCTGAAATGCACACACTGACCTAGCAGTGTCCAGGGAACGTGATGACAGCTTCTCAAAACCATCATTTAGAAATTAAAAATAAAGGGATGTAGGTTCTAGTTTGGGCAGTTCAAAGCTTGTGAACCTTATGGATCCTACTTTAAGAAACCTTTCCTAATAGAATAAAAAAAAAAAAAGCACAAAATAAACAGTTATTTTCTGGAAGGAGGAAAAGAAAGGTACACAGGTAAAAGCGTAAAACCTAACAACAATCAAAACCAAGTCCAGAAAACTAAATTAAGATTTTAATCAATTGCCTAGCATTCCTGTCCAGTACCATCTGCTTGTTTGTTTGTTTTTGAAGCCATGTACTGCTTGGTTGTGTTCTCACACAACAATCTTTAGTGTCACTTTCTGCAATGCTGCCGTTCTTTGGAATCGCTGACCGACATCTGCCTGTCATTACTGGTGGCTGAGATACCCCGGACGCGCACCTGCACTGCCATATGTGCTCATCCTTGCTGCAACACTTCGACATGGAATTCTGGTCGGTGTTGTTTTCTCTTACACGTATCAAATGCAGAGGCAACAAAAACCATTTCTAATTTCAAGTACTTCACTTACTGATTGCTCTCTGTAATCTACGTGTCCATATCCCACCAAGAATTTACAGGTGAAAACAGTTGTCTATACGAACTGAAGGATCTCTCTTAGTCTGTTACACCTTTAATGTCAAAGAATTTTTCACAGACTGGATTCTGGCTTCATCAACTATAAGCATCACTTCTCTTCCACCTCCCACCTACCTCAGGTGACATAAGACATATTTACATTGCAACATGAATATCCAGCCTTGCACATTATGTCACAATCAGTAAGGAAATATAATGAACAATGGGGCTATTTCTAAAGGATATTTGTTTATTACAACAGCTCTCAATAGCTTAGTTATACACAGTTCTATAAACCACATAAGAATAGCTCCCAAAACTCAGGCCTGAATTTATTCAAAGCTGAATTACCCCCAAACAGAATCTCCAAACACTCTTGCTTCCCTTCTGTAACCATAAAGGAGAAAAGTAACAGGGGGATGAAATCAAAACCTTTAAAGATTGTGTCCAAATACTGTACTTTTGCAAACTGTGCAAAAACCCTACTCCCGTGCCTTCACAGAGGCCCGTGCAAGGCAGTGAGTGGCTTTGATGTCCTGAGTGAGACTCACGAGCTGCATGCATTGATCATGATTCTACAGTGGAGATAGCATAGTACTTCCAAAGGCTGCTGGTGAATTCAACGTCAATGCTAGCTTCGTGGTATAAAATAAAAGTAGTTAAGACCACAAGAGTAGTAATTTCGGGTCCACATATACAAAGCAATTCTTACTGCACACACGCTAAGGTCAAGGGTGGTGAGTTTAATCCAGGTTCAAAACACATTTTCTCACTTCCATGTGACATGGGAACCAACCCTGGAAGAAATTAGTCCCACAGTATCTTTGATGGATTTATAAAAAAAATACTAAAAGGCTACAGAACCATTCTCTGTATTTTTTCATAATGAGATTATTTCTAGGAACATCTGAAAGGGGCACTGGGTCAAAACCTAACTGTAAGGCAACAAACAGCATTTAAAAATTTGAATTGCTTAATATATTCAAGAAAAGCACAGAGTAAAACAAGAGTAAAAAATGACTGGAATTTGCAATAGATAACTTTATAATAGTAAAATGCCACCAGAAATCTAACTGCTCACAAGTTACACCATGCACAAGGTACAGTATCAATACTGGTGCTTTTTGTTGTTGCTATGACATTATCAGGGTCTATATGTTTACGATTTCAGTACAAAACCATAACAGCTGATAAGTCCATTGTTTTTAAATTAATAGTAAATGTTTTCTGTCTTCATTTAATAAAATTACATCAATAGAATATGCTGTGAATGTGCACCATTACTACCCTGCTTGCAAACTGCTACTAAGAGAATAAAAAGGATTCTGGGTACATCAATGCCTAGCAGTGTTTTCTCTATAAAATAAAAGATATGTTCTTTATTTAGTCGGAAGTCTCATTCAATATACAAGGATAACTAGAGTGAAAATTTTTCTATTTTACCTAAAATAATATATGATTATTTTTCATCAACGCAGTGGTTATTAAATAAAATAATAGCTTATTTTACACACTAAGATTGTTCTTAAAATTCTCTGTGTACACTCTTGTTATTTTCCTGTCAATGAAAATAAAATTATACAGCATGATAAAAATATCTACATTCTTAAGTGAAATTCTTATTCACAGTATGTTCTCTTATTGCTGCTCTTTAACATAAGAAAGATGGACCAGTGGTCGGAACAAAGAGAACCAAAGGAAAATGAGTGAACAAGTCCCACAGCTGTAATCTGCAGCTATAGTTAAAGTTTGTCTGTTTTTCTGCTTGAAGTATAGCCTTTTAAAAGGATGCTTGGAAGCTAAATTTTTACATTATTACCATGACATGAGAAACACTGAGATACAAAAACTAAATCCCAAGATCATGAGTCAAACTGATCCTAGAAAATCATCTTCTGTGAGCAGATCTTGTGTGCTTCACTCATGCGGATGTCTGTGCAAATTGCCACCAGAAACCTCACTGGCCATGAGAAGTTTCATTAAGTAATACATTTACTTCAGTTTTAAACATCTGCTTAGCCAGTAGTGTATCTGGGCTATGAATCAGGCAAACAAGTTCTGGTAACTAACTTGCTTAAACTTACACATTTAAATGCAAACC
Source organism: Myocastor coypus (assembly GCA_004027025.1). Lineage (NCBI taxonomy): Eukaryota > Metazoa > Chordata > Mammalia > Rodentia > Myocastoridae > Myocastor > Myocastor coypus. The sequence continues at coordinate 124,127 of PVJA010000118.1, read as the reverse complement.
AATTTTTTTATATATAGCAAAGAATATTAGTAAGAGAATCGTTTAACTAATTTTCATTTTAAAAGGCAAAACAGAGCACCCTGTAGAGCAGACTCTGATGTGACATTACATCTTTTACCTTTATTTGATAAGCAGGATCCTAAGGGATACTTAGATAATTTATCTTCTAGGCCATGTTACAATTTATTAGTCTTTCTCATATCCTAATTGTGAATGTTTAATATGGTTTATGTTTTTATTTTATTTTTCTACTGCAATATCTTACCCTTCCTCTAATGAATGCTTGGTTTTATTTATTTTTTTTTTTTTTGTCTTTTTGAGACAGGGTCTCACTATGCAGTTCAGGCTGGCCTTGAGCTCACTTTTGTAACCCAGGCTGGTCTCGAACTCACACCGATCCTCCTGCCTCAGCCTCCCAAGTGCTGGGATTACAGGCGTGCGCCACCACGCCCGGCGAATGCTTGGTTTTAAATGCCCATCAGTAAGTGACATGCAAAGTATGTGTTCAATTAGATATACCAATTAGAGCTTTAATGGTTATTTATTACTATACTATGGACCAAGAATCTATACTAGTAACCTCTCAAAGCCTTGGCCAAAGGCATGTGGGCTGTAATTCCAGTTACTTGTCTTGAAATAACTCAGCCAAGAGAGAGAATTAGTGGAAATCCATCAGGTAACAGAAAATAACCCAAGTAAATTGCATGGAGATGATGGGTTAGTAGCGTTTGAGTTATTTATTTTTCCCCATATGTATTGCATCCTAATGGACAAATGGTTGATAAACCTGACACCACAGATAGATAAAAGCACTCGGGATCAACAGCATAAGGGTTAGAATGGAGCTTCTCAGAAGTAGCAGGCTAAGATCCTATGGGACTGGGTAAGTGTACTGACAGAGTCAAGAGTACCCCGACGAGCAGGCACTTACAATAATGTACTAAGATAAGACAGTAACTCCCCAAATGCTAGGAAACATCAACTTAGATGAAAAGGCAGATTGGGCTGATTCTTCTCCCCTAATAAATGCTATTAATGGGGCCTGGCGGGATGGCTCAGTGGTCTAAAGCGCCTGCTTGGGGAAGCTTGGGCGGCTTCAGGGACCGCGGTTCGATCCCCGGCACCACATGCTGCGCCAGCCCTGCACTCGGGGCGGGCTGAGCCGGCCATGAAAATGAGTGAATAAACAAACAAAGGTTCTGAAACAATAAATAAATAAATAAAATTTAAAAAAAATAAATGCTATTAATGAGGAAGAGATCCGAATATCATAAAGAAAGTAACTGAAAAGGTTAGTGTGACCTGTAAAGAGATATCATTATCTATGTGTTTATTTAATTAAAAAAAAACTCATAAAGCTGCAACTGGGACACAAAGCTTCTTTAGAAGAATGATCAATATAAAAGTGTAACAGCTTGTATGTCAAAGAAAGCATACACAAAGTCAAATCTATAATCACGAAGCCTGCCAGAGAACACTGGCAGGACTGTGGCTGCATTTTAATGGGTTTTCTTGGATACATTCTGAGAAGTTTTGATGTTCATCATTTCTCACAGTATAATTAGGTATGTATATGTATTCATGTGTCTCCTTTAATTTATGCATAATTAATATATATTAGTGTATTTGAATGTAATGCAACTATACGAAAAAATGGAAATTCAAAGTTGAAGAATGTTCTTAAAATACTAAAAAAATTATTAATCAATTGAGGTATACAATTTTAAATTTTTACCCTTTGGGGCAAATAACTCAGTCTTTTTCAATGGATCATGATATAGAAAAGTGTTATCATTCTGCTCTTCATTCCCAGGGATATTTTTAAACAAGGCAATCATACAGGAAGTAACAGAATTAAAGTATGTCATCTATAGTAGCTGTTGATTCCCCAAGGGTAATCAATGGGGTTGAAATACAACGAGCTGCATTCTGCTGCAGCTCCAACAATCTCCATATTGAATGACTGTATGTATGTATGTATGTATGTATGTATGTAAGTATGTATGTATATATGTATGTATTTGGTGCCAGGGATCGAACTCAAGACCCTGTGCTTCCCGGCAGGCACTTAAGCCACTGAGCAATCTTCACCTGCCCCTGAATGACTCTTTTCAAATACATCCCTTGCCCCCCCCAATGCTCCAACAGAAGGTCTTTAGCTATGTCTCCTGCTGGCACCAAGAACAAAAAAGGCAGCCTGACAGAAGGAAAGGCCACTCTGCTTGTTTCAGGGTACATAGTCCTCTGCATTGCAAAGAACTGACAGGCCCATGCATGGACACACAAATATAGCAACATATGTATACAAGAAAGTGTCACTACATAAGTTGTTTTGGGGTTAAAAATGTTAAATAAAATGTCATTATTGTACTTAGAAATAATAGGGCAGGATGTTGACAGACTTTAAAAGGGGAAAATCAAGGCTGGAAACGTAATAAATAAAGCTGTGAAAGAGGAATAGATTTTGCACAGTCCCTACACACTGGGGCCTATTTCCATCTCCTGAACCTTAGTGTCCCTTGGTTTAAGATAGTCAATGTTACCTGACTTCCATATTTTCTTCCTTCCTTTAAGGCATAATGGTAAATCTTTCAGAGGCTTTAAAAAGAGTCCAGTTATCCTACATAGTCAGTAATTATTCATAATGATCCAGTTTCAAAAATAGTGCCTACTGTTTTTGTTATAGTTACTGGAAACTCTAAGCTAGTCAAATATGACAAAATCCCTTAAGGTTTTTAGTTTGACACACATACTGGGTACTTGTTGATTAGAACTATGAAACTAATCTGAAAATCATCTCAACCTTGTCTTCCTTTTTGGTGAAGTGTTCATGTTTAAACAGTCATTCTGCTGAGTGAATAATTACAGGTCACCAGTGTAGTACAACTTACACTGTGTTTTCTGCTGTTAGTGTTGGAAGTGCTCCCTATTTGTGCAAATACACCATGTAACTCTTTGGAGATTTTGATAATAAGGAAAGAAAGAACAAATTGACTCTTTTTACAAAAGAGTCAATGCTCCCAATTTCTAGATCTTTTTTCAAAGTGTAACATCAGCCAGGTATGATGGATCAAGGCTCTAATACCATATCCTCCAGAGGCTAAGATGGGAGTATCACAAGTCCGAGGCCAGCCTGAACAATTTAGGGAGACGGTCGCCAAATAACATCCAAAAACAACTGGGCACATGGGTTTGCAGTAGAGTACTTGTCCAGCACAGTAAGTGGCTAGGCTTAATATCTCCTACTATATTTTAAAAAGTATAGTGACATCAAGAAATGGAGCTCCATACTTACAAAATAAACTATGCTTTATCCTGTTGTTTCCTATACTACAGAGTGATATTCATATATAAGGTATGACACAAAAGATTAGATATTCGCTATGTACTCAAGAGTGTAACTTGGCAAAGATTACCCTAAAATGTACAATGCATTTAAACTCAGCCCTGCCAAATGCTCTCTGTGTACCCACTCCCACTGCCTTTTTCTGGTCAGTCTAGTAAAAATGGGTAATCGCACATAATAATTCTCTTTGATTTCACTCCAGCCTGCTTCTGAAAGCCTATTTGTGTCATTACCACTGAAAGGTGAATTAACATGAGAACAATGGGATAAATGGTCAGCTACTACCCAATGTGTCTCAGCTACTACTCAATGTGTCCCTTCTGTCTACCAACAACAGGTAGTTGTCAGAGTTTGCTCCATGCAGAGTGCTGAGCAGGTTTACTCCCTGTCACTGCAAGTGCAGGGCACCAGAAATGCTTCAGGGCATAAGGCTTTGGTCACATATTTGGGGGAATATATGTACATCCATGGTAGATATGCTGAACACAGAACTCATTTATATTCCAAATATTCCATATACATACAACTTGAAGGTGTTTCATTCCCCCCACCTTTTTCTTTTTGGCTTCTTGAGATAGGGTCACTTCGAGGTCAGGCTGACCTTGAGCCCAGGCTAGCCTCGAACTTACAACAGTGCACCTGCCTCAGCCTCCTGGTAATTTTACACAGTATTCCACCCAATAAGTGCTTTGATGCAACTATCACGGAAGCTTACAAGTAGCAGTGTTTTCTATCTGCTTCACGTCGGTGTTCAAAAAGTTCACACTTCTCAAGTATTTCTGATACTGGGTTTTCAGATTAGGAAATCCACTTTATTCAGGCAAGTTAAGCCACAAAATGTGACTTGTTTTACAGGCCAAAATTTCAAATTGACACCACCCATAAAAGATAAAAGCACTATGTATGCAAGAGCCTTGAAGCAAATGACATTTTGGGCTTAATTTTTGTAATTCCAATGTCAGGACGTTAAAAGCAAAATCAACAGGAAATGTTTGCAAAGGTGATGCACTCTGGTTTCCTACAAAACATCTCCATGATCTTGTCAGGATTAGCATTTAAAGACAGTGACCATAACCATCAAAATAAAACAAAGTATGTGTGGTGACCACATTAAAACATTGAGATTTTCCCATCATTTCCTTTCTCTTTCACTAATCCCTCTGTGTCCATGCTGTGTGGTTTCCTGTCTAGAAAATTCTCCACCTTACTCTAAGACGGCCCACAAAGGACATGAGAAAAGGCACCATAATATTCTGCCCAGAGGAAGGAAAGTGGGGTAATGTGTATTTGACTAGAAGGATGAAGGGCTTTCCTAGGAAGCAAAATACAAAATATCAATAGTAATTTCTGTGGCATTTTAATGTTCCTTATAACAAGTATGAACAGGCAGAAAAAGAAATTCTCAAGTGGAATATTGGTGCTTTAGTTCATGATACTGACAGCCACTGCCGTATCTTGTATATACATACAAAAATTCTAATTAATACAACAGGAGAAACACAAAAAGAAAAGGTGGCCAGCACTCACTATCCTACCTCAAAAGCAGAAGATCCCTGATCTATAAAGCTTAATTTGGAATTTTCAATTTCACCAAGATGCAAAAGCCTGGCAGAAGTACATGTCGACACTGCGAGTCTTCTCCTGGACTGTGTCAGCCACAGCACCACACCTCTCGGGATGACTGGCAACAAACCTCAGTTTCTGGCCACGTGATCACAAGGGAACTCAATGGCTGAGCCTCTACCACATACCAGGCTGCTCGCTGGGCTTGCTGCGGAAGGCACTGGACTTAAGACGCAGGTAATGTATGCGGGGTGTAGTGGGCCATCACCCTGTCATGGTGCACACCTGTAATCCCAGAACTCCAGAGGTTGAAGCAGCAGGATTGTTGCAAGTTGGAGAACAACCTGGGCTGTATACAAAGTGAGCTCAGGGCCAGCCTGAAAGCACAGTGAGAGCCTATCTCAAAAAAAAAAAAAAAAAAGTGTGTGTGTGTGTGTGTGTGTGTGTGTGTGTGTGTACATTCTACATTCCTCTTACTCATTCCAACCTTACTGAATTATGATCCTTGCAAATTAGCTAAAGACCAATTAATAACACTCTTAATACAAACTATAGTGACTTATGAAACTTTATGATGTCATGTTTTATACTGCCTTTTCTAGTTAGAGATGATAGACTTCTCAATTCTGCATTTTAAGCCAAAGAAAATCTGGCTTCGGTCTCATTTTTAAAATCTATTATTTTGTTATTTATTGGGAATCAAATGCAGGAACTTGCACTTGCCAGGCAGGCACTGTGTTACTCAGCTATATCCCCAGGGTTAAAATGATTTGTAAAAGATTAAGAGGGGATGACAGAGAGATAGAGAGAGACAGAGAGAGAGGAAGGAGGAAGGGAAAGCGGGAAGGAACTAGGGAGGGAGACCGCTGGAACCCTAAAAGTAGAGTCCACTCACTATGTTGAACCATCTGCGCATGGAGACGGCAGATGTCCCCATGTACTGTCCAATGACGCCGTTTCCATCCTGCCCTATCAAGGGGGAGATGCTGACGCCACTTTCTACTATGGCACTCTCCTGCCTGGGAGAAACCTGCTAACAAAAACAGCCCAGACTTACTTAGCCTATTGAAATAATATTTTTCAATAATTCCTTGGAAAAACAAGGGTCTCTATTCCTAGCTGTATTCTTTCTTAGTTTGAATTTGTTGTTTTATTCTGGTTTACTGTTATCAAGAATATGAGATGATAAGCCAGAAACTGGGCAAAAATAGCTGCAAAACACATCACAACTGATAAAAAGGACTGGTACATGAACTGCACAATCAATTATTAACTAAACAAGAGCAAAACTACACTTTAAAAACCCAACTCTAGATAGTTCACCAAAGATAGCGCACACAGGGCAAGAAGAACGTGAACAACGGTCCTGTTATGAAACCTGTCACCAGGGCCAACAACAGCGAGAGGCACGACACAACCAGTAAAAATGGCAGAAGCCCAAAGGCAACCAACATCAAATGGCAGCAAAGGGAGGAGCAACCCACAGAACTATTTATTGCTGCTAAGAACACAAATGGTGGTCACATCTAAAGAAATCTGTCAGTTTCTTATAAACCTATACATGCCTGACACTGATATTTACCACCATTCCAGTACCAAAAAACAGAATGCCTATCGCCAAGCCAAGGAACCCAATCTGCAAAGGTTCTATTTCCCATGTGACAAGTGGCAGAACTGAGGAGACAGTACAAGGATGGGAGATGCCCAGGGTCCCAGAGAGGAAGGGAGAGAATAAGAGAGGCAGTGAAACCTTATGATACAAGGTGGCACATAGCATTACTCATTTTTACTTATGTTTTATTTATTTATTTATTTTGTCTGTGTGTGCAGGGTCTCACTACACAGCTGCAACTCATAGTGATCCTCCTGTTTTCTGTCTCTCAAGTGCTGGGATTACAGGCATGTACCACCATGACTGGACTCCATCACCGGCTCAGCGCGCCCAAGAGCAGAGCTGGCATGGCATGCGGTGCCAGGGATTAAATCCTGGCCCCTGTGCTTCCCTCAGCAAGTGCTTAAGTCTGCTGAGCCATACTGCCGGCCCTAACATAACTCATTTGGTAAAACACAAAGAACGTACAATGCCCCGCATGAGCCCAAATGTAAACTTCGGGCTTTGAGGACTATGACATGTCACTGTAGGTTCAACCAATGGAAACAAACGCACCACTGGGATGCCAGGCACCAAAGAGGTGGGAAATGTATTAATGTGACAATGGGTTGGCATTGCTGTAAATCTAACATTGCTCTAAAAACTAATGTTGATTCAAACAAAATATGTTCAGCGGCAATTACTAAGAAAGGCTCGGCACATGAATACTGTTACTACTGAAATTATTTCTTATTTCTGAAGCCTCAAAAACCAAGTTAACATCTGAATTGTCCTTATTTTCCAATATGCAAGATAAAACACTATGTATGACCGATCTCCTATCTACATCAAACTGTACAGATATGAACGTTGTAGGATAAGTAGCATCATATAGAAATCAGCATCAACAGGTAAAAATCTAATGCAACTTAATTTACGGGCTGAGACACAGGCAATTTCTGTCCACCTCACAATGAGGACAGCTTTGCAAATTTGAACCTCGTAAAATGGGGTACGAACACATGAGTGTTTACCTTTGCGTCATAATTTTGAAGGCATCTGGGAGGTAGCAGTCTGTATTCTCCATCTGAAAGGGGTCAGCATCACAGATCTTGTCATCTGTCCGCCCGTAGTTAGCGCTCTCAATCATGATGACGTCACTGCCTGGGCATCGCAGATCAATAGAGTAACCTTCACAGGATAATTCTCGTCTGACCAACCCGAATGGCAAAGCTGCTCTGCTGAAACCTGGACGCAAAAGCAAAGGAAGCTGCACTGTAACTCACTTATGATAAATTGTTTTAATCAAACTTTGCTAATACATCTCATGCTTCATGTGTCACATATACACGTATTTGTTCTTACCTATATCAGAAATTTACTATATCTATAGATCTTGACTTGGCCTCAACATTTTTTTTTTTAACCTTTTTGAGACAGGGTCTCACTATTCAGTTCAGGCTGGCCTTGAGCTCACTTTTGTAGTCCAGGCTCCTCTCCAGCTCTCACTGATCCTCCTCCTGCCTCAGCCTCCCAAGTGCTGGGATTATAGGCATGTGCCACCTCACCTGGCTGGCCTCAACATTTTTAAAAGATCTTCTGACTTCATGCTATCAAGACGTTTTTCTACATCATCTAGCATAAACACAAATTACATTGTTCCTTTGGAGTATGTCTAAGTAAAAATGATGAATTTAATCAACTTTGTAAACAAGTTTTAGTACAAATATCGAGTATAAATAACTCCTCAACAGGAAAAAATTTTGTTCATGTCACTGAATAAGAGCCTAACTACACACTGGCCCTAGTTTGTTATTTAACACACATAGCTGACATACACCATTACTCTACACATACTCTTAATTTTCCCCCCAAATTAAATTCTTACAATGGTGAAGTACTTATGTCACACTAACTTTTTCAAATTTTATACACTGAAAATTCTAATCACTGAAAGTAGCATACAAACATTTAAAGACAGACTTACTACACTTCACTGTATTTCAAACATGTCCAACAAATCAGAAGACCTAAAAGAAAGAAAACCTCAGGCTTTGGTTGTGTGATCTACGACATGGATATCAAATACCTGTGACATGACTTTGTACTGAGGCACAGGACAATGGCAAAAGATAAAAAGTCAAGCATAGCGATGAGGTCTGTAGGGCGGACACCTGCACCATACTAGCACAGCGGGCTGCCCAACTACTCAACTCAGTTCCTTAGCTTGTCACTGTCTACACCTCACTCCTGTTACACAAGGTAGGCTTCACTTTTATTTCTAGTATTTTAATTACTCTGCATCATATGACTTGTCCTATACGTTCTTATATAGGCTGCAGAAAAGCTGATACTAGAAAGTAAAAAAAAAAAAAAAAAGCCTTAGAAGTTACAAATTTCCAGTTTACACTGGGTTGTATCCAGGTCAAGGTAATTCGAAAGCCTCTCTCGGGATTCTTAGCACTTCCCTCCTGCCACTACTAATTCAGTGAAATACAGTCAGCTGGACAAAAAAGCATCTACTTTCTAAGACATGAATGAAATTCCAGATGGGTTATTAGGTCATGCGGTGGTATGATTTAAAGTACTGTTATTCTTACGCCTAGTGAGCCCTCAGTTATCCTAGAAAGGATGGAACTGGGCTGGAGGAGGAAAGGAAAAAGAAAAAAACTCATTTAAAATGGAAGCATCATCAGTAATCGTGGTGAACGCAACCTTAGCTGATTTCCACTGAGAAAGGTTATGGTACCAGCGCAGCACTAAACATACGTGAGAAGGCACAGTACCAGTGAAGAGGAGACACGGAAACACACAGGTTAAACAGCAAAGAAGCCAAACAAAGCCATCTCCCAAACGGGCTTTATGCTTACATTTACATACCTATGAAAAACATAATTCATATTTAAATATAAAAGACACTTTTCATATATGCACATTTCACTCCTGATCTTGTACGATATAAATAATTCAATTTAAATTAATATTATTTGCGGTAATGGAAAATACTACATGGCTTCAGAACTTAACTGTATTTATGGCGAAACACAACGTGGAAATTCCAACACATTCTATCAAAAATAATTTTAGAGCACAACCTATTGAGAAATGGTTTCTAATTGTTCCACAATAAAAGAGAACAAATTATATTCTTAAAAATGTTCAGACTATTAGAATATCCTCTTAGAAGAGTAGCTTGGAGCCATAATTCATAATTATTGCCATTTTATCAAAATCCTAATTATGAACCTGTGTAATTTTTAAGCTGAATCTTCTAATTATTGTGCTTATTACTGATTTGCAGAATTATACTTAGGACTCTGAATGCATTTTACTGCAAGCACAGGGACTGGGGCTCCATTCCCAGCACCACACGCTGCACCGGCCCCGCCCCCAGGCATGCCAAGGTGGTCGCTGCGATGGGGAGTGGAGGAGCATGGCCTGAAATCGCAGCGCTGGGGAGGCTGCCACAGGAGAATCACTGCGAGGGCAACCTGCGTAGTGAGACCCTGTACCGAATAATGAGAAAACTAGCTAACTAAAAGATTTTTTTTTGTTTTTTAAAGTTACACAGTTGAGTGTCTTGCTGTTTTAATAACACACAGGAGACTTTTCAAAGCCTAAGTCATGGATATTAAAAAAAAAAAAAATAGTAAGGCAAGTGACCATCAAAATAACTTAGCAGGCCCAACTAGAATCTGCTGGCCAAGGAGACCATGGTATGCGTGCTTTCACTGAGAAGAACCTATGACTTTTAAGGATGAATACTGTTTACCTAATATCACAGTGTCTACTGCTCTGTGATTTTTCCCCAAACCCTTGCTCTTGTGCTCTGGACTTTATATATCTTTATTAATATGTTCATTTCTAAAACACGTTACTGTGCATATTCATTTTCAGCACACATCTGGTTAGACAGTGACGGTGAGGTCTTAGTCATAATGCCAACACCATGAGTAGTGCATTAATGCATGTTCCAATAAGGGGCATGTAACCACACTTACATTAAACAAGCAGTATCTGCTTAGCGTAATATAAACTGCAATGTGCTTTTCTCTGTACTATTTCCTTTGATAGTGAAAATAAAAATGGTCATTATTTTTTTAAAACGACAGTAATGACATCATAAATGAGTTATGTGCCATTCTCCAAGAATTTTGTGTGTGTTAATTTGTGTATTTGTAGTGTTTTACTTGTCACTGGCATTCATTGGTGTTTCTTAGGAGAGAGCTAGCTAAGCTCACATTTGTGAATTTTCATTGATCTAAACTAATGTACTTACAATCAGAAAAAAATATGAAAAGAACTAAAATTAAATAGTATTGTAACAGGTAATATTAATGTAACTCGCGGCTGGTGAAGAGTTCAATGTTCACATGGATCTTTCTGGATTATTTCAAAGTCTTAGTGGAAGGGGGAAACAAATGCACACCAGTTAGAGAAAGGAGAAGTTCAGTGAACTTCTAAGAGCAACACAAGTAGCTGTGCCATCCTTTGACACCGCATATTCTTTCTCTAAAAACCCAAGGGCATGGTTAACCTCCTCATCCCGTTCCTCAGGGGGCCCAGCCTAAAGAATCCAAAGTTTGAAGTCAGATCATGCGTCTTTAGCAAGATCCTTTCTCAAAATAAAATTTAAAGGGATACGAGAGAAAAACTGGGTTGAAGCCCAATAGCAATGTGCTTGCGTGGCACAGTTCAAACTCCAGCACCACAAAACCTGATTCAGTCTTTACAGAGTAAATCACTGAGGCAAATACCTTATTCCTAAAAGCATACTTACTCTTTTATTGATATCATACTAACGACCTACCATGGTGAGTTACAGAAAAAAGAACACATACAGTCATTTTTAAAAATGTTCTTATATAAAACAAGTTACTTTGGAGTACCTATTGCTCAAAACTCCCTGTTAAGTCTGCACTGTTGATCACCAACCCTGATTCTGTCAGCCACCGGCTGAAACTTTTAAGGGTGGCAGATCTGCAGGACGTATTCCAACCTACTGACTGAGTCCTCTCTTTGATGAAGAGGCAGGGCTGTGCAAAGGTGAGGCAACTTTACACACTTGCACTGCACTAACAGAAGAACTGAAGGCGAGCCAAGAATTTCTCTGAGGTCTTCAAAAATCAGTCTTCTTTTCTCTATTGGGATTATACATTTGTTAAGTCGCTGTCCTCATATTTCCACTTAATTCTCTAGTTTTATTTTATCAAGATTTTTGTAATAGCTGCTTTCAAAAGTTTGCTAAATCTATCCTCAGATCCTTTATTGAGCACGTTTTCCTGCAGAATATGGATCATCTTTCCTGTTTCTTTGTCTATCTCATGCAATGTTTGTAGTTGCTGAAAACTGTATTTTTAAAAATAGCATACTCTTAACAACTCTGGATTCAGATTTCTTCTACTAGAGAATAACAGAGTTATTGATACTATGATAAAGAGTACCTTACTGAATCTACAGAAAATCTGTTTTTTCCACAGGGTGTGGCTACCTATGTCTCCGCTCATGGCTTTTTTTGACCTCTGCACCTAGAGGTCATCACTATCTGTGTAATTCCGTGGTCAGCCAAGGAGTGGGCACCCAAGTCCTGAGCCCACAGGCAGGGCTCGACTCTGGATCTGGGTGTGTGTCAAGAAGCATACATGAGGTCTGCCCACTTTTCAATCTACCTGTTACTTTCTGCCAACTCCCTCACATTTCTGTGTATGAGTAGCTTTAAGGGAGCACAGAGAATCTACAGCTCCTTCCTGTTCCTGTTTCACCTGGCAAATTTCAGGCTAACCCCCTGCCCCTAGTCTTTGCAAAGACACCATAACTAAATGCTGCCAGCTGGCCACCCTGTTGGGCACAGACAGGATTTGCCCTCAACTCTGAATAGCCTTTGAACATCCACTGCTCACACACAACAGAAATCCTAGCAGATTTTCATAAACACATGTTCTCCATTGGTTGGTTTGCTTTGTTTAATTTCCAGAGCACCAAATGACTGTCTCTGACAACACTGTCCATTGCACACATGTTTTAGCTGTGTCATTTTCTTTCTTCCACTATTGCCTAAGTCCCTCTAAGGAATTTATGAAAATTTCCCAACTAAACATCATCAAAACCACCAAACACATGGGTACCATGCTACAGAGGACGCGAGATCTTGCATTTTCCATGGTGACATATCCTGCGGGATGAAATTAGGATTTAAAACCCAGCAGTTTACCCTGTGGGTTCACATCCTGGAATGCTATCTTAATGCCCCTCCAAACAATGAGGGCAGTGACAGCATCTCTGAGGATTCCTGTCATAAAGGATACTGGCCTGGGTGCTGCCAGGCTTGGAAGAGGAAGCGCAGGAGGGCAGCTGCGAACCTGGCCATGGAGTAACCCATGGAAGGGCACAGTCAGCATGATCACGATAAAGAAGTCTCTAAAGAGAAGCCCTTTCACTGTACTTCCAATAATATTTAATCTAAACCAAATTTTCATCTCAACAAGGAAAAGAATAAAGCACCCTGCAAACCAAGGGTAATCCAATCCATCTTGCGACCCTAACAATTGAAGAAAGAAGTGGTATAGGAGGCTCTGTGAGCAAAAAATCAATATTCAGCTTTGTGTTATGCAAATGTGAGCACTGTTAGGTAGCAGCGCTGAGAGTAAAATGAACTGTTTTGCTCCATTTCTCCTCTCGGAACAAATGATTCTGCAAAGACTCCCCAGACTCACCACGATAAAGTGTCAAGCAATGATTCTGTGCTTCAGCTACTGATTGGGATAAGCACCACCAGTGGGCGACAGGTGCAGTGACGTAGGCCTGACATCACTAGCACTCAGGACACAGCTCCTAATACACACGTGTTCTGCTCCTGCACTGGAACCCCAACGGCCAGAGCCTGATTCTGTCACTGGGGTCCAGGTCATCCATAAGCACTTGTGCAAGACAACAGGGTGCTCTGGCAACAAACAGTGCACTTCCTCAGGATGGATTCCAAATACTTGACTAGGAACATTTTGTCTTCTGTATCATTTCTATTGTCTGTTCTTTATGCATTTCTATAAAAATCAGATATTCCTATAACATATTCTTATAGAGTGGTAAGATAAAAAGTTCAACTTTTCTCATACTGTTTTTCTTAATTGCTTTAAACTAAACCTGGTCATGAAGGCTGCCCATGCTGCCTGCGGGCTCCAGTACCTACACCGCCTTTGATTACGAGAGACCTCTGAGGGCCTGAGGCTGTGACTTCTAGCTCTACTGAAACATTAACTTGGGCCACGGTCTTACTAGTGCTGGTATGTGAAATTTCACAATTCTTCCTATTAATACGTGCTAATGAAATTTCTTCTCACAACGGAAACGAGTGTTAAAAGCACATCTCAGAGATGCATGAAGTCACTAATAATTGACTTGTTTCATTTATCTTTGCATATTCAGAGTCAGCTAAACACAATTTTTTTTAAAAAAAAATCAAAGATATAAAATAGATTTTATGCTAAAAGATCTTTTAAAACAAACCTATTTTAATGTATCTTTATAGAAGGTCACTCTGCTGGTTCAGATATGGTCCACTTCAGGAGTATTGTTTTGAACCAAACCCTAAAATATCAAAATTTTGTGCTCATTAACACAGCCATTTTGATGTGTTTGTGTGAGGTAGAGCCTAACCTATGATATGTGGAGAATAAAACACATTCACTCCATGTCCTTGTTTTCATGATAAGAATAAAGAAAATAAAGGAAAACAATTGTGAATTTCCAGCATAGGCACACCAATATAAAACATGTACCAGGGCCAGGGAGACAGCTCAGTGGTCTAAAGTGCCTGCTTCAGCAAGCTTAGGCAGGCAGGTGCAGGGGAGCCTGGTTGGATACCTGGCACCACATGTCACGTGCTGGCCTGGCCCTCAGGGCAGGCTGAGCAGGGCCCCCTCTGAAAGTAGATAAATAGATAGGTAAATAAATAAAATACATGTCAACTTTTAAATAAAAAGGATAAACTCAGGTATTTTCAGGGAAACAGATGCACCCTGAGACCATGTTCCATAAAATACATCAGACTCTAAAATGTAAATATACGTGGTTTCTCTCCTCAAGGAACTCAAAATATAAATAAAGAACAAAATAAAAGATAGATAAGGTCTTCTGCAAAAGGGAAGAAAATGAAGAGAGAGGGTGGGGAGGGCAGGGGAAGAATCTGCAGGTGCTAAGCCCACACAGGGATTCTTATTACTTTCCATCAACAAGTACCACCAATGGCTTAAAACTGGAAGGAAAAAAAAAAAAAGGAAACACCAAACAAATCCTCATGGAAATATGAGATTTTTGCAAGACTGTATTCAAACAATGTATGATTATGTAACTTAAAAATAACCAACGCAGCACAAGTGAGCGATACATCTTAAGCTTCTTGTGTCATGAGGGTTGAGCAGCTGTTGCTTATTTTAAATAAAAAACTAAACTGGGGCTGGCTAGGGGTGGCAGATATAACCCCCATGTTCTGTGAGAGGCAGGCAAGAAGATCTTAAATTCAAACCCAATTTGAACAATTTAGCAAGGTCTGCCTCAAAAGGAACCCATGAGTGTGGGTCAGGGCTTGGGATATAGCTCAGGGTCAATGTCCCGAGTTTAATCCTCAGCACTACAAACCAAAAATCTAAGTTTAAATTTTTACCTATAAAGCATTTGAAAGTGTTTTCTCTATAAGGTTTTCGGTTTATAAAAAATTTTATAATGTCCTATGAAGTGGCTTCAACTGAAATCACTATGTGCTATGATTCACATGGGAAATACATCAAGATAAAATCCAGTTATATAAAATATAAGGAAAACTGAACTTTGATATTTGTTTAGAATCACTAAACTCTGCATACTCTGACCAGACATGCTGAGGTAATAAGGTAATTCAGGATGCCATCAGCTGCAAGGTTCAACAATTATCACTTCCAAGAATATTCTTCATAGTTTGAGGAGAAAGTATGCCTTAGAAGTCTTTCAAAACATTTGGGGTTAAATTCCTTTTTCAAAAGAAAGTGCTATCTCCCTCTTAAAAACTTCTAAATTATCTACCACTGAGTAATAATTCATAGCTGCCATTAAAACACAGCAATTTAAGTTATAAAATACTATCAGTGTAATACTGAACTTTAAAGGGAAAATTCCTGGCAAGCATGTCTATTAAAAATAATATATTCCACAGAAGGACATGCTTAATAGTCTCAGCTGAAACTTCTCCGAAGTTTACAAATGCAGCATACTTTTAATTCCAGGTGCTTCTTTAAAAATTTAATGAACTTCTGGCGAAGCCTCACTATCACCCAGCTTCTGGGTGCCTGTGTTTAAACTTTTTTGTTCGTAATGGACAGCCTACTATCTTGCTCTTAGGCAAGAACTAGCTTCAAGATCCAATTAAACACTCTGCTACACAGCGAAAGGAAAACTTGGCCTTGGGTTTGTAGCATTTGTTTTTTCCAATGCTTAATGAGCACATACTATGTGTCCAGCACTGTGCTAGGCACTGGGGATATGAACAAAAGAGACCAGGATTCCTGCGTTTGGGTAACGTGCGCGAGTGGTGGCTAGGCCTCTGAAAGGGCCAGGTAACCACTGTCTTCACAGAGGCCACAAAATGAGCACGTCACATGAAAGGGTTTGTGGATGAAAGGAATTAAGGAGCGCTCATGGGCCCTCTAGCAGAACAGGTGACATACTAGGGACTTGGGTTTCCTCCTCACTGGACATCAGCGTGGCTACAGAAAGAGACCGAGCCCTGCTTCCGCCAGTCTGCTGGCTTTGCCAGACTGTTCTGTAACACAGCAGGCACCAAATTTTCCCTTTGTTTTACACCTCTTTCTGTACTGAAAGATTATCAAACACAGGCACAAGAAAGCTGTTCTAAGGGAGAAAGATTAGGGATGGCTCAGTGGTCTAAAGTGCCTGCATGGGAAAACTTGGGCGACTTCAGGGACTGCGGTTCAATCCCAGGCACCACATGCTGCGCCAGCCCTGCCCTTGGGGCAGGCTGAGTGGGCCAGAAAAATGAGTGAATAAACAAACAAAGGTTCTTCTTCTTTTTTTAAATTTCATTCATTCATTCATTCATTCATTCATTCATTCATTCATTCTTGTTTCAGAACCTTAGTTTATTCACTCATTTTTATGGCTGGCTCAGCCATCCCGAGGGGAGAGCTGGCGCAGCATGTGGTGCCGGGAATCGAACCGCGGTCCCTGAAGCTGCCCAAGCTTTCCCAAGCAGGCGCTTTAGACCACTGAGCCATCCTGCCGGGCCCAAACAAAGGTTCTGAAACAAGAAAAAATAAAAACAAAAACAAAAACAAAAACAAAAAAACTAAAAAAAAAAAAAAAAAAAAAAAAAAAAAAAAAAAAAAAAAAAAAAAAAAAAAAAAAAAAAAAAAAAAAAAAAAAAAAAAAAAAAAAAAAAAAAAAAGGGAGAAAGATTAAAACTGAAAGCACTAGTTTTCTTGGTTTTTTTTTTGTTGTTGTTGTTTGTTTTGTTTTCTTTCTTTCTCTTTACGAGGGTTGGCATTCAAATGTAAGCTACATGCAAGCATCATCAGAAAGTCTTTTACAAAACCCAGGTGTCAAGAGAGAACGAATAAAACATTATGACAAGATGGTCCCCATAGCACCTGGTTCTGTGGGATTCGACTCTGATGACGGTCCTTGACTGATCACTTCCTAGAGCCCCAAATCATCCCCAGTAGTGGTCATTAATTGTATAAAAGCAAAACAAAAACGATTTGCACCTTCATGCCTTCTCCTTGCTACCCTGGAGAAGCAAGAAATAGTCTTTAAATACTTTTTTTTTTTTTTTACATTTTTTAACTTATTAAGACCAGTTTGTCATTTAGAAGTTACTGTCCGAAATGTGCTTTCTCAAATCACTCACATTAAGCTAACCAAAGTCAAGTTTTTAAATAGTTCTGTATAATTTATTCGCTACCAACAAAGAAACTAGATATTAATTACAGACTGACAAGACAATGTGCTGTTCCGCTTCTATGTGGATTATCCAATACAACCTTCCATTTCATCCTTTCTTTCACTACTCTTTTACTATCAAAATTCCCAGCAACTCCCCAGTCAGCCTCTGAGTGTTATTTGTCCCTAAAAGCAATGAACAGAAAAGCAAAAATCCATAAACGGAAGCTGTTTCCTGACTCACCCCAAATAATAGTGGCTAAAGATGATTCTCTTCCTTTCCTGTCTCCTATTAGAGTCTGATGAGTAAAACTAATTAGGGGTGGAGACTTGAAAGTATTTCCCAGGCTGGTCTGTTAGATCAAAGACTGTCAGAATTTGGATCCTAGGATCCTGCCACTGTCTTTTTTATTACTATCCTATGTTTACATATCAACCATAGTTTAAAAAGTAGCCAAAAAAATTTTAACCACAACACTAACAAAGTTTCATTTTTAAAAAAGAGCATTTAAACTACATGGCAAGCAAGGCAACAACGTACAAGAATATCAGAGTTCCACACCAGTGAACTTTTATAGGCAACAATAAACTCTAAAGGAATAACCTGTGTGACAACCAGCTCTGTCCTGAAAGGTACCTAAGAGGGGGCCAATTAATACCAGCTCTAGAATTTATTTGTGTTAACAACATTGAAACTGCATGGAGAAACCACCCACACCCTTCTCTCAAGGAACCCAAAGGTAATCGCGGTGACCACTGCGGCCTCCGAGGCCTCCTACCCCGCCCAGCCTCTACCGTACTTCCTTCAAACGTTTAGAAAGAAAAACTCACGCTGTCAGAAACAAATCTCAAATCTTGATTTTTCCTTAAACTGTACCCTTTATTTTTGTTCCCATATTTGTTTTGGTCATTTAGAAAGTGTTAGCTTTTCTTCCCCCGCCCCCCGGAAAGACAGTACTGTCCTGTCTTTTTTCTTGCGTACCTTAAAAAGGCACCATTGGTTTTCTATAAAATCTCCATACGGCCTTTTCCTTCTCTTCTCCTCCTGCCTCCGCCCTTTGCTATCTTCCATTTTCTTCCTCCTTCCCCCCCTCATCCCCTGAAAATATTAATGCTACTTTAGATGCTAGGCCTTTCTGCTGGAGGTAACACATTTTCCAACAGGTGTGGGGTACATAACTGATGTACTTCCCTAATTTAAAGAGAGAAAAAAAAATTTTAAACTTCACTTTCCCCAAACAAAGTTTAAAATGTGATTCTGTCTGCATATATGGAATTTTTTAAATATAAGCTGTCACCACTAACAAGGCTATAATAGAAGGTACTTTTTATCTCACATACAGATGTAAACTTAACTCCTAAAATATGTGTCGAGCTAGTGAGAGCTGTGGGTCCCACAATACATAAAAACAAACACATTCACACATACATGAAGCAGTGCACATCTGAACTACTGCTTTCTCGATGCATGCCCCCTGCAACTCAACATTACAAAATGTCAGAAACTCATGAACTTTATCTCCAAATGCAAAGGATGCAAACTTCAAATAATAAAAACACCAAGTAAAAAAGAGTATTACTCACTGTCTGCTCATTCACTCCTGAAGCTTTTCTGTCTCTATCTTTAGCCTTACACTATTCGGGAATAAGCCATACAAACTGGCCACACTCACACTACAGGCAACGCCACCATGTCCAGAGCTATAGAAAGTGCACCCAACCTCGGACCATCCCTCCCCAAAGCAAACAGAAATCAAGCCCAACATGCTAGGTGAATAATGAAGCCATCAAGTTGGCGCCAATGTAGTGTCTTCAAATTCAAGCTTGGCACAGGTGTTACCATCTTCACATTCTGCCACTGCAGTTTGTTCAATTTTTCATGATATAATGATGTAATGATACAGTGATAGTTTCTCCAATCTGTGTCCCTGTAACATTCAGGGAAGGAGATAAATGTTTCCTTAAGACACAAATAATACAGCTCTTCTGCAGAGGGACAATTATGTCCTTTCTTGTATTTCACTGCCAATGTGAATGCCAAGGAAGTGGTGTGGCAGGAGACTCCAGGCACTGCTGGGCCCTAGCCCACTCTGGTCCCACGCATCCGCTCCTGACAGCTGCCAGCAGTGCAGAGGCCAGACAGCAGGCCCTACTCCTGAGCCTGGGGAGTCCACCGAGCTGCCAGCAGGTGCAGGAAGCAGGTGTAGGTTCCTATCTGAGCCAGTGTCCCACGGTTTGGATGCATTACTCTATACCCTTCCCAGATGCTTCAAATTTTCATCTGCTTTCACTGCCTCAATACTTTCAATTTCATTTATCTGAGGCTGAGTATTACTACACTAAGACATTGTTTTCCTATTTTTAAAAAAATCCTAGAAGAAAGGTTCAATAATTGTCATAAAAACAAACACTGAGGAGAACTGGAGTCACAGTGACCACAGTCATGGTTTTGGAAAGCACACCACCCTGGTGACTTAGAACTGCCTAGGAGCAGGGAACAATTGTATTCTTAACAGTGTTGCCTTGTCTGTTAGCAGAAAAAATAATGAGCAGTAAAGGAACTTGGCCACAGGGAACAAAATTCAAGACTGAATTCTGCCATTTATTGAATTGGAAACATTTATATAAGATTCTTTACTTTGCTTCTCTCACACAACTATTCTGTATTAATACTAAGATAAACTGATTAGTCAAGAGTTCTGTAAGTGCTACACAAATGTAGTCCAATAGGCACCAACACACGACATTCTTTAAAAAAGCTTTGACCACTGTGTCATCCATGGTCCACAGAAAAGAATGATTTCATGACTTTAACAAAAAAAAAAAAAAAATCAAAGGAATACTTAAAGACATACGACAAAATGTGCAATTCAAATTCCAATATTCTGAAATAAATTTTAGTTTTCTCAATATGTTTGTATATCATAAGGAAATCTACATGGTACCCTCAGTTATGTCTCTTGTCAAGTGAAGCGCAAAATATTTATTCTGATAGTTTAGACAAGATATGGGCTTACTTCTTTTCAAAAGGTTTAAGAAAAATAAGCGAGGGGGCTATAGTTTCATCTTCTCAATAGATGACATGAGTAGAAACAGTGAAGACAGTGCAGCATGATTCCTTTATTTATCACAGCGCAAATTAAATAAGGGAAGAACAAGGTCATTAGAATGAGTTCTTCACTGATAAAGATCTTGAAAGGTCCTCTGACATGGGGTGGGCGGAATATGATTATATAGATAATTATACTTCTAAACTGCTCCCTCAAATACTCAGTCTTTCTAACATATTGACTTAATTACCTGTACAGATGGCATCTAACTGTTTAATTCTACAATGAGTAACTATTTTATTAATAAAAATCTGGAAAGGAATTGTCTCATTTGTTTTAGAATTCTCTCTCTATCCCTTAACGAATTTGGTATTACTAGGTAAGTCATTTCAGAAAATTGTTCCTGTGTTTTCATTGAAAATCAGACATGATGGTGAATTCATTCAGTGATGGTAGAAAGATGTGTGTGTGTGTGTGCGCGCGCACGCGCGTGCATGTGCTTATGTGAACATAAAAGCTCTGTTCAAGTAGAAACCGAAATTCATCAAAAATTAATGATACAGAAATTCTGAAACTTTGACACTGGAAAACACACATATACACACATGAAGTGTGCTTGTGATGGTCCCTAAAGCACTAAATTCTACTCAAAGGAGCTCCAATGGGAAAAATAAGACACCATAAAACAATAATGAGAAAATACAGCATAAGTTATATCTGATCTTAAATAGTAATGCTTTGAAACACAGAGCTAAATTGGTGAGATGAGCTTTAGGAGGCTTAGATTCAATAGCCTCCAACATTACAAGCTTCACTGGTGGCCCACTGCAATTGCAGAACATTTGACTGTGTATGTATCTGCTTCTTCTTAGTTCAAAGAGAAGTATATTCTTTTCCTTTTTTTTTTTTTTTTTCTAAGCAACATCAATAGGGAGGTGGGTCATGCCCACACACTGTACTCTGTAGAACGATTGTGAGGACAATATGCAATATGTCAACTTTCAAAAAAAAGAAAGGGGAAAAGAAAAAAAAAGTAATGTTGATTTAAAAGTGTTAATGTTTAAGTGTTTGATCAATCTTATATACCTATATGTATTAAGCTAAAGTGATCTGATGATGAAAATATGTAATATAACCACTGTTAAATATAAACAATAAAAATATTAAATTAAAAAAATTAAATAGTAATGCTTTCTGTCCATGAAGTAAAAACCACCACCACTACCACCAAAGGAAAAAAAAAAAAAAAAAGTCAACGGACCTGTGTTCAACCACAATACTACCCATGGAAGAACACAAGGACAGACTGCACTGGAGAATGTCCTGAGACAAACGTTGTCCCAAGAGAGCACATGGCTACATAGTTCAGTCAGAAGGAGCAAGAACAGTGGTTTTAAAGTGGGAAAAAGAGGGAGGCTGAGCAGGTAGCTCCAAAGTAGAGCCCTGGCTAGCAGGCAAAAATAAGGCCCTGGAAATAATTGCCAGCCCTGCAAGTGGGGTGCAGAGCGGGAAGGAATAAAAATCCAAATCAACACCAGTAGCAAGTAAACACACACACTCTGTGTAACTGGAAAGAACAGGCAGAGGGCAAACGTTTCAGTCTGCTGACATTTTGTCTTATCGATTTACCAAAATTTGTTCAAGTATTTTAAAACAAGAATCCTCAAATAGTTTTGAGATTACGGTACAATAATTCGGAAAACAGGCTTACCAAATCCCTTTTCTAAGAATATATTCTAAAAGCAATCCAAAGCATTGAGAACAATCTGGATAAAGGGTATTAATAGAAAGTTTGAAGGAAACTAAAATCTCCAAATAGGGAAGTGCTTTGAAAGTACAACAAGTAACTGGCCTATGACCCAGACCTAAAAATACTCCTCCTCCTCATCATAATACAAGAGACATCTGTGAAAATGAAACTCAAAAGTCATATTGTAATAACATTTAATGATTCAGTGAATGAGCTCCCAGACACGGAGGCCAAAATGTTACAACTCTGCTTCTACACCCATTTGTAGGGAAGGAAGAAGAGAGGGAGGGAAAGGAGGGGAGAGGTGTTGTGTGCGAACACGCACAGCAAGGAGAAGAGGGCAAGAGGGACGGAGAGGCCGAGAGTCCAACCCAGAAAACCTCTTCGTTTAATAGTGATGAGTAGACTGAAAATAAACAGCTCAGTCACCAGGCAGCTGATGAACCAGGAAACCGAATTTTAGTTAAGGGACTTCAAGTGAACTTAAACAAAAAGGCCCCTAACTGTGGAGCCTAAACTCTTGTCCTGATTTAGGGGAACAATCTGAAAACTTCTCACCTCTCATCCTGGGAACTGAAGTGAAAACAACCAAGATTTGTCCTGATTCGGAGCTACCAGACCCTACACCCACTTCCTACACAGACATGGAGATCTGTTTCTCCCAAGACCACATAATCCCTACTCCCCACACCAAAGTGCCCTCCCTGCTTCTGGGTGGCGTCCATCTGCTCCGCGTGACTTGCGTGGGAACATATTTGTGCAACAGAGAAAGAAGCACTGGGTCAAGCTAAATATTCCTGCAGATTGCACTGGTTTTCCATAAGCCTCATCTCTGCTAACTCAAAACCACCTCCTTTCCATTTATTCTAAAGTTTCCTCCAAATTAATCCAGGTTCCTTGCCAGTCCATCCCATCAGTGGCACTACTGTAGAAAATCAGGCAACTGATTTATCTGCATAACTTGTGTACACGACAACGTTAACTTGTTCACATTCGTAGCATGGAGACATCACTTATTCATTGTTTACAACCCGGCACATGCAGCCCTGCCCTTGTGACTTCTTTCATACCATTCTCTTGGCTGGAATTCCCTTGTAAGCGCTGGCTTCTGGGATCCCCTCTCCTTTGGGGCTCAAGAGCTCCCTCCGCTAGAGGCCTTCCCTTGTGCACAAACTAAGGTGACGCGGCCAAGCAGGCCAGCATAGCTTGTAACAACTGTAGCCTCTCCGAAGGCTGGGGCTTCTCAGGCAGATCGCAGCCCTATTAGAAGATAGAGGGCTCCGAGATGGAACTTAGTGGTAGAGTGCGCCTACATTTCACCCTATAGAGAATAATCGAAAACTACCATGAAAACAGTGAACAACTTAATGTAGAGGGTGCTTAATTGTCACTTAGATGAATGAAATGCACCAGACCCTACATGTCACGCTAAGGAATGCCAGATTTTTCAATGAGGACGTAACCTATTGCTAAAGGGAAGGAATACTGAAGGACAGGTGACCCAACAACAACAACTCAGTGTTCCAAGTCTCACTGCAGAGGTAGAGACAGCCCAACCTTACTCCTCCAGATACTGAAGAACAAGGGGAACCCACGCCTGCCTTCCAGAAGTCCTTTTTTCCCAGCACCTGTGGACTCGACTCCATACTCTGCAGCTCCAGGGCCACACAGGCTTGTCTACAAAGCTGTCCTGCACATGGTATCCGCACACATTCTAGAGGCTGGTTCATTTCCTGGCATGCTCCTTGTGCTCTACAACCTAGCCGCTGCTGCTGCATGTGTATTTTGAAAGCCTTGGTCTTCCTGACCAACAGACTAATTTCGAGAGCTTGGTAATCATACACTACTTTGCAGCTGTCCACTGTTCACTGCATATCCTCTGGTTCACTAAACTCTACCTATTAACTGAATGATCTTCCTTAGAGACCAAACTCTACTCTGGTCCCCCTATCTGTAAAATGGGAAAATTAGTAGGCCCTTCCCATTAGGGCTTGAGAAAATTAAGTAAGTTATAGATGAAGTCCTAGGGCTGGGGAGATAGCTCAGTGACCTAAGCACCTGCTTGACAAGCGCAAAGACTGGGGTTTGATCCCCAGTACTACATGCCTTTCTAGCCCCATGACAAGCTGGCCACTAAAACTGGAAGTGGTGGCATATGCCTTTAATCCCAGCACTTGGCAGGCTGAGACAGGGGAATGACAAGTCCAAGCTGCATAGCGAGACTCTGTACCAAATAAGTAATAAATAAATGATTTTTTAAAAAGATAAGGTAATAAACACAGTGCTTGAAGTCCCAAGTACTCAATTTTGCCAGCAAATTTAAAAGCGGACCTTAAACACAATGCCACTACAGGTTCATTCCCATACTTGATAAAAAGTTCTGGATTCTTTTTCCAGGCAGGCAAAGAAACAGCTTAATTGGCAAATTACATACCAGGTATCAGTAACTCTTTATATGTAAACAATTTGCATATTATGAAAGCACAATGATAGGTAACTAGAGGTACGCAAAGTCCTGTTGTCCCCATCTATCTCTCCCATATTTTCTTTCAGGGAACACAGAACTGCAGCGTACATGAAAGGCAGGTCAGGAAAACTATCACCTGCAAGAACTTAGTTCATGCTAGATGCACTTTATCTCAGTTAATTCTCACACTTGCAACTTAATTCTCACAACCGTGCAAAAAATATACAGACTATCCTCACTGTCTGATGCTTTCTTATTCTTTCCTTTTCAAGGCTGGACAGCAAGAATACTCTGTGTATTTTTCCAGCTTGCTGTGAGAAAAGTCTCCCTGAGAAGCCCTTCCTGGCCACAGGACTGGGCCGCCTCACCTCACTGCTAAAGCTATGCCATAATTCTAACATCACAACCATGAGGATGCCCGCAGATTCCACACTTCAAACTGACCTAACTGTGTGTTTCTCCATTTCATACATACAAAACACTCTCGGACTACAGAGGTCGATATTCATTCCTGTCTCTACCCTAAGAAGCGTGGCCCACCGTGCCGCCACTGGGGAGCATTCCACACATGCATTCATCACACAGCTCAGAGATGAGAGGCCAGGGACGATGGGGCCCAGGGTCACATTCCTACAAAAGGGATGAAGCAAGGTCTGGCCACTTCTCGCACCACCCCATTCTACCTTGCCCAGTCCTGGTGACTTGGTGCCTTCTGTACCGCTTCACCTAGTCCGTTAGCTACTGTAGCATGAACGGCACTGCAAACTCCTTAAACTCATCACAACTTCTTCTCAGTATTTAAATTAAATGCACATTAAAAGGATAACCTCATGATTTTAACAGAATTTCCAAAGCTTTTTCTAAAATTATTTTATATACATTTTTCTATGTAGCTCCCTCCCCTAACAATACTTCTGCACATATATTACTTTCACATTTTATTTCAAAATCTCGTAGGCAAAATTTCAAAGTGATCAGAAAGTAAATTTTAATGACACAAACATCATTACAAGTAACAGCATTACAATTTGGGGGGCATTTAGTTGTCAGCAATTTTTATTACTCTTACAAAATAACCAAAGACTGAAAACCTCTGCAGGATTCAAAGAAAACAGACTTAAAGGTTCTAAGTCTTGATCTATTGCTTTGCTATGAGTAAATTAGTCATCATACTGAAATTCTATTTCATTACTTGGGAGGAAGCTGTTTTTCTCCAGATGACACATCAAGAAAGCAAGCAGTAAACAGAACAGTCTTTCTCACATCCAGGCACCACTGCAAGGTGAGCTTCTAGGCAGGAAATCAGTGTCCACGTGTTACTGAGTAGCTGCCCCCTTCCCAAGGGCCCTGCATATCAACCCGGTCTCACTAAGAATTTTCTGAACCAAAATAAGATCAGTATATCTGCTATATCTAAATAGTCTTACATTGACTTTTTAAAATCCAATATATAGGATATGCAAAAATGAGGTATATGATAAATATCTTATATAGCTAATTCAGTAGAGAAATTTTAGAATTGCCTTTAAGAATATATTCTACTATTTTTTTAAGTAATAACTAGGAAGTTCTTCCTATCAGCTAGCCAATGCCTGTCATGTTGTTAATCTCAATTCATGTTTTCTGGCTAAAGACAGAAAAGAAACTATGCATAAATAAAGAGATAGCTTCTACTATGGTCACAACTACAATCACAATTAGTTAGACAAGCCAACAATAACGTAACATATATCCAGGACCTGAGAGAGAGCTCAGAGGACTAAGTGCAGGGACCTGGGGTTCCATCCTAGTGCCATGGGCCATGCTGGCCCCAGAAACCTGCTGTAATGGTGCAGGCCTGTTATCCCAGCCCTGAGGAAGCTGAAGGAGGATCACTATGAGTCCTAGTTATGTACTGTGATCCTGTACCAAGCTTAAAATAATATAATAATTCCAAATATTATTGGGTAGAATTTAAAATTTTAATTTCTTGAAACAATGACATTTATCATCGTTTAGGCCTGATTTCTTCCCGCTGCCATTTTTTTTTAGTGAGTATGTTATTTTTTTAACCCGTGTATTAGTTCGTGAGATATTCTACTGAAAGGAATTCCGTAGTTTCTACTTCTAAGCAGCTTGATCACTGTTTCATTTGTTTGTTCCGCAGTATCACAGACTAAATCGGGGCCGTGGGCATGAAAGTCAAGTGCTCTAGCAGTGAGCTGCATATCAGCCCTAAGCAGCTCAATGGTAAAGAGGATGTAGGCCGATATATGACACTGTGAGAGAAAGATGTATGGAGCAAAAGATGGCTTAAGGGTAGAAAGTAATCTTGACAGAAGGATGTCTAGAGGGGCAATGCTTTTAATCTTATGCATTTTTTGGATACAGGCTCTCACTACATATCTCAGACTTGCAATGATCCTTCTGTCTGAGCCTTCCCAGTGCTGGGATTATAGGTGTGTACCCTCTTGCGAGCCAGCAGAGCATGTGGTACCAGGGATCATGCCCAGGTCTTGCAGTTGCCAGGTACGCACTTAGACCACGAAGCTAATGCCCCAGCCCTAGAAAGACAGTATTTTAAAGTTCCCCTTATCAATGATGCATAAACTAAAACAGGTAAGGTCTGATCAGAATTTAAATAACTTGGAAAACTGTATCCAGGTCATTTTTAACCTGTTACTGCTATTTAACTCTAAGAAATTTCATTTTAAAAATAGAAATAATTACAACACGTGGAATGCATGACTATCCAGTCAAAACATCCTTTCTCGTTATAGTTTTGTTTAATCAACAAGGCAAATTCAGTGTGTATCGGTTTCATTTTAATCATTCAACACTTCACATATATTTATCTGGACATTTGGAGATAGTATAAAAAGCTGTTCCAATTATCTCTAAAACACGAAAATGAAACAATGTGTTATGAAACTCAATTAGTATGGTAAACAGACACTGTTCAGCTTTATGGGTTCTTTTATGTGTAAGCATCCACCAAGGGCACTTCCACCTGATCACACCACCCTTACCACTTCCCAAGTGGCCTTCCTACACTGCTCCCAGAACTCACACCTCACCCTTCTACCTGGAGTTTTTCTCCACTTTGGATCAACATTACTCCTTGTCTCTTGCTAAAAGCTATTCTAAGCCAAGAGGGCTGAAGAGTCCAACAACACTTGCTGGTCTTCAAGGTAAAGCTCCAAGGCCCACCCACTGATGGCCGGAAAGGCCCTGTGGCTGGCCAGCCACACCCAAGCTCCCTGCACAGCCTTGTGTTCTCCTCCTGAAAGGAATGAAGTCACACTCCACTTTCAAGATATTCCAATGCCAGGAGGTATTTTCCAAGTCTGACAATCAGAGATAATCACCAGCTTCCTGTGTTCCCAAAGCTTTCATAAAGGCCTAAATTATCACACTTAGCAATTAACTATGATTATAATTTATATAGACACTAGTCTCAGAATATCAAGTCTTGTATCTATTTTATTTTTAAAACCCAAAAACTAGCTGCGTTATGCAATAAAATAATAATGCTATCTAAGAAAAGAGGTAAACATTTAAAATTTCATCTAAGGACTTCAGAAATGGGAAAGATTTAGGGTCACATGAACAATTATGAGTTTTACTTTTTATTTTTTTAACCAAACTGCATGACCATGACATTTTATGTCAAAATCCTATATACTTAGTAAGTTTGCAATTAACAAAAATGTCATGGTCTATTCTGGTATTTGTTACTTTTAATTGATGATTAAACTCATCAAATACATCTGTACAAACTGGCAGCGGCCTGCAACGCATACTCTGAAGAGCAATGAGTCACTCCAAAATTTTAAATCCGACATCAGAGGTCAGGATGGTGCTATGAATTGCTAACGTCCCCCACTGAGGCGATGCTAAGCTCCACGCTGGTCACCTTGCCTTGATACCCGGTTGGTGTATTCTCCACCAACTTTTTACATATTCTCTCAACTGGTTCTGTAAGAAGTCTGAAGCTTCCTGGGACACTCAAAGCTGTCTATTTGGCAAAGTAATGGTTCTTCTCTAATCACACGAAATATCAGTTATAAATTTATTATAATTATCCATATTAAACCAACAAAATATACCTGGAATGTCTGTCTTCAGCTAATTACACTAGGGGGCACTTTTTACTCTCTCTAGACATCAGGTCTAAGTGCATCCTTCTGAGAAAGGATGTCACATTCCTGGAATTTATAGCTATGGCCTTTTAATCCATTACCAGTTCACCACCAAGGGATTATCCTCTTGTTTTTCTTACATTAATTATATATGGAATCCTCAGGCAGAAATTCTGACAGAAGGAATGTAAATGAGCCGAGCAGACACTATTTTAATTACAAAAGTATAAGGAAATGCTTCATTTTGAACAGAAATTTAATAAAGGTTTAGCATTAATTTTTATTTGGGAGGTTTTGTTGTTTAAATAAAAACTGCCATGTTAAAAAGCTTATCACATTTGATTATTAATTAATGCTCAATAAATAGTCCCCTTAACGCTTCATCTGAAATGGTAATAAGTATCTGAGGAATATTTGGGAACAGGAAATAGAAAATAAACAAAATCATATAATGTTTAAATCACTCTCAGCAGCTGAACTTTTGCATTTTCACGAAGAATTATAAGCAGATTTAAGAGACTATAATTTGGGCAATATGAAAGGTGTATAATTATGTAGGTGCCTACAAAGAAATGTGTGTAGATGCTGGAAATAATGATGCCTCCAAAGACAAATCAGATACAAACTATTCAAAGCTGCTTTCAACAAAAAAGGCGAAATCCACTTGTTGCAACAAAGAAGCTTTCAACGCCCCCGTGGGTCATTCTTACTAAGTTATTAGTAAGTACTGCTTAATGACACTACCCAGAAGGTCCTTTAATTCTCAGTTAACTTATCTAAGGGAGTGCTCCAAATTTAAAGAGAAATACAGGTAAGCATAATTTACCCTTGTTTTTGAAACCTAACAGCTTGTGGTTGTCTCCGTGTACATCTTCAAATCTGGAAAAGTCAGACTTTTATGGGAATCCCAATTTTCAATTAAATCACAGAATGAGGTTTTGAAGTAGTAAATAATAAATCACACTGCATTCTCAATCTGGTTGTCAAGGCAACCACTTTGCCTTAGCCATAACTGCTGTTACCCCCATCCTGCCCTTTCTGACACCAAACGTCATCATGCATTCTGGTCAGAGACCAAGAAAGCAGACTTTCTGTTCCTCTCAGGCAATCCTGTACCATGCATTGCAAGGCTATGTGGCCACAGAAATGCTGAATGCTGGGGAGATGGCTCAGTAGAATAAGCGCTTGCCTGGCAAGTGCAAGGGCCTGAGTTCAGTCCCTGGTTCTGCTGAATAAATACATACATACATACATACATACATACATAAATAGCTGAATGCAAGGCCTTTCTCCTTCTGTCTGGAGGAGGTAATGAGCCAGAAAGTAAAACATTCCCCGCAAGCCTTACAGAAGGAACCCAGTCCCTTGCCAGGCCCTATC
The DNA here is from genome assembly GCA_004027025.1 of Myocastor coypus. Lineage (NCBI taxonomy): Eukaryota > Metazoa > Chordata > Mammalia > Rodentia > Myocastoridae > Myocastor > Myocastor coypus. Next base: position 93,933 of record PVJA010000118.1, on the reverse strand, counting down.
TGCTCTGTTAGAGGAAGTTTTTACTAACTTACCATTGTATTATCAGGAGCCACACTGTTTGGAAAGAAGTAAACACTGAAAGCTAAGTCTCATTTTTAATTCTTCTGAAAAGTGAAATGCAATGGTAGAGATGAAAGAACTATATTTTTATAAAACAAACACATTAGCAACATAACGGTCAAAATGGTGCCAAGGGAATTTTACTTTACTAGCTTCAAATACTTTTTGTTCATTTTCCTTTTTTTTCATCTATAGTGATGCGTCTTACAATAATCACTGTTGCACAATAACATCAGGAAATATCCTTCCAATTTTATGTTTAATTCCACATACTGTCTCCATTGTTTTCTATTAACTGCTTTTCCCTCCTTGACTAGGCTGAACTAAAGATACTTGTTTTCTAATAAAACTGTTTGTTCTCAAAACTACTCTTTAAATGTACTCTGCTATGCTACTTTGGACCACTCCAATGTATGTCAGTCGAGTGTGAGTCTGTTCACTCACTTTAACCACTCAACAGTATATGCATATTATCAGTGGACTTTAAAATTCTATCAGTCTACACTCACAATGAAGATGTCTTCAGAAGAGAAGAGCTCTCTCCCTGACTCTATCTATTCTCCCTATTTTAGTTAATGCAATTCAGGGGTCACGCACACTCCAGGTTTCTCAAGAGCCAGTCACTTCTTGCCTACCGCATTTTGTAAACTTGTTTTCCCCTCTGCAAAGATCACAGCACTAGGTCATCAGTGTTTACAGAAGAATGCATTCCTGTTGCGTAGCTGGTCAGTACATGTTTAACCAGGAAGTATTCGGCAGATTTTTGCTTTCAATATCATCAGCAATTTAAAAATACTAGGCAGTAAACTGTACAATTTTACAATCAGAGGTCAAGAAGTTTGGTAAACCTTTAATGAGAAAATAATTCCTTTAGGAAACCACACTTTGTCAACATGTGATTTTGTGGGCAGGGGAAGTGGCAAGAGTCATTTAAAAAATCATTCGCCAAAAAATGGTTGCTCTTACAAGTAGGGAAATGAAAGTAGTTTCGTCTGACAACTGAACACTTCCTTACAACTGGAAATGAGTCTGAGTGTAATAAAACTAGCACCTACATAAAGGCCTTTCTTTCAATATTTGTGTCCATAGTATCACTACAATTCTAGCTCCTATGTACACCTAGCATTTCAAAAGCAACAAAATGGTGAGGAGTGCTGATCCCTGTCTGTAAACCAGTACACGAGGAAGCGGAGGCAGGGCACATCAAGTTTGGGGCCACTCAAGGCAACTTATCAAGATGCTGCCTTAAGGCACAGCTAAGCAGAAATTAAGAGGCTGTGGAAACTGGGAAGGCCCTGCATTCAAAGTGACACGCACACATGAAAACCTGCACCATACCTATGTGGAGCAGAAACATAAGGGCTCACTAACAACTGAGGAAAGAAGGCGGAGTAATGATTAGGGGAAATCAGTAGACTGTTAGAAATGGAAAAACACTAAAGTAAGATTAATAGCAGGAAGAACTTGATCTGAAAGGAAACTTCTCTTTTCAACACTGCCAGCAGCTTGGAGCAGACACCAGGACACCAAGATCACACGCTATAAATGCTACTGCTTAAGTGCCTTCTTCCCATTCCAGAATTAGTAACTACAAAATGTATTGAAAACTGGAGGAGTAGGAAGGAACCTATATTTCTTTAAAAAATGTACATCAGAACCACAGGCAAGGACCTAGGAGAAGCGTGAGGCAACGGTGTTCCTATTGGCCTGCCTTAATTTGACATTTAAACTAAATACTGATAACTGGTTCTCCTGGTTCAAAGAGAATCTTAGAAACAAAATTACTTTTGCAGCACTTCAGAACTCAAACAATGTCAAAATGTATTCTCTGTCTTAAGTTCTCACACACAAACTACATCACAGCACAAATGCCTCCTAGACTGAAGCAATATAGCCATAAAATCCTTCCTCTCCCAATGAAACACACCATACCTTAACTGGGGAAGATAATTACGTGCTTTGGTTTCACAAACCAACTGCTGTTGCCAGCTGCATTCTAAATAAGAGTAAATAGAGACAGTTTGAGCTGTCAACAAAAGACATAATTAAGTAGGAAAGATGCTGTCAATAAAACATGGCTACATTTAAAAACTTTGGAAAACAAATAGGGCCAACTGGATCTGGACTGTATCATGTGGCTGATACATCTGTAACCACAAACTAACTGGGTCAATGGGGAAGAATCCAACAGAGGAAAGATTTTTAAGCACCTCATCTGGGAAAGAAAGATTTTGTCCAAGTGAGATGTTACAACTCATATTTTGCCACCCCCACCCCCGTTTTTAACTAGGTTTCCAAAGGAGAATAACGTATGCAATAAAAATGGCTTGAGGGTCTATTGTACTTATTCTACTAGTGCTAGAAGTACCCAAGACATGTTCAATATTATATACAATGCTTATGTTAGGTTTCAGTTATGTACTAGAACTAGCTGAGTGCTTCTAGAACATCTTACAAATAAAGAAACAGGTTCTTTACTTTTCAGTTTAAAAGACAGAAGCTTGGCATACAAAAGGTACCCATTCTCAAGGCTTCCCCTAGGGGTATCTACATCTCCTATTTTTCCAAATTCCCAAACAGCTTTCACATGTACTGTGTCATCCACACAACAACTCCAGTTATCTTAACACAGCTTGTAGAAAGTCTGACTTACTTTTTTTCTGTAATGTTTTTAGTAAATGTAACTTTTGTTATTATGAGAAAAAAAAGCCTAAAATGTGAAGACGAATTAATTATGAGAAGTATACTTGGCATAAACAAAAACCTTCACAAGGCCTACACTTTAACTTAGGTACAGAAGAAAACAGTGATAGGTTTGTGCTAATAGCATTTGGACAATTAAACGATACTTTGCACTCTGAGTAACTAATTTAAAGGTAACAATACCCAATGTATTACCCAGTGTTACCCACCTAGCATATTATTTCAGATATTTTTTTTCTTTCAAGTTAAAAACGACGAAGAAAATGCTATACTCTAAAAATGATTAGTGAAGCATGGACAGGGAAGATTCATAGCACCAAGCAGGTTTCTGGCTCTGGAACTGGCTTTCTCTTCTCTAGCAGAGCTTGGTAGGACTCTTTCTGGCTTCACATTTCTCCTTGTACGCATGAAGTCAGGAAACTAGACAAATACTGGACAGTCTAAAGGGTTTCCTGATACACTATGGAGTATTACAAGAATGAGGAGTTCAGACCACCCGTGGGCACCAAGTAGGCATAAAGCTCATGCTGAGGCAGCTTTGGGGGTAGATTCTGAGCACTTCTCAGAAACCAAAGGTACAGAAACTCCACACATTCAAGCAAGGAGTGCACTATGATGGTTTGTGTCTAGTTGTCCTCCCAAAGCCTCATGCAGCCATGGGGCCGACTTTTAGAGTTTGCGATTAATTCATGATCCACTGCTGGGATTATGGGTGTGAGGACGCTGGGATTATCGATGTGAGTGCTGCTGGGATTATGGATGTGAGTGCTATACTGCACCTGGGGCAGACTGCCGGAGACAGCCTTGCTCTCTGCAGCCATTGTGGCTGCTACTCCTCCAATTTGCTCTTGCTGTCTGCTGTTTTCCACTGCCATGAACAGCTACCTTCTGCCTGTGCCAGTCTGCCTTGGCACCAGCCAGTATGGACTGAAACCCCCACTAACTGTGAGCTAAATAAACCTTACCTTCCCTCATTTTGAGTTTTGGGTACTTGTCCAGGAATAAGAGAGGAGTAACCAAGACATGCACACATACGTGTTGTGCATGAGGATAAGAACTGGAAATAAGCAGTGAGGCGTGAGAACTGGAGCTCTAGAAGGTACTAAGGTGGAGGAGGAGGAGAAAGCAGAGCGAGCGTGCCTTAACCTCACAGGTGGAGCAGCCCAAAGGGGAGGAGCACAGGCCAGAGAGGACAGTCAGGATGCAGGCCAGAGAGCACGGCCACTAACAGGCAGGCCAGAGGACCATCAGCAAATGAGGCCAGTCCCTTTGGTATTCTTTATAACAACTTGATTATACAAGTTGCTTGAATAAAAGTTTTTCTAACACTCACATAGGATTAATGTTTAAATTATTCAAATCAATACATTATCAAAGATATCTATATCAATTATTACTTTGAGTAAGGGTCTACTAGCAGCTGTACCATGTCATAACTATATAATCTCACATTTCAGTATATAAACCTGCATATCCCATACTAGACATCGGAGCATAACAGAATTGCAAACACATCTGGGAAGAAATGCTGGGGGAGGGGAGTGTAGCCTGCTACCACCACAGCATGAAGACTCAAAGAAGCTGGGTGTAGTGCTGCGTACGATAACCCTAGCTCCTTAAGAAGCAAGTTCCAGATCAGCTGGTTAACAGAGGAGGAAAAAGAAGAAAGACTAAAAGTTGCCACCATACTGGCTAAGATTTTTGAGTTGGAGAAGCTGGACAAAAAGAAGTGTTAAAATTCCTTTCTTCAAAGAAAACATTTAAGTACTTAAAGAGCTAGCCAATTTCCACCTCAACACAAACCAGAAGACGGTGCTTGATGCTCTGTACTGCTGGGGAGACAGAGAAAGTCCGATGATGTGACAAGTAACTCCCTTGGACAACAAAGTGTGTGAAGCACGGGTTATGCTGGAGAGCACTCCAGCCAGCGCTCTGCTACGGCGCGCAAGCGAGCTTGCTCTCACAGAGCGGTAGCAGGGCGCATGCAGGCGCATTGAGAGAGCCAGCAACACTGGCTCGCGCAGTCTGCAGACAAGAAGCCGAACTGCACATTATCTAAGTGGCATCCTTTTATTCTCAGGGCTGCTAATTAGGGGAACCTGCAACCAAATCCGGTTGTTTCATATTCAGTTCTCGTATCACTTCAGTTTTTCACCTCAGGTATAAACAGGAGTCCCAAAAACTATAATATTCATGGCTCACTCAGACACATGCAGTATAAATGTGTCCTGATTCTGGGTTGGGCAATTAATTAACGAAATGGTTATAAAATGTTAAAAATATTTAAAAGGCTTTAAGAGTTGCTTAAATGCAGCTGGCTGTATTAAGTGGAAAGCAATTTAAATGGACACCCAAGGACACAGAACAATTCAGTGGAAAGACAGGTCATATCGAAGAATCTGTTCTCAGTACCATGACTCCAGCATCTTCAAACATTACCCATAAGTATTCGTACACATTTTCCCCCTGGCTTTGTTCAATAATGACTCTGAGTTTTAATTTAAAATAGCTGCTTCTCCAGATATTTCCCCAGTAAGCTGATTATAAATATGCTGGCACCTAAGTTCTTTCCTTCCTTCCTTCCTTCCTTCCTTCCTTCCTTCCTTCCTTCCTTCCTTTGGTACAGGATCTGGCTATGCAGCTTGGACTTTTAGTAATCCTCCTGTCTCATCCTCCCCAGTGCTGGGATTACAGGCATGCAACACCACAGCCTAGGGTTCTGGGCTCAGTACCAGGGATCAACCCAAGTCCTTGTGCTTGCCAGGCAGTCACCTAGACCGCTGAGCTATCTCCCCAGCCCTATAAGTTCTGTTTTTTCTTTTCTTTTCTTTTTTTTTAGAATTTTTAAAGTTTTATTTTTTATTTTTTCTTGTTTCAGAACCTTTGTTTGTTTATTCACTCATTTTTATGGCTGGCTCAGCCTGCCCGAGGGCAGGGCTGCGCAGCATGTGGTGCCAGGGATCGAACCGCGGTCCCTGAAGCCGCCCAAGCTTTCCCAAGCAGGCGCTTTAGACCACTGAGCTATCCCGCCAGGCCCAGTTTTTTCTTTCTTTTTTCTCTCTCTCTCTTTTTTTCCCCTTCTAATCATTAAAAGCTAGATATAGTCCAGTCAAACTCAGGAATCTCCAAGCCAAACCTTTGATATTATATATATATATATATATACATATATATATATATATATATATTCAGTGTGCTAGATTTATTTGGTTTAAGAATATGAACAATCTACTTTAAAATGGTGTAAGGGAAATACATTTCAAACATATAATACATATTTAAAGCACATCTATAAAAATATATATTTAAAAATAAATATTTAAAGTAATTAATAACACATGATCTGTATTAATTCCACTAGAATTCAATAGACCCAAAATACCAACACAGTATATAATGCATACCTTCTAAAGAAAAGAAATATTCCTAGTGGTTAAAAATAGGGTTACAAACTATTTAGGACTGTACTTGTTTCAAATTTCCCATGATGCCACTTACCCTGTTGTTAGTCTTTTATGTGACACTGAGGTCTTCTACAGTCATAAAATAGTTGAAAAGGATGACCCGTTAATTTAAAGGGACTATTACCACATCTCTCTCTGACACTATAATATTTTAATTTCTTTTCTGAAGATAAACCAGTTGGAAAGTGACCATCTACTAGTGTGTTAATAATATTCCAGCAAAGTAAAAAATAAACATCTGCTGCTAAGAACAGTATCATTAATACTGAAAGAAATTCAGGTAGAAAATGGAACTAATAAACTGATTCAGTGCCATGAAAAGCCTTTTTCATTCATTATTTTCAACCTCAAATAAAATAGTAACTTCTAAGTGTTTTCATTGACAGTATAATAAATCTTCAGAAATACTTTCACGCTAAGGCAAGAAATTATGTTATAAACAATTAAAACTAAACTTATCCGTCTTTTCATATGATTTCTTCAACATCTATTCATACATAGGTGTGTTCCCAATGTAACTTTTCCAAATACATAATTTAGAAAACATAGTAATTTCTTTCCACGGAGAAATATTTTCAAAAACCATGTACCATCACTATTCAATAACCCAAGACATTTGCTAATTTATAAATCAATCTTAAGAACATTTAATCCATTAACCAATAATCCTTATTAGGGTAAGTTCTACATACGTGTAATGTAGGTCCTATAGCAAGTAAATAAACTATATACTTAATAAGAAACTGCAATACCTTCAGTTATGTTAGTAAGGAAGGCAAAGCAAGCTACTGTAACATGGCTATGAGATGAGTTCGGAGCATAAGGGAGTTATTTACATGGAAACTTGCAGCTCCTCTGAATATCCTGGGAAGCTGACTAAGATTTTCTCCAAACTGTAGCACAATTTTTAAGACTGAAAACTATAAATTATACTACCAACTATAAATTTTATAATTATACACATTATAAAAACTATACAACCACCTTGTGTGCTGATACAGTATACAATATTACTAACCAATTTTCTTTATAAATAAGTAAAGATATTATACCCAGGCTTTTTTTCCTTTTGAGTAAGATTAAAATGTCTCTGCCAAACCTGCCTCACGATCAGGGAAGTACGATCAGGTGTGCATTTTAAAAGGATTTTATTGCTACTGAGCAGATAAACCATATCTGACCACTGCCAAAGGCAAGCTGTCCATAAATACCATTAGCATAGGAGCACATACTGCTAGGGACTACACCTAAGGCCTTGGTTCTAAGCTACACCTCCAGGCTTTTTCATTCATATTTTGGGGCAAGGCCTCCCTGGCTGCCCCAGGCAGGGCTCAAGCTGCTGTTTTCCTAGCTCCATCTATCCAAGTGCTGGGAACACAGGTGTGCACTGGCCACACCTAGCCATGTGCCAATCTTCCCCAGGTGACCAGCTGGTGCTAAAATATGACTCGACACACATGTGATGCATGCTACTGAGTTAGCCCTGATCATTTAGGTCAAAACAGGAAGGAGTGCTATGCTTGGGGTAGCTAGAGAACTCCATTATACAAATATTAACTCTGAAATAATTGATTGTATTTTCCTGTAACATATATGAAATACCTACTGTCAATCAGGTGCTACCTCAGTACTTTGCAAATACTAATTCATTTATTCTTCTTACTATTCCTATTTTAATCCTCATTTTAAAGGTGTATGACATGGATCATAGAAGCTAGTGGCCCCAAGTCTGGAAAGGAGCCACCACCACGATTTCCACTCAACCAACCGGCTCCAGGCTCCTCACCACATTACACAGGCTTAATAGCGTCAACTCTAGCCACAAACTTTGATGTACTGAGATAAAGGCAGATATTTTTGACCTGGCAAGTCTATCCTGAGAAAGGCTCTTCTTCGTGTCACCATAACATGAGAACGTCTACTGAAACAAGGTGTCATTATGCTTGACTGGCACCCTCACAACAAGCAGGAAACAAATAAAAGGGCAGCTGGAGAGACAGGAATAGGAATTAAGGCTCAACACTGCAGGGTGATGGCTTAGTCAGGAACTGTAAAGAGAAGTACTTAAAGAATCCTGATTCAGAAAGGAGTTGGTCTACTTGGGATTTCACTACTGCAGGCTGAGGTGGTGAAATGACAGCTTGTTCCAGGCCACACACAGCCTGGAGACGATGGTTTAAAACCTTCAAGCTAAGCTTTCACAAGAAGATTTAACTGGATGAGAATCAAAGCTGGAGAAAAGCCAAGAAAATGAAGGCATTCTAATGCACTTTCTCTCAAGCTTAGGGTTTCAGTTAGCCTGATTGCCATTAATTTATTATATTATCCTGAACAAAGTATCAAATCAAAGTATCAAAGTGTTCTAAATCCAATTCCTCAAATCGAAAATGAGACGGATGCGCTGGGGTATGGTTCAGTGGTAGGACATTGGCCTGCCAACAAAGAAGGCTCTGTGTTACATCTCTAGTTCTGCAAAGAGATGGGGGCCCAAGATGGAAAAGGTGCCTTCTAATTTCAAGCCCTTAACCTAGCTACTCTAGTTAAGTAAGCACTTAGGTACTCATGGAGAGGAAGATTTAAAAAAAAAAAATCTCTTCTGGTTAACACAACATGAGAAGTTCTGCTAAAAGATAAATCAGAGATTCCTTTAGTAATCAGTCAATGAAATCAAAGGAGAAAAAGCAATTTGGCAGAACAGTTAAAAAAGTAAAAAAAGTTCACACATTGTATATTTTACTATCAAGAGTTCTAGAAGCAAATAAAATATAGAGATTACAAGGGAATAAAGATATAGTCCTAAAGACAAATCTTGTGATCGTTAAAACATAATTTTACTGATAGGATCAAAATAATGATAGAAATAAATGATAAAGGATATCAACATACAAGTCTCTGCTTATAAAATATCTCAAACTCAGGGCATAATCGATCTTAATTTCTTTTTTGAGCAGGCATTAAAAATTCTGTATTTTTATGCACTTAGAAGATATTTGTGAAAAGCCTGGACGATTTAGCTTTCATAAAAAATGCCAATAATGGCTCAAGTACACTTTTTTTAGAAATGCTGAAGTTTTAAAGTATCTTAGCCCTTCACTAAGAGAACACATAGCACACAGCCAAGGTCTAGACGAACTCAGAGGATTTGTTCATAAGCACCTGATATGCAGTGCTCTCCTTAGGCACTTTAAAAAGTTGAACTCTAGCAAATGCATAATTGATTTACAGGGGAAACAGGTTCAAGTGAAGGACATACTATGAGCTCTGAGTCACAGAGATGGAGTGGAAGTCTGGCACATTTTAGAATCAGGATTAACAAAATACAAATGCTAGAAGACAAATGGTGCTCTCCAATTCATGACAACGCACTCTCCTCTCCAACACAGTGGCAGAAGGACCAGGATGTCAAGCTACAAATGAAAGGCCACTCTTCTTCCCCATGGTGGATAGGAAAGAAGGGTGCTGTATCCAGCCAATTACTGCTATAAAAAAACAAAGATGTAGCAAATTTATAAAAGTACATCAAGAAACGAGTCACAACATGATACAATGTTGGAGCCATTCAAATATATCACAATTCATATGCGACGCAACGCTGAACACAGCAATTAAGTGTCTTCCACAACAATCTCAAGATATTTCTGTCATTCAGAAGCTTGATAAAGGTGCTTTCATCAAGTTTACGTAAGTCGGTGCTGTTAAATGGCAGATATGGTTCTTTATTTTCTCACAATTTCCATCCCGTATCCTTGTGCATAAATACTCCTACTAGTCAGTTTCTCAGGAAACGCTACAAAATAAGAGTGATTAGGGAAGCGGGCCAGCAGTTGTTCACTCTGCCTGTCCAGTCCCTTTAATGCAGCTCAGACTTGCCTTTGTTCTGACGGTAGCAAACAGCTGCCAGAAACCAGCCACTTCCCGGGCTGCCTCCCATTATTCCACTCTTCTACTTGACAAGGTCACGTGCTGCTACTGGGATTTGGGGAGAATGTATGCAGCCCCTAGAACTAAGGGTTGAAGGCACAGGCAACGCTGCTATTTTCGTTGGGTATCACATGCCGATCAAGAGTAAAAATTTAGTAAGTTCCTGCTCACTAGGCAATTCAATTTTTTTTTTTTTTAGTATTAATTTCAGAAAACGAAAACTATCATGAAGATCCATAACTTTAGCAGGTCTGCACTTTAGTTGCGAAAAAGATGTAAGCACATGATAATAGGAAGAGGCAAATATGAATAAAAGTAAGATGTTGTTTGCTCCTCTGTTATCTTATAGGGAAAGGATTCCTGTTCCAACGGCGGCAAGCACTCAGACAGTTTTAGAAAAGCTGACGATAGGATCTCACAAGTTTAGCTTGCTTTTAAATTTCATTAAACTGCTAACTTATGACTACTTTTGAGTGACCTCCAGAATCAAAAAAATCATAATTCCATTTTATGCTGATTTTCCTTTTAACACATTTTATATAAATTAAGCTCATTTAAGTCTTACTAAAAATTTAAATCGACAACCCACCAATGCTACTATAGGTGTAATTGACACAATAGGGAGGGAGGCTCGCTTTAATTTTCTGCTTGCTCTGTGATCCTCAGCTATGTATAATGAGTTTGTAAAATTCTGTTACTTTCAAAGACCACCATGTAGAAAGTGGGGTAGCATGCTTTCAGCCCCATAGATGATCAGAATGAATTACACCTTTACGGTTTGGGAAGTTTAGAATTGGGAAAATTTATTTACACAGGTTTGGGCAAAAACGTCTTTAGTGTCCTAGGTATTTCAGAATTACTTATTCACAACTGTAAATTATCAGCATGTCATCCTTCATTTATATGTAAAATTAGGAGCGTTTTACACATTTTCCCTCATTTTGGTACACAACATGAATCACTGGAAATTTTAATACTTCAATAATGCTTCACTAAAATAAAACTGACTCTTCTGCTAATTTTGACAACTTCTGATGTGTTCTTTAGTGCACATACTGTGAGAAGAAAAAAAACTGAGAAATAAGTAGTTATTCAACTGAATTTATTCTGCACTGAAAGATTACAGAAATCTAAATTTTCAAAAATGTCTAGCTTTCCACCAACTAATATATTCAGCATATAATATCAGCTTCTTTGGGGTAGGGCAAATTTTAATTCTAGAACTATTTCTATTATGTGGTTAGTATTAGGCATGCCACAAACCCTACACTCATTCCCAGCCATATGCTCCCATCTCATTTGTGACATTCAAATAAAAGAAATGTTACAATTTCAATCAGAGAACCTCCATCCTGTTAAAGTACAAATGACCTCCCCACATTTCCACAGCACCACACTCACTGAACATCACAAAGCACTGAATTATCACTGAATGATCCAGTGCTCCCAAGTATTGGCAAAACACATACGAACAATTAAATAAATAAATACAGCCCAAAGGCAATCCTTTATAACAGCTTTGGCTTTCATGCAAAGGTCTGCACACTCTGGTGGTAGCCCCCTATTAAGAGTATAAAACAGAGGATTTTCAGCATCATTTATATTCAGAGGCAGCAAATCACCAAAGCTCATTTACATCCCCGTTCTCCTTACAGCGTGTTCACAGCAGGGGGCCTATCCATGCCATCTTTGAAATAGGTAGGTGGCTTCAAATGCCTTTATATTTCACTCAAGAACATGAATTAAAAATAAACTTGAGCTTTAGCTTCATCATTTTCTCTACAAGATGCAATAATACAGAATAAACATAGTACTTAGTTTGCTCTCAGTTTAATCGACATTCTAGACACCAGTTTCCTACCACAAAATGGGCATTTTAATCGTGTGTGTGTGTTCCCAACAGTGAAGCATTCTTTAATCTCCATAGTGACAAAAGATCTTGCTAAGAAAGTATGAGCATCTCTCCACCTTCTTCCTTTTTTTTTTTTTTTTTGGTGGAATCAGGAATTGAACTCAGTACACTGAGCTGTCTCCTGGCCCAGTATGAGTATTACTGTTAATCTCATTCAACTTTATTTTTGCTCAAGACAGACACTTCTGCATGAACATTAAAACACATTAATATGCTTACTGTAAGATTAAAATGGCCACATACCATTCCTAAAACGTGCAGAAAAAGATCTGTGCCATATCTCCAGCAAATCTAGGTGTCCTCAGCTGACAAAGACTTTTTAGGAATCATGATAAAAAATTATTTCCAAGGATGTAGGCCTGCTTTTGCTTACTTGGACATGAGTTTTGTAAGGGCCAAAGTGAACTAACAAAGACCATCAGAGCCTATACTTGATTAGAGCTTGAGCAAACATTTTGTGACAGAAATATCAGCTTTTTAAAAAGGTAAACATCACTCTAATCATCAGCACTTCACCTACTTTCAAAGTAACAATGTACCAAGTGCCAGGTGTGGTGGTGCAGTCCTGCAAGTCCCTTACTAAGGAGAGGGGGACAAGAGATCTTAATTCCACTCATAATCAACTGAGAACAGAATCAAATACAGTGAAATGAATCCCGAGAAGAGCCACTCCTAAATCAATCAGGAACCAACAGACACATGTAGGCGCAAAGCAGCTAACAGAGTCAGCCTTCACTTCGAACGCTGTAACTGAAAAAAGAAGCTCAGCAAGAGTAAATCACAAGGCCAAAAAAAAAAAAAAAAAGAAAACAAGGAACAACACCAGGAAAGGAGCCAGGCTTGAAGGTGAAAACCTACAATTCCAGTACCAACAATGACTAAGGTATGAGCACCGCAGGGTAGAGCTCAGCCCTGACAACTTTGGCTTTGAGGCCCAGTGGTATACATCAGTCTAGGTCAGTGCAAGGGGCTCAATCCTCCAGGCCCTCCCAACAAAAGGAATCCTATAGAGGATTAAAGCCACATGGTTTTTAAAAATGGGTAACGCTGCTTTGGAAGGCAGAAGGCTGATTTTACACAGTCTTTCAGCCTGAAGTTACTCTAAGGTATAGTGTGCCCCATAATCATAAAAACAATCTCAGCAAGTTGTTTGCAACCTTGAAGGTTTTCATTATAACCACAGTCTCCTACATTTCCTTGGAGAAAAAACTGGTAACAACAAACATATTTATATCTACATTGTAAACCAAAGATCTAAATTTAATTTCTAAACAATGTGCCTGTGTCTCGTCAGATTCTAGTTACAAATTTTCACTTAAAAACCATCAAGGTATGAGGTAACACCTATGGAAACACTCTATGAAATATAAAAACAGTTCTACTTTTCACCTTCCACCTATAATGAAATTTATGTTTACCATCTGCCTAGACAATAAAAGTATCTTCCAGAAAGTTGATTTTCCACCAATGTGTTAACTAAGTAACACTTTCAACTAGCTGAAGGGGTACAGCCATTAAAAAGTAGTTCTATGCAAATAGTATCAACCACCTTAAATGTTAAAATTATTCAAAACAGAAAAACAAATAAATGTTTTTTGGTTATATTATAAATGTAAATGAATATAGACAAATCAATTTTGTTAACACCAACAAAACAAAAATCTTCATTTTACAATAGCTGTAAAAACACTCTGTTAGATTTAGTTGTTCTAATAATTTAAACTGTAGCATATATTCCTATATCCTAAAAATGTTATGGATAATACCCAAAATATAAAGCTATTATTTAAAACTAGGATAAGAGTTTCAATTTCTTTGTTTTACTTTAAGAACACTCCTTGCTATTTGAGATATTAACCATCCAAAATCTTATACTGTGTTCATACATCAAAAGGTTTCAAAAAGAAATAGATCAAAGTATTTAGTTCTAGAGCACTTAAAATGCTATAAGTGAGAAAGACCACTGGCTAGCCCTTGCTTTTGGACTGAGAAGATATGCTGGTTAAGACTTAAAGAATTCAAGTCCTTCAATTTAGATAACAGGAGCAAATGAAACTCTGTGTATGAATCGTCAGCCTTAGCAAATGTTAGGCTACCCAAAAAAAGTGTCTGTAATAAACCACGTCATATTCTTCATTTAAAAAAAAAAAACCTTTTATAAATATGTATCAAGTTTTATGTGCAGAAACACACACCAGTATGTATGAAATTAACTCTGAATAATTGGTCGACACCAAGTAAGTCTTAAATTTTCTACAAATCTCACCAGTGTTATCCATTTTTTATGACTTTGTAAAAACTGTAATAATCCCGTGCTTGCTTAATCTTGATGTACCACAGTATTCTACTGCTTTTAAGATACAAAAAAAAAAACAACAAACAATATTTTCAGCCACTGAGTGGCTAGGAAATTGTCATGTAGAGATTTGAACATTTAAGTAAACAAAGAATTAAAAAATAAACCTGCAAAAAAAAAAAAAAAAAAAAAAACCTGCATTCATGAACGTTCAACTCAAATGTCCCCTTTAAAAAAGCTAAAATGTTTATTTAAATAAACAAAAACCCATCTAAACATACGCATCTAATTCTAAGCAACAGTTGTGATCATTTTGACTGATAGTCTTTCCTGTTCAAAGAGCAATGACAAAATGCAATTAAAAAATGTGAGGATACTAGTTAAAATGTTCAAACTACACCTATGTGTTAGTAACTATTGTGATATTTTTATTTGCCCACCCAGATAATTGTATTATAGTTAGAGGTCATTATATATGGTGATCTATTTATAACTAGTAACATAGGCTGCCAATATTAAGTGAATTTCTTGAGTAAAGGACAGAAGGATTACAGACTCCATTAAGAAAATAAACTGCAGGAAATACTGCAGATTAGCAAAATAAGGTCTTAGAGCCCTTTATTCAAAATTTTCTTTTTTAATTGGAGAACTGAGAGGCAACAGTGAATTTTTTGATCCCTGATACTCCTTCAAAATGGCTGAAAAATGCACAGAGTTTGAAGTAAAATGTAAGAAAAAAGAAGCCTCCAAAAGAAGGTGACTCATAAATGTAGCTCATCAATAACTTGGGCCTTTCCTATCCCAATCAATAGCACCAACATTCATCCAGATTATACAAGTCAGAAACTCAGAATTAAGCTCTGACCTTTTCTCTCCCATTTTGTCCCACTTCCCTGTCCTTCTGCTTGGCCTGTCTTAAGCATCTGAAATCTGCTTCCTTTTCTCCACTGCGACTTCAGCACCTAGGTAACTCACTTAATGATCTCTGAGTCCACCGCTCTGCTGATGCTCTTTCAAGTCCCCTATCTGAATGACTTTCCCAAACACAGCCTCTCTGCTGTTATCAGCTCTTAAGGTAGGGATGAAAATCCCTGCAGTTGGTTTGCTCCAAGTTCTCTGCATTGATCAGCTGGTCTTACTGTGATTAGTCCACGGTATCATGCATCTCTGCTCTCCACCGTGCAATTATTCAAGTCCCTTGATCTGATCAAATACCCCTTTCCATGACACACCCAGCTCACCTTTTCCATAAAGATTGACTATGCTATATTTAAAAGGAACTAGTTTAGAGTCAGCTTTCCTGCCCACATGAAGCCATAAGCAAGACATGACTCCTCTGTAAAATTGCAAGAAGTATTAAGCAACAAATTTAATGTGTCTTATGTGCACATACTTTAAGGGAGAGGGACCTCTTTATGAATGGATGACTTCCCTGACATAGAAAAATACCAATCCCTTCCACTCCCTTAAAAAAATCTGTTTTAAAGACTGACTCGAGTAAGAACCTACGGCACTATAGAAGTCCTTAGATGTACAGAGGAAGTACAAAGCCCAAGTTCCTGGGGTCAAACATCTCCAAACAAGTGGACGTGACTCTGGGAGCAAGGCCGATCTCTTAAAGCTTGGTACTAACCAAGGCCACTGGGGAGTTTTAATAGGAAAAAGAGAAAAAAAATGATGCAATTTACATTTCACAGTGTTTACTTCTGCTAATCTGTGGAAAATAAGCAAAGAAAGAGGACAGAAAAGGACACATGAGGCAAGGAACCACCTTTATAGAACACACTCCAGTTGAAATGCAGTTACTATGCACCCTCTAAGGTTCTTACTGTGTCCTGTGCAGGCTAAGAATCTTGTGGCCTTCTCGATGATTTTTTCCGCCAGTGCTACCACCATGGCTAGCACATAGAAGGGGCACAACGGAACTTTATCAATGAAATATGAAAGGAAAATGTCAGCCATTTTTAAAACGCACATACACGCAACTTTAACATGGATCTTTTTTATTAAGAAAATTCCACAGATGTCACTTGGCCTCCTTGATGTTTGCCTACAAACTTATTTTTCTGAGAGAAGAAGGTCGCGCAGCTTTTATCAGATAGTCCAAGGGGTCTCCAAGTTCCACAAGTTGAAAAATGTTCAAACTTAAGGCTGAAACGTCTCAGTAACAGTACAGTGCTGTCCAGCATAAGTAAGGCCCTGGGTCTGACGTCTAGCAATGGACCCCCAGAAAGGAGCCCTGATCTACCACAGAACAGGGAATAAAATGAAATAAAATCTTCATATGTAATTAAGTGAACTTCCAGTTAATCAGTCAAATTAAGTAAAAATACTGTATGTAAAAGAAAATTACAGTATTTAAGGGCTAGTAAGATGGCTCAGTGGACTAAGCCCCTCCTTAGGCAAGCACAGAGACCAGGCTTGGGTACCCAGCAGCCCAGGCCATGCCAGTCCTGTTCCTGGGCACAGTGAGCAGGCCACTGAATCTGGGCATGGTGGTGCACAACTGTAATCCCAGGCCTGAGGAGGGTGAAAACAGGAGGATCACTACCAGTCTGAGCTGCACAGTGAGACCCTATACCAAATACATTAAAAAAGAGAGAGACAGAGAGAGAGACAGACAGAGAGACAGAGAAAGAAACAGAGAGAGAAAACAGAAAAAGAAAATTAAAATACTCAGTCTTGACTTTGTATTAGCTATTTGGATTTCCTTTGTATTTCATTTCATACTTTGTAATAGCAATCTCAGGTTAGCAAAAATAATAATGCATAATTCTACTTCTTTTTCCTTTTTAGCCTATACTGGTCAATAACAATTAAACTACAATCAGATGCTATTTTGCAGGCAGTCAATTAGTTACTTTCAAATAAAGAATTCAATGTAAAAACTTTCACTGATCAGCACCAATACTGTTTTTTTTCTCTCCAATGACAGCAGAGATGCCTCTCTTACCATGACATATTTGATACAGCTCTGAAAAGAATGATACAGCACAGGTCGTGAGCACATGCAAAGAACACCCCAGGCAAGAAGTTGGGTTGGTTTTCACAGACACCCAAAACAAAAGGCCAGGCTTCCCAGGAGGTTCGACAACAGTGTTGCCTTGTCCAGCAGGGTATCAAACCACTACACAATGGCTAATTCTTGTTATTTTTGGAAAGCAGACACCGCAAAATACTGAAGGTTTAGTAGCCATCAAATACTTCACAGTAATTAACTCCCACAAGTCCACTAAGATGCACATTATTAATGTTCAGCTTTTCGTACTACCTGAAGTTTTTTTTTTTTGTTGTTGTTTTTGTTTTTTTTTGAGACAGGGTCTCTCTATGCAGTTCAGGCTGACCTTGTGCTCACTTTTGTAGCCCAGTCTGGTCTCTTCACCTGTTTTTTTGTTTTGTTTTTGTTTTTGTTTTTTTGAACAGAATAGATTTATTAAGAGAAAGAAAGCTTCTGTCTGGGAAGAGGGACAGAAGGGGATCCAAGCGGGTTGCCCCTTTACCTGAAGTTTTAAAGTGACAATTATTTTAAGTAATACAGATCAATTTTTTGGAAATCAGAAACACGATGTAGTGTTTTAAATAACTCTATAATTTGTGATCACAGATAAGATTACACTCTGGCAATTCAGCATTTACTCGCCACTTACAGTTCTGCAAGGCTGCCCCTGGTTAACATTTGCTAAGAATCTAACATAAGATTCGTGTGTTACAGCGCCAGACCCTGAGCACCTACCCATTTTATGTGCACGTGCTCCCCTACAGCTACTAAACCCCAAGTATGCGAGGTTATTTGTACTTTTTTGTACAAGTTATATGAAGTAATAACCATCATTTACATACTTCTGTAGTTGTAAAATCTAGATGGATAACAACAGATTATCTTGCAATTTGCAAAATATGTAACGCAAGATTATACATAATTTCAAAAAGAATTTCCAATCATTTTCAGGAAAATTCATGTTACCTGTTTCTTTAAAATAATGCTTGTCTAAAACAATGACAACATGAATTTAAAGCTGAATTGTAGTCTTAATTACTTCTTTTGACCATTCTTTGCAATAATAGTTCTATATAACTAAATGGAAATCAGGACATATAAGAAGTTGTATTTTTTTATTGAATTGGAGTTACAATATGCTAACAGGTGTGTATCCAATGGAAGAACACTTAAAACAAAAAGGAAGATGTTTTTTTTCTGTCCTCAGAGGTTACAGTGGGAGACACACAATGTACTTAAAAACTACAACTGTGAAGAAGAAAATAAATAGGATGATGTAACTTCAGAGGTGTTTTCCATTAGATAGCAATGGAAATGCTCCCTGGGGACTGACACTAATTGGAGCCAAGACAAAAAGGATAAGAAAAGTCGGGAAAGCGACAAGCCCAGAAATGAGTTCCACAGCCAAGAGTATGTTCCAGAGCAGAAAGAAGTAGAAACATGAAGATCATTTTGTCCCACTCCCTAAAGGGCCTCAGGACCCGCCAGCAGCAAGACCAACTCTGGATGTGAATTTCAGCTCAACTCACTGAAGGGTTACGTGACCGTGGGCCTCAGTTATTAAACACTTTATCCTCATTTTCCTAGTCTACATAATGGAGAAAGTAGCATCCTTTGATTAGGATATTTCACACACACACACACACACACACACACACACACACACACACACACACACACAGGCTTTCCTATACAAAAAATGGTAAACTCTCTTCCAAAAGACAGAGGCTACCTTTTGTATGTCTAAATATATGAAACACATTTTAAATTATTTAAAACTGCTATTTTCTAAAGCAGTTAATCAAGTTTTTACGGAAAGCTATGACGCAAGCCCCCTCCCCTTGTGTGACTTGTCTCCCTGGGAGTCCTATTTGCTGTCTTATCTGTGGAACACACAGAAAAGGTTATTAACCAAGGCCACATCCCTTGCTGGGCTCCTCTCAAGAGACATGTGTCCCTGCCTCCAAACTAGTAGCTACCGATATGAACCTCCCATCTGAGAAAATGCAATAAATTAAGAAGAATGGCAGACTCCTCCTTAGAAGTGGCAGCCAATCTGTGATGGTCAGAGGAAAGAGTTCTCTTTTTAGAGTGGGGGATAAAAAAGCTAAGTTATCTTTTTTAATGTAATATTTATACAAAACCTTCCATCTACACAAATAAAAGAAATCAGCTGCAAGGTAGTAAAAGGTACTAAAATACTGTCCTAATATTTTTAGCATGCTAGTCTTAAATAAAATTAGATTAGAAACACTGAAGGAAAATTTCAATGAGAGTACTTCATCCAGCCTACAGAGAAGTCTGTTTAGGGGGAATGGTAAAGAAAAGAAAAGGACAGAGACGCGGGCATGCACAGAGAATTTGCTATCTGTGTGTGAAGCGGTGTACATGGAGCCACGCATTTCAGAAACAGAGTGAAACGCACAACCAAATCAAAGGGGTGAGGGAATCTCACTGTCCAACTTCACTATAAATATGAGGCCTTCGAATTAGACATAAAAAAATAAAACACTCATGGAATTTTTAAATAGCTCCGGTCAGTAAGACACTATTTGATACTTTCTCTGGGACAACATTCCAGATATGCCAATGATAGTTACTTGGGCCCAAACATTTTTTTTTCCCCCTATGAATGGTTGTCAATGCTGGAGGAAATGCAATAAATTTCTTGTGAATCAGAAGCGGGTCCTCACTAAATATGTACATATCTGCCAAGGGACACGCTTGCCTTCACATCCATCCCTTAAATCTCCACAAAACAAAATCTTCATGCTTGACAAGCTGGGGGGCTCACACAGAGCATCTAATTTATAGAAGGATATTTAGAATTACACAGAAAGCACACGTGACAACTACGCAGAAAGATTCACGACTTTCGCCATATCAATAATGACATGTCTATGGCAAGTGAAAGCACGGTAATGTATTAAATTAAAAAAAAATTGAAATCCTGAAAAAATATCGTTTTCATAGGTCTAATGATTTATTATTTTTTTAAAAAGCTGACTTCCAGCATTTTCAGTTTATCATCACTTGATTGCTATCCATATCAGAAAGTAATTAAAATGTTACTTCTGTAAACAATTAATGTGAAAAATGAAATACCTGTTGCTCTTCAGATTGAGTTCTTGGTACTCAGGGACTACAAAAGTCTAACAGTGACTAAGTACTTGGAACGTATAATTCAGTATGCCTGGGTGAAATGTACTGACTTCTAATCTTTTTTTTTTTCTATCTATAACTAAAAAATATTTTTTCTGTAACTAAAAAAGTTGTATTTTTATGATTAGAATAATTTATAATTATTTGTTCTATAACTAAAATGTTATTTTTCCTATAACCATTATTTTTTCCATAATTAAATATATGTACATGAACTACCAATCTTTGGGTATGAAAAAATATGCTTCTTTACCTGTAAGAGGCCTGACCCATGATACCCACATGCTTGGCTTGAAGTGGCCCCAAATAAACAGCTCAGTCTCAGTTTAAACTAAGCCCAAGTTAAATAACAGCAAGAGGCTGAGGTTCACCATTCGCCAGCCAACTTCCTATCTGCTGCTTACATACACCCCACATCTAGCAGTGGAAGGGTCCTCAGGACAGGGCACCGTGTGTCACTCAGCCTGTATCAGGGTCCTCAAATTCAGAAAGGGAATGAAAGCGCTGGCAAATACAATTGTGGGGCATGTTTTGCAGGTTCTGAGGAAAGACCTTTCTGAAATG
The DNA here is from genome assembly GCA_004027025.1 of Myocastor coypus. Lineage (NCBI taxonomy): Eukaryota > Metazoa > Chordata > Mammalia > Rodentia > Myocastoridae > Myocastor > Myocastor coypus. Next base: position 72,853 of record PVJA010000118.1, on the reverse strand, counting down.
TCTTGAAGAACCCGAGGCTCACTGAGCACTAAGCAATATTTAGGGGCCAAGAAGGCAAGGAGACCGAGCAGCTGCTGGGTCCCATCTTATGCTTCCTGTGTTGTCTGGGTGGCTCACCCGTGTGCAAGACGCTGCCAGGACCAATTTGAGCTGTCTGTGACCACTTCTCTCTTTGTCTATGAGAAGGCCTAGGGCCTGACACTTCATCCCTCACAGGGTAAAGGCTCAACAGGCTGGGAAACCCCTCAACACATCTCTAACTGATGTTCTCATGCCGGCAAGCTCCAACGAACTGATCCCAAACCAATCATCTAACTTCCTCGCACTCTTAGCCCTGCATGAAATGAAGGGAGCTCTAGTCTTAGTCAAAGTCCATGCAGAACGTGATGTGTAACAAAGCATGGACCTGATGCCAGACACCTAGTGGCCTCTTTCTTGTTTTTTTTTGGTTTTGTTTACAAGAGTGTCACCATTGATTCATCCATTCCTACAGTAACCATGAATTCCCCGGAAGAAGCTGCTTTCACTGCATAGGACACTCTGGAAAAAGTGACAGGTCATTTTGCTTGGATGAGGAATAAAAGCGCTATGAAAAACTAGCACTCCTCTTTTTATCATGATAGTTTATAAAAGGCAAGTTCACCAAAACAAGTAAATAATTATTTAGAGCCTATTAATACTTTCCTCTGTCAGAAAATATACTTATTCATTCATCTGTGAATTCCTACAGGAAACATGTACTTACTTAAAAGTGAGGCTGGTACTGCCCTGGGATGTGTAAAAGCATGCTGCTCTCATAAAGCTGAAGGCTCCATGAAACTAGATATTTCAGCCCCTTGCATTTTTCCCTGATTTAATACTGGCAAGTAAATACATTGTTTCTGCTGTAAGTTACCTTCTGCCATATCTGTGAGCACAGAAGTATACAAAAACAGACTGATGGAAGGCCAGCACAGGCAGTCTGGATTCTCTGGTCATAAATTGACACAGGTTGAAAAGAACATTCAAGGTCTAAGCCAGGATCATTCATGTACTTGCTAACAAAAACTGTACTGGAAGTTGAACCACTTGAGAAGTAAAATTGACAGAATCAATACAATTTAAATTTCTGTGCTATGCTTCATGTCTAGACTCCACCCCCCAGGCCTCAGAGGTGGGGCTTTTCGGAGGTGACTGGATCTGCAGTGCCTTAGTAAGGGTGAGTGATTACTAAGTCACTCCACTGATGGATACGGCCTTATCCCAGCAGCCTAGACAGAATGACAAAGGGGGCAGAAGGAAGCTACGGTCCATTGTGTCACTACCTTCTTCAGGCCATGAACTGCTTCTCCTCTGCAATGTCCCTCCGCCCTGCCACCCTGCCACCCTGCCTTGGAGACAGCTGGCTAATGGGCAGAAACCTCTAGAAAACTGAGGTAAATAAATCTTTCTCCCTTTATTATATTTATTTATATTACGGCCAGCTCAGCCTGCAGGGTGGGGGAAGGGGTGCTGATGCAGCATGTGGTGCCAGGGATTGAACTGCGGTCCCTGCAGTTGCCTAAGCTTGCCTAAGCAGGCACTTTAGACCACTGAGCCATTTCATGGGCCCCAAACCTTTGCCCCTTTGAGTGTCTGAGATTTTTTGTCTCAGCAATAAGAAAAGTAACTAAGACAATCTGTGTACCACACTGCAAAGCAAGCCTTTAACCTAGAAGGTGCCAAAGCATTCTGACAGTTCCTATCAAGTGGCAGATGAGGTTCTTAAATAAATTTAATATTACTGAAATCATTAAGCCTTTGCAAAACTAGTTATGATAAAAACATGATACTTTAGGGCCAGAGAGATAGCTGAGTAGAATAAGTGCCTGCCTGGCAAACACAGTATCCTGAGTTCAATCCCTGAAACAGCCAAACACTGGCGCTTTATTATTCCATAAAAGTGTCCATGAAACACACACACACATCCTGGAAGTCATAAGGATATGTGACGCACTTTTCCAGAATGAGCCACGCTGAGGCAACAGGAAGGCAACTGCCTGCCAGTGATCCTTTATAAGATGCTAGAGCAGTGGCGTTCACAGCCAAAACAGGGAACAGCAAAGAAGAATGCAGTAAAGAGATGGGGTTTTAAATCAACGATTCTGCTCTATTAGATGAACTTCATTTTTCCTTAAAACCAACATGTTTCTTAAATTTTCTAAGATGAGAAACTATGCCTGGGGTTATATAACAGGAACTGAAATCTTACATTCCTAGAAATTAACGCATCCCAAAGCATGGGTCACATCGCAGTGCTGTGCCAAGCTACTCACCCCATACTATTTAACTAGCTAGAGATGCTGAACACTTACTTTAAAGACATTAATGTCTATTTTTTAAACCTTGGAAAAACTAAAAGACACTGCAAAGACATTTTGAACTTTTAAAATATATATTGTTTTGTTTTGTTTTGTTTTTCATGGAAAAATATTACTGAAATGTCCCAATTAAGTGTGTTTGGACATTCAGAATTCAATTTTCAATTTTTTTTCTTATTTTAATTTCAATAACTTCCTACAACCTTTGGATTTGCTAGGAATTCAATGAACAACCTTTAAAAATAGTTCTCTGTAACAAAATAGTTTTACAATAGGAAGGTCCAAGCAACATAATGACAACAGTGAGCACCGACATTAAAAGTTCTGTGGCGTGGTCATGTCTACGTACAGAAAACGTTACTCACGTAGAGGTAGAAGAGTGAAGCCTTTCAAAGGCACCACACAGAAAAAGACAAAGACAAGTGTTGAACTGACACGAGTGATTGGAACAATAAATATATCTCCCTGCCACACAGAAAATAGTATTTTTAAGGACCAGCCAAATAGCTCAGTGGACTAAAGTGTCTGCTTAGGCAGAGCTCAGTGGCCAGGCTCAATCCCCAGTGAGCCAGGCCAGCCCCACCCCCAGGGTACACCGAGATGGCCATTGACACTAGGCGTGGTGGTACCCACCCGTAATCCCAGCACTTGGAAGGCTGAGAACAGGAGGATCACAACAAATCCGATCTGTGTACTAAGATCCTGCAGAGCCTGCACTAAATACCAAAACAAAAAAAGTATTTTTAGGAAATTTTTTTTTTTTTAAATTTCATAAGTAAGTAGTAGGAGAGAAACAACAGTTACTGCAATGGGCATTGCTATCTTCAAAGTAGTCAGAGTACAAGGCATGACCCAAACGGGCTCTTACAAGAACTCTCTTTGTGAAGGACTAAGACTAGCATTACAAATGAATCAAATTAGCATATATTTTGAAATTTTTTAAAACAATGGAGTATGTAATTTGAGGAAGAATATGAGCTTCTCTCTACTTTCTATTTTGTCCTTTATCTGTGTGTTTATACAATTACATCACAAATAAAGTGGTAAATGCTCTAAAACATTCTTATGTTCAGAATAGTAAATGCCATAAACTCAAGAGACTAAAGTTTCCTCTATAATTTCAATAAACTGTCATTTATTTTTAACTTTTATTGTAGCATCTTCTTAGTCCTTCTTACTAATTATCAAAATAATCTCAATGTTCAAATATAATTACTGAAACAAGATAATTAATTTTAGAAATACCAAAGTTATAATTACTCAAATATTCCAATGTGTAGAAAAATCAATAAACAATATTACTATAATCTCTTGTGGAATATTTAAGATGAAAACTCTAGAGCAGGCTAAAAATAAACAAGAGTGACTAAAATATGAGCCTCTGAAATTGCAAGTAGCTCACATTCCTTTTTCCATCTGAGAAAACGATAAATAGGTCTGTGGTTCATTTCATATATTTGTCATACTTCAGTTTTACAGAGAATTTTTTCACAATTTTACAATTTTTATACTTATAATCTTTAAAAGATTTTCACTTTGGATAATTCAGGAAATGAAAACGCTGAAGTGGGAATGGGTCAGTTTGGAGACAGAACAAAGATAAAATTAAAAAAATATATCACCTAAGATTTGGTTCTAAGTATCTTTAGTCCATGTTTGCTCCCACCCTAAGAGACTTACAGGAACACACACTATGATATCCACTCAGTTCTTCATTTTACACCAACTACTAAAAGCTGTGCACTTACTGAATACCCAGTAATAAATACATGCAGGGCATTTGCTGAGTGAAACAAAAATGACTTTACGAATGGATCAAGGCAAACAGTCCCAGGGCCATGGCTCAGTCACTCATTCTAGGCCCCGCTGGCTTCCCGTTTTAACCTGTCATGTACAGAATTCCAAATTTTCTACATGCAGCCTCAAAATAAACTAACATTGACATTTCATCTAGAAAAAATAATCTTCAGTGGCTCCAACTAATTGTTAAACCTCAGAGCTATACTTCCTAATTTATAATTTCCATGTTTTGGGAGGGGGTTTTGAGCCCAGGGCCTTTACAGTAAGTTACATCCTAACTCTGATAGAGAAACAGAGGCAGAGAGAGATACAGAAAGGGGGAGGGGAGTAGGGAGTAGGAAGCAGGCAGACACAGACAGACAGACAGACAGACAGACAGACAGACAGACGACAGACTGACAGACAGACAGACAGACAGACAGACAGACAGACAGACAGACAGACAGACTGACTGACTGACTGACTGGCTCATCCTTGCTAAATCTCTAAATTGTCCAGTTGTGTTCAAATGTTGCCTGGCGTGGTGGCTCACGCCTGTAATCCCAGCACTTGGGAGGCTGAGGCAGGAGGATTGGTGCGAGTTCGAGACCAGCCTGGGCTACAAAAGTGAGCTCTGGACCAGCCTCAACTGCATAGCGAGACCCTGTCTCAAAAAGACAAAAAAAAAAAAAAGTGCAAACTTACTGCTTCAGCCTCTGAGAATGCTGGGAATACAAGCATGTACGTCACATGCAGCCTCTGATTTTGAATTTAATCTTTACTGATCCAAGAGTAGTCACCTTTATCTTTGTAGTGACATATTGGTTGGCCTCAATTATCCATTAACTTTAATTTTCTGTTAATAAAATGGAGGGCTGGAAGCACAGCCCAGTGGCCCAGTGGCAGAGCATTTAGTGATCATGTGTGAGGTCCTGAGTTGGATCCTAGCACCACCCAAAACAAAACAAAAAAATATATATATATATTTCATATATATATGAAATTTTTATATTTACATATCAAATAAACACTTGGTTGAAACAAAAGAGTGAAGAGTAATTGCTATAAATACCAATGGAAGAAACACACTTGGTTATATTGAGTATATATGTGCATGTATGCCAAGACAGTGGAAAACTGACACATATATTTTTGGGATGGAGGGCCATCAAGGGCGATGGAACCCAGAGCCTCCTACATATGAAAAACAGGCTCTACCACTGAGCTAAATTTCCAAGCCATGAGCGTGTTTTAAAATTTTTGTTATAGTATTTCACTAGTATTTTAAAGTTACCGTCGTATACTAAGAACTCAGAAACTTACATGAGTAGTGGTATTTCCAAATCACACACTAATCCTTCAATCTCTGGTATTAGGAACAGACCCTTTCTGCAAGAGTCTTCAACGAGTGATGAATCTGGGAGAGGAAATTGGTGTCCTTTAAAATTTGCCCCCAAAACCATCGTGAGCTGATAAAGGCTCTTCTAACCTTATGTCTGTGCAACACCAAAATATCTAGTTGAGGGAATTTAAAAAGAAGGCTAAGTTAGACATCTGGCACCTGAGACAAAAAACATATGCCACATGCCACAGTTCCCACTTTCTCGATGAGCTACCTGGTGCTTTGCAGACCTGGCCTGGGTGGGAAGGGGGCTTGTGCATAAACAGACGTTTAATATCATTTCCTTTCCATGTATACACTCTGCTCTTTAAATCATGGGTGACCAAGTCACAGTAATCCCAGTGTGTACACCTTAGGAACATTCCAAAACTGAACATAAAAGTGGGCATGATTCTAGGAATTAGAAGAGCATCGTGGATTTGTGTGGCAGGTTCCTGCAGGACAATTCGCTGCCTCTCTGGATTTGCCAGGGTACCACCACTGACCTGACCGGGTCTGTGATACAGAACGGTGCATAGATTTCTTGAGCTACAACACTGAGAAAGCAATATAAATTCATACACCTGCAGCAAGCATCACCCCGCCCAGTGCCTGACGCTTAGGCATCATGTGAATATGGCAGCTGTTGGTTTTCCTGAAAACACGAGTTACAAAGAAAAACTTCAGATACCTAAAAACAAGTGATTCCAAAATCTGCTCATGTTTTGTATAAGTGTGCCCCCAGCTGCCCTGTGTGACTCTTACATATTTAATGGCAGCAACTGCATTGAGCAGAGCTCACAAACTGCCTACCACACCCATTTGTCTTCTTGTAATTATCCTGGTGCCTTCATGATCTATAGGAGGCCTGGCACTCATCCCGTGCCCTTCCTGGACATGTGCACTCTCTTCTACTAGTTCATTCTCACACTGCTGAGGAGCAAGGCGGCCCGACTGTGAGAACCTACTAGCGACCAGATACCCACAGGTGACTGCGAAAGGCATGGCTCTTGGACAGCGCCTGCCAATCAAGGATCCTGAGAACAATGAGGCTGTCAGAGAGGCCCATCAGGTTCATACAAAATGAATTAAAAAAATTGGAGGTGGGCTGGGTGGTGCACACTTGCGGTCTCAGCTATGAGACAGACTGAGGCAGAAGCACTGCAGGTTCAAGGCTGGCCTGGACAACTCAGCAAGACCCTGTCTCACAGTAAGAAGAGTTCCAATGTAGCTCGCTGAGAGTGGCCAAGTTTCAATCTTCAGCACCACAAAATAGGTAAAGGAATAGAAGAAGAAATGAATGAACAAACAGACAAGCAAATAAATCAACAACAAGACGTGAGTCACTTCCAGAGATACAGCAAGTGCTGAAACTGTCCAGCACACAAAACTGCAGGGAATAAAATGCAAATCATCAGGAAACAAAACTTAAAGAGAAAGGAGCGACTTTTCTGTAAGGCAAAGAGAGAACGAAAAGCCTCGCTGGTTAGTCACCAGAACTAACCAGATACAAAAGACTTCAGGGCCCAGCCAACCTGGGGACCACGAACACCAGAGGCTGCAGCTCCCAATCAGAGCTAGTGGCACCTGCTGGTCATCCACCTCCCAAACTCCAGCAGGGCCTCAGGCAAGAGAACCCCTCCCATATTCCTGGGGGAGAGGTGTGTTCTTTTCTTCATTCCCAGACCTCTTTCCATTCCTTACCACAGACAAACTTGAATAAATCATCCTCCCCTTCACTGGTGATTTACTAAATCTTATCAATTCAAATCCAACAATGACTTTTCTTGAGCAAAATAAGCAACTGAAACTGAAATAACATCATATATGGGAACAAGTATCAAAATAATAAGATTAATGACCTAGAATTCTGTAGCACCTTCAGACAAGCATTGCCTTTGCAGTTTTATTTCCTTTCTCTCTCTCTCTTTTTTTTTCCTTTCTCTTAATGTCTTTCCTACTTCACTTATTTATGGGCATCATCTGGCCCCAGAGGAATCTGCACAGTGCTTTTTCTGCTGCCAACAGTGAACCCCTGATCAGAATAAAAGTCTATAATTACCTCTGAGATTATCTGATGATTAGCTCAGTAACGGTGAATGCTTAAGAGATTTCACTGATAACAAACAGCCCACAGGGACCTCTGTGCCGAAGGCTCACTACCACTGACCTTCTAACTTCCAGGTTAGATGCTCACTCATTTTCCCATGTCATCTCGTATGATCCCTGACCTGAACACAGCTCAAGCTGTTTACAATGCACCACCAATGAGAGGTGGAGAATTTGCACACTGCACCTGCTCTCCTGGAAGCCTTTCTTCCTCCTGTGCAGCTGTCCAATCCTTGGCATTCAGGTATCTGAGCCACCCTGATGCACCACCAACGCATCTTGCTAGCTCCTTCTAAGATGCCATCATTAGGAAGCTCCTTAAACGGACATCTCAGCCACAGCACAATCCGGGCACAGGGCAGAGGATAAGTACTGACAGATCACAGAGCACATGCATGGTTTCTAAACATCAACAATTCTAAAGGATAGGTATTTTCATAATTTTATGATAGATACAGAAACCCAGAGTCAGGGCCCATAGCTTACACAAGTTCACACTGCAGCTAAGTACAGGTCAGAAACTGGACCACACCAGAATGGGCCTTGCCACCAGAACTTGTTACCACTGTACTGTTCTTGGTATGTTAGGTGCCTTTCCTCATTCCTGTGAGAAACCTGCATAACCTGTATACATGTAATTTCACCACAGGATATGTCAGTGAAAGGAAACACAGACTAAGTCAACACAAGTGACAATGACGCCCGACCCTAACTCAAGGCTGACAGGACCAATCCTGTGAAACATGGAGCTCTATCAATGAAATGCGACTAGAGGCCAAAGAAAGCTGTGTGGAATTTCTTCAAAAGTTTTCCTATTTTGAGCACTGACCACTGATCCTATTAACCCTAAAACAAAGAGCAGAGAAAAAAAATCCGAAAATTAATAGAAAATATATTAGGAAAATTCACTGCCCACAGGATAGGTAAGAAAGTATAAATTCTTTAAGAAAAATATTTGTGATAGTCAAGAAAACACAATTAACAGAACTAATTAAAGGATAATTCTGTGATCCAAGTGATTAAATTCAAGAACAGTAACTGTTACAAATGCTTCAAGCATAAATTCATTTGAGCAGTACGTAGTAACAGCTGGTGATAAATTCATAAAGCATACAATTTTTAAATCTTATTTTCAAACATTGCTGTACAAAAGACTTTCCTGGAAAAGAAAAAAAAAAATAGGCAGGAAAAGAACCCACAACAATTATAACAGGTAGTATGAAATCCTTCCAGCCAGATCAAAAGATCTGAAGAAACAAAACTTCTGTCTTCTGTACTCCTTCATAAATACTTGATCTGTTTTCAGTTTTTACAACCTTTGGAAATTTCACCACAGTCTGCAAGTTATAAAGTTTTTTTTTTTTTTAAAGGCTCAAACACTGAGGTTTCTTAAAATAGTAGGACTTTTTTTGCCCTCCCTAGCATGGCTGGGCCAACAAACTACTAACAATTATTGTTCTTGGTAGGATAGGGAGAAAAATCCCTGAAAGCCACAATCTCTCACAGATGGAGGGAGACACTCTCCATGCTCTGTGTGGCCTCCTCTTGCCACAATGGCACCTGCAGTCTCTTCCACTGTCCTGCCAGGCATTCCTGAAGCACCTAGGCAAGCTGTTCACTAAAAAAACAAGTCACAAGGAGGGGTAAGGGATAAGTAGCAAATAAAGGTACTCCTGGCACTCTCGCGATACTTGTGCAGAGCCGAGTTCCAAGCTGGCACCTGGAGAAGGGCACAGCTAGATGTAACAATTCCCATTTACACATTCTGCACACATTCTGTCTGTCAACTGGAAACCATTTACCATTTAGTGATAACAGATACCCCCAAAGAATGCAGCTTCAAAATGCTGGCAGGGATGTTTTATGCACCCACTAGGCCCCTTCTTCTGGACTGGCTGCTTTTGCCTTCTACACTCTTGGAATGGACTGACAGACAGGTCACCTCTTCACCTCTTTTTACTACTCTACCTCTGCCAAACAAAATCAGCCCCCTCCCAGATTTCCACATGGCAAACTTAATGCTGTGGCTATGTGGAATATGAAAATTTTATAAATCATAGTTAAGAAATAATTTGGTGCAAGTGTAAAAAACAATTCACTGTTGGTATAGTGTATCTTTCTATAGTGCAGTACTTTACAGTAGCAAAAAGTATAATAAAGTATATATTTCTACTAAACACAAAATTTACTATTTTTTCTAAATGAAAAAGAATATAAGTAAAACAAGACAGACACAGACAGTACGATATATCTTATAAGCTTTTACAAAGGTTATATTAAGAAAGAAAATTTTGCTTAAATTTAAGCAAATTAAATTTGCTTAAATATGAAGGAAATATATTCCTTCATATTTTTATACCATCATACTTTGAAGAAATTCTATAAAAGATTAACTAGATCATATTCAGGAACTACCAATTCTAAAATATTTTCATATTATTCTCATTTACCAGTCATAGTTTTGCTGAGTCTGTTACTACTGGTTTCCACATATGTACTAGATCATATTCACGAGGAGCTCTCACAAACACATTATAACCCAGATTATTTTCCATCCAAGTAGAAACCTAATTCATTCGTTGTAGTACTGTATCAATGCTCTTCTTTATATCTTCCCTATAGAACAGCAACACATTTTTAAATTACTTTCAATGGAACCTAACATAAACTATCTCGGGCAGGAATAAAGCTTGATAAAATAATGCTTGGATCTAAGAAGTAATATAATTTAAAAAAAAAAAAACTGTAATAAACTATTAGATATAAGGATCAGAAAACTACACGTCTGATTCTTCAAATTAATGTTGAATGTCACTGAAAACTAAGTGTTCTAATCATTCTTTTTAATGACAAGGTATATATGGCCAGAATATTTAATGGTAGGGCTAAGCACAATCCTATTCTATCTCATTCTACTTCAGATGTCTTCCTCTTCAACGCTAATAAATATAAAACATACGCTATGAGCCGGCCATGAAAAAAAAGGTATACTGAATACTGCACTGTGCATTTATTTCAATTTCTACCAAATACAGAATTTGCTAATGTTTTAAAATTACACAAAAACATGTTAAGTTAGATATCCACTTGTAAATATTGGAGAATTTAAGAAATTATAACTGCAAGTATCTATATTCTAACACAGAGCGCGCGCGCGCACACACACACACACACACACACAGTATGCACAGATTCCAATAACCTTCGATGGAAATTTCTGAGGAAAGCCACCGATTTCAACATGAGAAGCTCTAAATAAGCATTTAAATATTAACAGGGAAGTCACTGAGAACAGTCTAATTTTAAAAGGTTAGATATTTTCAACTGCAATGTATGAGGGAAGTCTGTGTCCAGTAATAACATTATAATAAAATTTTATTATTCAATAAGAGAACTAAAATTCCTCCTCATCCTGAAGCTTCAACCACAGTAAATGATTTCCTAGTTACCAAAAGAACTCACAGGACAGCATTGAGAAATTCATTATCCATCATTTTTAAACTGATGCCTTCATCATTACCTATCTTCTAACACATTTTATCAAACCACAGGAAGCAAATGACAATTTAGTTGAGGTCATCAGTGGACCTCAAGAAAGAAGTTTCACATTTAGGGAGGAGAAGCCAGTGTTTTACTAAGTTTGATGCAACTGACTATCATTCAGATATCTAGAATGAGATAAATAATTATTGTATTCAGAACTAAGGTTATATTTGCTACAATTCATTTTCAATGTTCACTTAAAATATACTCAGCTGCTAATCCTAAACAATACTTTCTGCAAGTTACACAGTATGCATGCACTGACACCTAATTTCAATATTCATGAACTCACTGTGGTGATTGACAACTGGGGGTCAACTTCCAACACCCAGCTGAACTGAACTAGCATGGCACTGGGGGTGGGAGGCCCACCTGAAGGGTGCTGCAGGCAGCACAGGGGGCAGAACTAGAGAGGAAGAAGTTAGAAGCTGCTGGTTTTCCTGGGCTGCTGTTGGCTGTCTTGGAGGACCTCGTCATGCTGGGTTTCCTGAAGAACTGGGCTGTTCACACTGTCCAAGGATCTTGAAGGAGTTCAGGGCACTGGTGTTGCTCAGAATGGCTATGGTTCACTCTGGGAGGGCTCTGGTCCTCACTTTCAGCATTACCTCCTGGCTCAAGAGGGTATGATGGTGTGTTGCTCAGTCTCCTGGGGGAGCTTGTCACACTGGCTTTCCTGCAGGGAACTTGGCTATTCTCATCATTAGAGGAGCTCAGGACCTCACTGTTGCTGAGGATGGCTGTGGTACTTTTCAGGGAGCTCTGGTTCTTCCTTTGAGCATCAGTTCCTGGCTCCAGTACAGATATCTCTAACCCAGCAGTTCTCAATCTGTGGGTCTCGACCCCGGTGGGGGTCAAACAACCAAAACACAGTTGGAATTACAGTTTTGAAGTAGCCACAAAAATTATTATTATTTTTTTTTTTATTTTTTATTTTTTTTTTGGTTTGGGGTCAGAGCAACATGAGGAACTGTATTGCAGGGTCATAGCATTAGGAAGGTTGAGAACCACTGCTTTAGCCTGTTAGCACAGATCCTTGTCTCTGGCACAGAAGTTCTAGCTTCCACCACTGAATTTCAGACCTTCCCAGTGCAGATCCATGAAACCGGCCTGCATGAGCTCACAGCAAATGGCAAATTTTAAAGTGATTTAACTATTTTAATTTTATGTTTTTGGTAGAATTAAAGGAGGTTAGCCTTGGCGTCACAGCTTGGGAGTTGGCCGGGTAGACTTTTTCGTAGTATGGATGACTGAAGTCAGACCCACCCAGGCCTTATTCCATTGTCAATCTTCTCTCCATTGCCAGGCCGGTTTTCTTTCCATAGCAGCTATATTAGCTTTGGGTCATTGACTGTCTTTCCCTTCCTCATGAAGAATATTTAAAGTCTATCTTAAAATGTACCATATAGCATTGGTTAACGTAATAGTGACTGACTATCAAGAGATAATTTGTTTTACTCGTTATGAGCTCTAGGTCTTGCGCTATACTCATACAGGACACAATCATAGGATCCAGGCCCTCAGCTGGATGCTTTAGTTGTTATTATGATTGTGTGGACAGATTTCCTGTACTCTTTTTGTATACAACTCTTTGAGCAACAACTATAAAAGAATCTCCAAAAGTTTATAGCTACATTATTGACTTAAAAAACAACAACAACAACAACACAATCTCTTTGTCGACGTGACTAACTAGTTTAGAATACTGAAGCCTGCAATAATTTTAGGCACAGTTTAAATTTTATGAGGTTTAATTATTTCACACTATCCGTCAACACTGACATAGTTAAAGGCATGCCTCCTGAGCTCTTCCTTCAGGCGTGGGTTTTGGACATTTATCTTTTCCCTTCAGTTTGCTCCTAAGAGGAATCCCAGTTAATCCTTGCTTAGTTTTAGCATTTAGGCAAATGGAAACGATCTCTGATAGCTTTTAAACCCTCTTACTTCTGCTGCATTAATGGCACTCTGCATAGATCCCCAAATCCTGCTTTATTTACTAGAAAGCCTGCCTTTGAGAAGTGTCACCGCACTCTTTCAACAGCGCTGTTAATTGACTGATAGCAGAGACTGAGTGGAAGAACCCCAGTGACAAAATCTGGGTGTAGGTGTGGCACCAGCTTCAATGACCCTATTCTTACTTGTACTAAAATACTAACAAGAGACCAGAAGGACAAAGTATATTAGAAAGCATGCAGAAATGTTAAGCAACAATAAAACCCTGTAACCACTCAGATGACAACAGCTGACTATTTGAATTAACTTTGTGTTTGGCTTAATTTGGAGCTCTAATTATTCCTAACTTACGTGAGTAGATTTCAATTACAGTATCCTGCAGGGAATTGTAGCTAAGGCAACTAAAAGAATCATTTTACATAAAGTACTTTTGTTCAACTGATTAGGCAAGTTAAAAACGTAACGATGTAAAACTGAAACTCTTCTGACAGGCCTCAAACAAATGTTTTCTAGTAATCTTATTGTTTTTTAATTTTAATTATACAAATTTTCATTTAAAATAATGTTTTGACCTTTTGGGAGACTGACTTTATTTTAATATTAATAAATACATTAATGTGTTGCATGCATGTTTTAGTGAAAGACTTTAAAAGGACTCCTTCATAATTTTTTTTTTTTTTTTAGCGAAGGGTCTCCAGGGGGTGCAAGGTCTCACTACTTGATCAGACTTGTAGTAGTTTTGCCTATTCACAACCTCCCAAGAGCTAGGATTACAGGCAAACACTCACACACTCAGTCTCAATCACTGTCTCAGGGTGTCCCAGGGTCGGGGTCAGCATTTGTGCCTGCAGGTGATTTAGTCCACTGAGCTATTTGGTGGGCCCCTGCTCCCTTTTTTAAGTATGTTTTTGAATTTGTAATTCCTGATACACAGTTTGACAGCTTTAATAACTGTTTTTAGGCAAGAAATACACATGAACAACTTGAATGACAGCCATGCGTTTAATTTGGTATTTTTGAACTCACTTTAGGTGAATGCAGACCAGAGATTCGCACACAGGACTGAAGTGTGGCATACCAAGAAGCAGAGCAATACCTCAGATACAGGTGCTAGGCCTGAGCCACAAGACCGACTCAGTATTTAACTCGCACTTCCTGAGGATTCCTTTTTTCCACCATCAGAGCCCACACTTAACTCCAAACACTTCACCGGGATGCACACTACTTTATGACTCGATTAGGAGTAGATGACACGTTGGTTTTTATTGGAGCATCTTGTAAGAAAGCATTTGGTAGCCTCAGTGGGCCATTTCAAGGCTTAAACTTTTCACTGGCATTTTATAGCTGCCATCCTACTGACCAGTGAAGCAGCAGCAGCTCCTTGTCTTATCCCTGGATAAGCACCCTGTTAAGTCCCCTTCATCCTCTTTTCCTCTTCCCTCCCCCTTACTCCTCCACTCTGGTTCTTCGAACGTCAACTGTACCTTGGTCATTGTCAGTTCCACGGCCAGCATTTCACTGAATAAAACAGAAACTAAGAGTAGAGGATAAAATTCACAGAAGTCAACTACACTGTCACGTGGGGTTTTCCACTGACAGCTACAGGGAAGCTATGTTACTAGTCCTATCTGGAACAAAAACTGTGCTGAGTACTTTTTGGTTATTCAGGACCATTTTCAAAAGTGCCTACCTTTAGATGATTTTAAAAATTTAAACAGGAATCTTACCCATTTATAGGGCAGCATAGTCAAAGACAGCCACAAACAGTAATGAGCACTTGAAGTATGACAGTGACCAAGAGGCCATTTTTATCAGACAGAGCACTTCACAGATACACCCTCCAGCCCCCCAGTAAGGCCTTTTCCCACTGCTTTTATAAACTATTATATCCACTTTATCGAATGTCTTACTGAATTCTATGAGGATAGAAATAATGTTTATTTTTCTATTTTTATATAGTGCTTAGGCACTAAAAAGTACTTGAGTTAACTGAGAAATGCACTCAAGCAGGCTTAGTGTCATTTCTTTTATAAACAGATTGAAGGGAAAAGATAAACAGCCAGACCTGAAGGGAGAGCTCAGGAGGCATGCCCTTTACCTATGTTAATGTTGGCTGACGGTGTAATAATTAAACATAATAAAACTCAAACTATGGTTAAAATTATTGCAGGTTTCAGTATTCGAGTTTGTTGTATTGACACAGATTGTTTTAAAAAATGTAGGTACTTGTAGGTGCAAACTTTGGAAGATTATTGGAAAACTGCAGTTGACAAGATAGGAAAATAGGCTCACCTGTAAAATTTTCCTTATAAAACAACTGGAAATGATAATGAGTAAAACAAATTATTTGATAGTCACTATTACATTAACCAATGCTATATGGTACATTTTAAGATAGACTTTAAATATTCTTCATGAGGAAGGGAAAGACAGTCAATGACCCAAAGCTAATATAGCTGCTATGGAAAGAAAACCAGCCCGGCAATGGAGAGGAGATTGACAATGGAACAAGGCCTGGGTGGGTCTGACTTCAGTCATCCATACTACGAAAAAGTCTACCCGGCCAACTCCCAAGCTGTGACGCCTAGGCTAACCTCCTTTAATTCTACCAAAAACATAAAATTAAAATAGTTAAATCACTTTAAAATTTGCCATTTGCTATGATGTTTGTTTTGAAAAGCCAAAGAATTTCATGAAGAAAAAATTTAATTGGCAATTGATACTGCCATAAAAATTAAAGTATCAGAGATCTGTCATGGAGAGGGAAGGCAAAATAAAGTGTTTGTGCAGCAAGGAAAAAATATGTCCACCCAGACAGAAGGAAACTTTTTATTATCTATAATTCTACAAATTGGAAAAGTCATGAAGGGCCGTAAGCAAGCAAAACACCTTCTGCCACTACTCATGACAAGTTTGCATTCTAGCTCCTTAGCCCCGTGTCCTCACAGGACTAACTGGGCACTATCTCTGAGATGAAAATCACAACTCTGAGTGAGCCAACACCTTGACTTGGATGAATTAGTTCAGGAGGAGAACATTTCTGAAATGGAGGTGAAAATCATGTCATTTGCATCACAAAATTAAGGTATGCAAGTGTTATTTTAAACAAAATAATTCTACTAGGATGTTATGAAAAATAATGTTCATGTCTGATAGAATGAAAAGCAGGATGTATCAATGCAGAATGTAGGGAAGAATTAGGGGGGAAAGGAGAGGCAGCTATCATTGCTAATGGATTTTTCAAAACCTGAAAAAGGTCAATGAAAAAGCAACAGCAACAGGATTAGAAAGAAATGTTAATAAAATACAACTCTGTTAAGGTTTGAAGGTAGCTTCAATTTTTTAGAATATGATAAAACTCAAAATGATGCCATTTCTATATTTCAGCTATGCTGACTGGGTTAGAATCAAACCTTGATTAGCAATCCTGGAAATCACTGTCATGGGAAATCTTATTTTCTTTTCTTTTTTTTGTGGAACCAGGGGTCGAACTCAGGACCTTTCACTTGCCAAGCAGGCACCTGTGCCGCTGAGCTACCTCCCAGGCCCGGAAATCTTATTTTCTAATCAACCATATTAACTCTTTGATGCAGACATCTCCTCCCACACCTGCCAATTCAGCATGGCTTCACACTTGCAGAAAATGAGGAGGATCGGGGCCCAGACTAGACTGCTGAGGCACGAGCTATATTTTGACAGGGATGCGCCATCTTTCAAGAGACTTGCCTCCTCCTGTACAATCCCTTCTTGGGTCTTCCCCTCCCTGAATCCTTCTCCTTCCATGTTCTCCTTTCACAGAACAGCTGCCTCTCCGGGCAATGAGTACCAATTCCTTTCTTTCTCCCCATAAATAACTGTTATCTGACCTATTTACTTAAACTAATTCAAAGAGAAAATCATTTTAAAAAGTAAAGACACAACAAAAAACCACTTTCTTCAAGCAATGAATGCACTTAACCTATACCACCTGTCTCCCTGGCTTTACCAGGCAACTTTTTGGATCAAGCGATGCTGTGACCCCATCCCAACGTGCTACCTATGAAATGGGCACAAAACCAGGGCCTCTTAAAGTCCAACGGCATTACCACCAGCAATGCCCTACTGGTTTTTTTCTATCACATTGGACTAAGGTAATGAAGTTTCTGACTCTTTAACATTGCAAATCAAAGACCTGAATTTGATACAGATGTGGGTGATCAAGTGGTTTAGATAAAATACAGGTTAAATATCTCTCAGCTTAAGAGCAACAGTGTTTGAGATTTCAGCTTTGAGGATCTTGGCATATTTTGCATGCTGCTTTTGGGATGGGGGGATCTTAAGAGCTCTCAAAAAGTTTCAGGGTTCAGAGTATTTTGGATTCTCAACTTAGAGACAGTCAACTCAAGCTACAAAGACAAAAGGGAGTCATGGGAAGAGAATTGATGATGGGGGCTCACGCAGCATATGGGTACACACAGAGGAACAGGAAGCACTTAAAAATCAGCAGTAAAATAAGTGAGAATTTTACTTGGGTCTCTCCTCTTAACAGAAACCCCTATACAAAGCCTTCTGCACCCCAGCCCCTTAGGAAATTCTTTTTTTTTTTTTTTTTTTTTTTTTTTTGACAGGCTACAATTTCCATTATATGGGAATTTTTCTTCATGATGTGATATTTTAGTCACTATAATCATGTTTTTGCTCCTCTCCCTGCTGTAGAAGAATTATTTCTTAATAAATAAATCTTTCTTTTTTTTTTTTAATAAATCTTTCTTAAATAGAATAGTTGCAAAATTAGGTCACTTAAGTAGTCTGAGAATGCTGGATCTGGGCTGGGGAGATAGTTCAGAGGTCTAAGTGCTTGCTTGGCAAGCGCAAGGGCCTGGGTTGAATCTCTAATACCACATGCCATGCCAGCCCAAACTGTGCAGCAAGACCCTATCCCAAATAAATACACAAGTAAATCAACAGTTAAAACAATCTTTAAAAAAAGCAAAATGCTGACGTATTACAAAAACCAGAAGTGACATTTCCATTCACAGTTCAGTATGTAAGAGTATATCTTCGTTTTATTTTTTTTTATTATCGTTCATCATTTATTAATCTGATTTTGTAGCAACTTTAGCCACTTTATTCATGGAAACCACAGTCATAGCAACTGGTTTAGTGTTGGTTCATTGTACTTCAAATCAACAGACTGAAGAATTTAGGGGCAAGGGAAGTAAATCAGTTGTGCAGTGCCTGTCCACGTACACAGCCTTGGCTTAATCCCAGCAACATTTAAACACAAAAATCAGGGAGATTAGAATTTTAAATAAAGACATGCAGGACTGCAAGACAATGCTAGTGAGCAAGCAACATCAAGATACAAAACTTAAGGCACAAAAATAACAACTCTGCCAGGTAGCTACACATCAGAAAGGGAAAACAAATGAACTCAGTGTAATAAAAGCTTGATAACTATTAAATCTGTGATTAGTGTTTTACTAGAAATTTACTCTTATTTTTCATTTTCATATGGAAGTGAAGGAGTATAAACTATAAGGCAAACTATAGTGCATTTTTCATAATAAAAATAACAAAAGGTCATTATCATCAATGAGTTATAACAAAGCAATCAGATAAACTGGGATATGAAATGAACCAAAAAATCAAAGTTACTAGTCAATAAACAAATGCGTGAAAAACAAGTTTTTAATCTCCATTAATAGCCCTCAAACTACAAATTTAAAATGTAAAACCCTTTTTACATATTAAAGTGTCAATTCTTTCTAAAAATTCAACATCACAGCCGGTTAAATACAGAGGCTGCTCCTCTCACACGGGAAACAATGTGTTCATGCAAGTCTTCAGAAAACCCACGGGAAGATGTCTCCATCCCTAACATAAGCATCAGAATTCTGTAATTCTAGCCTCAGGAAATAACCAGATGTAAGGAAAACAAATGCACTATAAAGTTATATTATGTATACATACTTCATAATATGTATACATACATGTGATGAATTACAAGGCAGCTGCTGTTAAAATGCATTCTTGGGACACAACAGTGTACTGTGAAGTGAGAAGTCTGAATATAAGAGCACATATAGCGAAGACCTTAACTTTGTTTTGAATACCTAATTTTATAGTATCTATATCAAATATTTGTTTTGGGAAAATAAATGTGTCACAGTGTTAGCTCACAGAATCTAGACCACAGAATTAAGAATGAGTACATTTTTACCCTAATTTTTCCATCTTGTATTTGTTTCATGACATTATATTACATTCAAAATCAGAAATTAAAAAAGGAAAAAAAAACTTTCAAGAAAAATAAGCCCTCAAAGCAACAATTAGAGCAGACATAAAAGTCAAAATCAGGAGAGTCTCATGTGATAAGGAAAGATTCTAAATGTTGTTTTTGCTTCCTAAAGTGCAGATAGAGAATTCCCTTCTCAGCTTTACACTTCAGCCAGCAGATCCCAAGGCCAGGACTAGGTATTCTCCTGGAATCACTTCTGTCAAATTGACAAAAGGAGTTCAGGCACAGGGCTGAAAGATGTCATGAGATATTCACTAATCCACATTGATGTCTAATGCATGTAGGCTGTGTGGCTGTCATATGTCATTCTTTGTCATGCAGAGGAGGTGGAAGGAAAATGAGAAGTACTGCAGTGTACCAAGCATATGTTTCAGTAACCCACTCCCTTAGTAACAGGGCAGCAGATAAAGCTTTTTTCTCCAGGCACCCAGGCCCCACATTAACATTCGGGTATGTTCGACCATGCCTATCATTTTTTTCTAAGTATTTAATATATAAAACAACTACATTAGTACAAAAACTGAAGTTAGGGCTTCATCAAAACTAAAATTAATGATAAGTAATTAGAATTATAAGTCTAAAAACTTAAGGTATTTTAAATGTCTCTTGGGCTTCAATTAGCTGCTTTTGATAACTATTGATTCTTTCAAAATGTAACAACTGTGATAAATGCTTATTATGCATGTAAAGGTAGTACATCTAAAATGAAATTAGAATTCATTCTAAGTATTAAATTCATTTTATTTAGATATTAGTTAGAATTAATGAATTATTGAATTCATTCTAATGAGAATTCATTCTAATTTCTATTATTCTTATAAAATATATGATGTAGTTAAATATGTGATACAGTCTTCTGTATCACGGAAAATGCAGGCTTGTGAAATTGAAAGAGTCAGACGGTATAATGCCCCTGGGGTCTACTGGGTGGCTCTTCTGAGTGACACCCTTTTTCACCAGCAACAGACTCCAAACAGGCTGGATAAACAAACGTTTTCCACCACTGGAAAAGAAGGAGAGCACAAAGCTGAGAAAAGAGTAGAAGGAAAAGTGAGAAGGGGAAATCAGCAGGCAGGCGCTCGACTGTAATCTCTATTTATGAAACCCAGCAGATTGTGACACTGTATACTGGTACAGAAGAAGACCAAAATATACTCCAAATTAACTCTTTAAAACATGTCAGGGGATTCTATTTCAGCATAGCTCTAATTTTTCCAACACTGAATCATCTTCAGAGCACAGTTACCCTTATCTTGAATCCATAATACGTAGCACTTTCTTTGTCCAAGAAGTAACACTGCACAACTTATATATGCCAGCGATATTTATATTGGAAAGCTGAATTATGCCACTATCCATGGAGACAAAAGCTGCTGCCATCAAATTACATTACACAGATAAAATATACAAGAATTTTAAACTGTTATGAGTAATAAATTTAACTATTTTCTTAAGGGGTAAGACAATGCTGATCTACGCTAAAAATATAAGTAAAATTATCTTTAAAAAACTGAGTGCATTGTTTTGAGTGGATGTTAATTTACATAAGTTGTACATATTAAAAATAAGGTTGCATTTTCAGCAAGCAGATGTACAATTCCTATTAATTTAATGGGAGCTGACTCCCATTAAGCTTAATAGGAGTCATACGGCCGAATCCCCACGTACCTTGCTGAAAACACACCTCCTAGCCTCCAACTAATCAGATGTAGTAAAATGAACAAAAGCAGTCAATTCTGCTAGACTAGGGAATCTGAAATCCCGACAGGAAGCCTACTGCGCGATCACAGCAGTGGCCGACTCCTGACGCGGGAAGGAGATCAAGAGCAGCGCAGGGAAGAGAGACAGGGCAGCAGCAGCTCTGAAGCTCGGCCGCACGCACCGCCTATCCCTAACCAACTCGGTCCTGTACTTTGGTGTGAATATTGTGAAAATGTACTGCTCTGTGAGCAAACGGCTGAAAGGAAGTTGTGGGGAAACCAATACTTTAAATTATACTCTAGAAACCTGATCAGAGGAATAAAAAGAAATGCTGAAAATATATGGGCCCTAAATACCAGGAAGCAGATGGCTATTAAATTCTGGATACAGTGAATAACATTTTTTTTCCCCAAAACTAATTTCTCAAAAGTTGCATGTAGGGCTGGTGGTAGCAGTGGCAGAGACAGTCCTCAAAGGTGAGGCATGTGACATCAGTAGCCCTGTGATCCAACTGCTCACTGGCTCCTGCATTTCCTCTACACTTTGGACTTCTTCAAAGATTTCCACCAGCTCTCAAATTTAATCTGGAATAGCTATTATTTCTTCTACTAAATCCTGGCCATTCAGAAGCAAATAGTTATAAATGAAATGGTTTGTCTCTACTTCATAATTATTTACTACATTTACATTTTTTTCTTCTATTGGACACTGAAAATACTCAACAGATAAGTAATGCATCTTAGTAAGATAATATTAACTCAAAGGTCATTAGAAAATGTGCTTGGAAAAAAAGTACTTGTGCTTGAAAATATTTAAACACTGTATACTGAAAACTGTCAAGACGCCATGCCTACAACTATGACTTTAATTTTTTATTGAAAATTATTATTTTATTTTTAATCTTTTTTATTTTAAAGAGTAAAAATAGCAGAAACATAGAAAAAACAGTCACAAGCAATAGTACATACAGTACAGAATTTTAGAATAAGAACAAAAATTTAACAATGGTTGTATTACATATTTTCATCATCAAATCTGTTTACATTAATAGATATATAGGTATGTAAGGTTGGTATGACTTTAATTTTCTTCATTAAAAAATAAATGATTAAAAATATGTAAATCTACACATGACATAGCTGGCATTCATACCTGGTATAATATTTTTCTTTGAATTAAGGACAAGCAACAAGGTAATCTGACCTGATTAAAATTCTGATTCATAAAATCTAGTTACACACATACTGCAAAAAAAAAAGGATTCAACCTCAACTCCAGATGCTTGGCTTTGCTGAGGAACCGCTAGGATTTGCAACTCCTCACCTGAGCAAGCCTATGTATACCTGATGGATGCCTGCCAAGGCCCCGTTACACGGCACAATGTAATTCTCTAGTTCACAGAAATCCCACTTACTTCCCTACTTATTGATACTTGATACTAGTGGGTGGCTATGCTCATAAAAACTGTTCACAATAATGAAAGCATACCAGACTGTCAAAAGAGCTGACTGGTAATAATAATAATAGTCTTTTATGTATTTGGTACAGGGTCTCCGCAGGCAGCTCAGACTCATAGTGATCCACCTGTCTCAGCCTCCCCAGCATGGGATTACAGGCGTGTGCCACCACACCTATTTATGACCCCAGCAGGGTGTGCCCAGGGTTCCAGGACCAGCACTGCATGTGGTTCCAGGGCTAAATCTGGGTCCTTGAACTTGCCAGGCAAGTGCTTAGATCGCTGAACTATCTCCCTGGCCTAACTTGTAAAGAATTTGAGCTTAGTTCTCTACGAATAAAATTAATCGTAAGAAAATTCTGCAGAATACTTAGAACGTCTGGTTTTAACACAATCGTTGTTCATTGAAAATGTTAAAAATAATTTTCAAAAGTTCCTAAAGAGAACTCAAAGACAAATAAAACACTGCTCCCCCCCCCCTTTTCTTTAAAGTGCATCTGGATAAGATTCATACCTACAGATAAGGTGATGCCATTAACTACACCTTTATATATTTAGTTTACATCACCTCAAAACTTTGTAAATACTTAAGTTAATGTTTACTTTGCCCAGAGTGATTGGGGATGTAACTCAGCCACAGAGTACTTCCCTACAAGACAAGGTAGAACATTTCACCTCAGAACTACAAACAATGAAGATGAAGAAATTGGGCCAGGAGATAGCTTGGTGGTCTAAGCACTTGCCTGGCAAGCACAAGGACCAAGGTTCAATCCCCAATGCTGCATGCTGTACTGACCCTCCAACCAGGCATGGTGGCATATGCTTGTAATTCCAGTACTGAGGAGGCTGAGACAGGAGTATCCCTACAAGTCCAAGCCCTGTAGCAAGACGCTGCACCAAATAAATAAATACTTAAATATTTTCAAATTAAAAAAAAAAGAAACATGCACAGAAACATGGCAGATGTATTAAGAGCAAGGGCTTCTTGCACTTTTAGAAATATATACCTCAAAGGCACATGTGTAAGACAAGTCCAAAATTATGTGAAACCTTTACATTTTTATCAAGATAAAACATTAAACAGAAGAAAGCTCTGAAAAGGAAGGTATGTCGCATAGCTGTTGGACAATACATTGGCTGGCTCTGTTTTTGGAAATCTTAATTAGGTGTGAACAATTTTACTGTTTGGCTTCTGCTGAAAAGTGGAAAAGGCTAGTAAAATGAGGCTACTACTGACAAGGACTCACACTCCCAGGCCCTGCGGCCAGGACCTTCCTGCCTGCCTACTGGAAAGCCTTGCTGGGTTGCTCTTCGCGCTCCAACCCACTTTATGTACTTGGTGCCAATAGGTTTTTTTTTTTTTTTTTTTTTTTTGGTATTTTTGAGACAGGGTCTCACTATGCAGTTCAGGCTGGCCTTGAGCTCACTTTTGTAGCCCAGGCTGGTCTCGAACTCGCACAAATCCTCCTGCCTCAGCCTCCCGAGTGCTGGGATTACAGGCGTGCGCCACCACACCCGGCCCAATAGGTTTTAAGGCTGCAATACCAGCAAAGAAGAAGAGCGAAAATTGCACCTTGTGTGGGTTTGATCCCAACGACCAGGCTCGATTTAGTCACTCAATCAAAGGAAGAAGAAGACCACCTAGGTAACCTTGTCAGAGTTTATGTGCAAGGGCCTCGGAACTGCTACAAAAAGTACCACCTGGATAACATTTTAAAAGGCACTGGTGCAAGGGTTCAGACGAAACTTAATGGCTGAATAGTCAACTTTATTTCTTCCTTCCCATGTCCTAATACCTAACTTTGATTGGTTTTCTCCACAGGCGCTCACAGCCCATTATCTGGTTTCTGCAACAAAGGACTATCATATCATGTAAAACTTTTCTAAGACAAACTCATGTGACGCTGGATCAATGTTCTAACAGTGCCCGCTAACTGTGTGTACTCTTACAACTAGCAGTGTGAGTTCATTCTGGGTCCTTTTTACCTGTAGGAGGGAACTGCTTCAAAAGCAGCACCCCCTAGCCTGATGTGCCAAAAATGAAATTTCTCGTAAGAGCAGATATGAATCCTGACCTGATAGGTGACACCAGAAATAAAACTGCAGCATCTCCTGAGAAAGTCTCTGTTTGCTAGCCCCCTGCTGAGTTTGGCTACTACGCCAGCAAAGCAGTCTCTATGCTGATGGGAAAATTTTTCATTATTGGGCTAATGAGGCATTGGTCCACACCTGGAATCTTTTTTAAATGTATAAATACATTCACATAGAACAGCAGGAATCCAGTTAGTTTCTTCCTCCAAAAACCAGTTGCAAAATTACAGAGTATACATATAATTTTCATAGCAATCCAAGCTTGAGATTTGTATTATTAAATTCAGTTTCTGTTTGTTGTTTACCATCACGGCACTATTTATTCAGACTTATTACACTTTTAAATCTGATATGTTTCAGATTCAAAAGCAAAGAGCAACTATTAACCTGTTTGTAATATGTCAAGTGTGATCTAAATCTGTGAACAGTGTTACACTCACTGGATACTGAAGTTCTTGTATTAAAATATTTCAAATCAAATAGCTGGTTAAATTATATTGTTAAGTTATGCCAATATATTAAACATAAGAGAACTGAAAGACAGCAAAAATGGTAAAATATAACTCTGGAACAACTGATTCACAGAAAATCCTTTTGGCAAAATTAAAATGTTAACATTCTGAAGCTTATTACAAAGACAATAGAGTACTATGCTTCTATTACTTGACAATATGCTTTTCCCCTATCACTTTATTAATAAGTATATATGGAGCCATTTAAAGGTACACATAAAACTACTTCTAAACTACTGAAATATTGTTCCAATTATTTCAAACTACACAATTGTTATATTTTACATTCATTTCTCAGACTGTATTCTTCACAGATTTGTATGTCAATATATTGTCAGGCCAAACACAATAACTACAACTATCAACTAGCTACAAAACTTTCTTATCTCTGTATTAACCACTAACCTACTCCAAAAGATACCTGAATGATGTTATTTTTATGTAGAAATAATATTTAAGACTACAGAAATAATACCAGGTAATCTATATGGTAATTAATAAATGACAGTTCCAATTATCTCATCAGACCTCAAAACCATGTGCACACCTTTAAAACTCAAGTCCATTTTGAAAAACATGCTAATATATTTAGACTTAAACAATTTTAGGGGCTAGGGATGTAGCCTAGTGGGAGAAAGCTTGAGAAGCATTCCCACAGCTCTGGGTTCAATCCCTGTAAGTAAAGAAAATCAAAAATAACAGTAAAGAAAATTCCCTTACCTACTTTTTTTTTTTAAGTATAGAGAAACAGTTATTATATTTACACAAATTTTCAAATGATAAGAAAAGTACATGTTGTTAAAAGATAAAGGTAATATTGAACAACAGGGCAAAACAAGAGTTTTCTAGAAGGCACAAAAAATTTTAGTCATTTTAGAATTATGACTACTTCAGAAGCAGTCAAACTAAAGAAGAGGTACTATAAGATACTTTCACTTTTAGTGAAATGAAGGGGCCAGACAAATAGCCCAGCAGAGTAAAGCACCTGCAAGCAACAGCAGGGGCCAGGGGTTCAATCCCCAGGCTGAGACAGCAATTAAGACTGGGCGTGGTGGCGTGCATCTGTAATCCCAGCTCTTGGGAGGCTGTAAACAGGTGGATCACTATGAGTCCCATCTAGTAGTGAGACCCTAAACACCCTATAGACCCTTCCCTAAAATAAAGAAAAAAAAGTGAAATGAACGTAGCCAGTAGATGTAAAATATATTTTTAAAATTGATTTAGTTCCCTCAGACTTATCTAGACTTGCTGTATTTTTCAACATCCGTAAAATATACATTCAAACACATACCTCTTTCATTATAATATAGCACTATAGTAAAAATAATTCAGCCCCCAAGAGAAAAGAATTCAACACCTATTTCTAAACAGTAGTCTAGCCACTTTCACACAGAACACTGCATATCCTGCTGATGGTCTCCTAAACCTCAGAAATGAGATCCAGACCACTTCTTACCTTCTGTGTTCGGTAAGAAGCTGAGTACAATGACAAACCACAGACTTCGCATTCTGCAGCCAGAAGACACCATTATTGATCCTTTTAAATATTTTCTTTGTATTCCTTAATGAATCTAGTTATAGATGCCCAGCTTCATCAAACCCAGCAGTCTGCATCATTGATCCTCATATCTGAAAAACAAACAAATCCATCATTTACTTTATGGTCCCTTAATGTCCCAGAAAATGTAAAAACAGCTAGTTTCTCTCCCTTTCCCTCCTTCCACAAGAAAAAATATATTTTGGTTTTATAACCAATATGGAAGCTATGCCTATGTATTGGATGTCTGAAGCTTACATTCCAACAGCAGTTAGATGCCAAGAAGCATTTATACATAATTATGACATAGGAATTTATGGAGTATACAAATTTCTAACTGTAATGTTTTCTTAGAAAAGCAAAGGCAGTCATTTTAGGATAATACATCCATATCTCCATGACATGTAATAGCTATCAAAGCATTAGCTTTAGCATATTAATACATCTTTGTTAAAAAAAAAAAAAAAGTCATGGGGCTGGGAAAAAAACTCAGTGGCATAAATGCCTGCCTGGCAAGCACAAGGTCCTGAGTTCAATCCCCAGTACTGTAAAATAAACAAATAAATAAAATTTAAAAGTCATGAACATATATGTACTTTTTTTCATTTCTAAGGATGGCAACAGCAATTATTGCATATCACTGACTGGCACCATGTGATAAGTATATAAGTTTTTTCTTCTATACAAAGTGGTGCCCCTGTTAACATCCATAGGCCTGCTTTCATTTATATGCCACAGGCACTGTGCATACCAAATTGTTATCTGTGACTGACAATTACTCAGAGCGAACAGTTTAATGAAGTGCTAGTCTCATAGCCACTCATACACTCTTCTTTCTTGGCTCAACATGAAGGTTAAGATTAAACCTATAGCCTTGAATCCACAGAACCCAAGCAACACTGCTTGGGTCAGGATCACTGCATGTACAAGATGCATAATCTTTTTTTCTTTTTGGGGAGATAAGGTCTCACTATTATATAGTCCAGACTAGACTGGAATTCACTATGTAGTCCAGGCTGGCCTCAAACCTGTGGCTGTCCTCCTGCCTCAGCTTCCCAAGCACTAGGACTACAAAGTGCCAGGCATGGCAAGATGCACATGTTTTGTTGTTTTTTTAAAACAACTGGGCAAGACATAGCGAGGCATACCAAGCCTGGCATCAGCTCGAATTTTAACCAGACCTCATAGGTTCGATTCTGCAAGCTGGAGAAGGTAAAGAAAAAAAGCCTCTAGAGATATAGCACAGTCAAAGTGTTTCTTGATTACTAAAATTCACACGAAACCAGATCGTTTGCCAAGTTCTGTGCAAATACTCTACCTCTCCATAGAATGGTATGAGGAGTGACAGAGACAATACCAGCCTTGTATTACACATAAAATGACAGCATTTTCAAAACAGACTTATGCTTCTGGACTAGCCTCTGAGGGCAAAGAAATCACAAATTACCCCTTCAAGGGGGCATCTTACAGTTCCTTCTTATT
Source organism: Myocastor coypus (assembly GCA_004027025.1). NCBI lineage: Eukaryota > Metazoa > Chordata > Mammalia > Rodentia > Myocastoridae > Myocastor > Myocastor coypus. The sequence continues at coordinate 44,693 of PVJA010000118.1, read as the reverse complement.
CATTTCTAAGTATTTTCTTCCAGGCAATATTTATATCACATTTTCTCTGGCTACCCTGAACCAACTACAACTCAAATTTTATAAAGTAGGGCAGATTCTTACCCTTCCCATCCTGAGGCTGCATAAATAGCTCCAATAAGACAATTCATTAATAATTTAGATGCTGTCATTAAAGCATAAAGATAATGAAAAAAGCAGAGTTCTGGCAACTCTGAGTTCCCTTGCATATTAACAGAACTACTTTATATTTACTATGTGCTTCAATGTATCATATAGGATTGTACTAGCAGCTGACTATAATATATTAGCAGTTCACTGAAATGTAACTTTAATTGAAAACCCCAGTTAGATTCCAAATGGCTTGGCATGTTGGGCTCTCTGTCTTGGCTTATCAATCTAAACCCCGTAGAAGAATGTAAAACAATCAGAAGCCATTATCTAATATTTAAATATAAAGATCCATAAATTACAAATGAAATTAACAAGATATCTCCATAATAAGGAATCAGTTTTATCACGCTCATAGTTTCAGAGCTATAAGAGCTTCCCTATCCCCCCACCATGACTCAGAATCCGACTAATTTTTAGCTCTCTCTGAAATCATTAAAGACATTTAGGTCTTACGATGATCGAGGTCACAGATAGTATTAAACGCTTCTGAGAATACTTCAGATGCTTCTCTCTTCAGAGAAGCAAGAAAAAACAAAGGCAGTCACAGTAGGCTCCCTCCTCTTCTGAAGGCTAAGAAGTCCAAAACATAAAGGAATGAATGATCTGAAATTAATCGCATGGACTCCCAGAGGGCAGGCAGCAAGACTGCAAGTTCCAGATCAGCATGGGCAACTTAATGAGACTCTGTCTCAAAATAGGACTTTTTTTTTTTTTTTGGCGGGATCAGGGATCGAACTCAGTACCTTGCACTTGCCAGGCAAGCACTTGTGCCCCTAAGCTATCTCCCTGGCCCATCAAAACAAAACATTTAAAAACCCGAAAGAGCAGTGGCAGAAGACAAGGTGGTTGGGAGTTTGCCTTAACTCTAGTTTCATGGTAGAGCATTCATGTCACATCACTCAGACCCTGAGCTCAACGGAATCCAAAATCGGCATCATCAGATGGAGACAGGGTCCACAGCCATGTAGAAAGGGGGGGGGGGGGCTTCCTCTGCCCACTTCCTACTCTGAGCTTCCACAGATTAGTCAAAAGACACAATCTAGAATAGACCTGCCATTCATAGCTGCTGTCCCAAAGTCCCTTCCTTATGGCCTGTCCTAACCAGAAGACTCATGGATGAAAACCTCACATCCTACTGTTGGGCTCAACAACCGGATCAAGCTCTGAGAGTCATTTTAGAATGGGGAGGAGGTGCAGAAATTTCTGCAAGGAAAATTGAGCCAGCCCCTGGGCTTCTCCAGATTCCTGCAGAGGCTTCTGAATAGCTAACTTGGACCTGCACTGGGAACCTCTCCTCTGCCAGCTGAGGCCTGCAGGCAGCTTGCCCATGCCACTCTTAAGTACGGTTCCACTTCACCAAGGCGATCCAAGAGCAGTCTGTCTCTGGTCACCCACTATTTAAAGACTCCTTACTTGTGGGAAGGAGGGGAAGGAAGAAATCAGGGGCCAATGATTGCTTTGTAGGAAACAGCTGCCAAGATAGGAAAACCCCGTTAGGGAGAGGAAAAGGCGGAGGAAACCACACAACCCAGACTCCACCGCGGTCTCTGGCCAGGACAGAGCTCTTCAGGCATAAGACTTTCTATACTAAAATTCAGTGCATTCTGAAGGCTTGAGAATCCCCAACACATTTGCAAAGTACACTCCAGGTATAAGGCTAAGTGTAAATTATTGCTTCTGATACATAAACATCCTAGAATATATAAAACTGGGACTTCTTTATGCAAATAAAATTTAAGTGCAAAAATCTGCGCAATGAGTAGAAATCACTTTCATAGCAACTAGAATTATTTCCAGAAGTTCGACCTACAGAGCAATTCGGAAAACTAAGTCAAAAGATTTTACTGCTGTGACCCGAATTAAAAACAACTTCTCACTGGACAGATATTAATGAAAACTGAAATACTTAGCGAACCACAAACAGCTAGGAACAGAATAGGAAATAATCAAATGTGGTGAAACTAATCCCAAGAAAGCATAACTCCTAAATCAAGCCGGGACCAAAAAGATATTCAGGCACAGATGCAGTTAGTTTAGCTCAGTTTAGAGCTTCCTGCTCTAAAAAGCTCAACAGGAATATCTCACAAAGCAAACTGAACAAGGAACAAAACCAAAAGGGGGGCAGGGGAGGCTCGAAAAACAGAGAAAAGATCCCTTTAAATGATTTCCCACGTTAATAACCGGCATGTATTCAGACGTTAGGAAACGTGTTTATCCACCAGCCTATGAGAGCTTCAGATGCTGGAGGACGTACAGGAGAGAAAGAGCTAACAATTCCTAAGTAACACAATCAACACTTTTCTTCTGTCAATGACAAGGATCTTTAAAATTCCAAGTCATTCCTAAAATACAGCCGCTTAGGTTTTCCTTTTCTTCTCCTTCAAATGAGATTCAAACAATTTCATGCTGATCTTGTTTCTAGAAACCGCAAGCCATTGTCTACCAAACCCCTGCCATGATTTTTTTTTTTTTTTAAGATGTAAGTATCCTATTACTCTGTCATGTAAAAAGTCAATTAATGCATCCTTACTACTGAACCTTCTAAAGCTTAACAGTGACTTCCAGGAATATGCCTCAGCACAGTTTATATCCCAACAGCCCTCGATGTTTCATGCACTACTTACAGTATACAGTCAGCTGTGTTCTTTCAGACAGTAACCTGCTTGTATTTATTAGTCCAATAAGTAGCCTGTGCCTTTAACTGTCAGCAAAATTATTTAAAAGGAAGACAGTACTAACCAGTTTTCTCCACATATCTGGTACATTACCAGAAAATCACACCGAGTCAAAGAATACAATATTTATTTTGCAAATACCGAAACAAATAAAAACTTTTTGCTGCTAATTATCAATGAAATCAGGGGTCATTTAACATCAATTATAGTTTGAGGAAAAGAAAATTTTAAAATTTTAACACTGATTAAGATTGATAGTCTATTAAGAGAAAAGTCAACACGTAGATTCCTGTCTAATGCATAGTCTCTGGCTTCTGATTATGGACACTGAGCCAAAGTGAACAATGGATTTTAAGCCCCAAACAACTACAACAATCAAGAAAGGGAGAGAAAAGAAAAGGCCACCTAAGAAAGAGGCCACCTAAGTGCTGGCTATTAGGCACTACCATGTGCTCTGAAATTTATGCATTCAATATACATCAACCCCACATGAAAACTACAGCCTTACAAATTCAGTCTGATTTCTCTGCATTATAAAATTATAACCACTGTGGGACAAGATTATTGAAAAGGGCTGTTTCTCTAAATTTTATTGAAGCAAACACAAAAAAGGACACTTTCATGCCACACTTCCCATACAAATAGAAAATGAAAAACACGTTAGAAATACCAACTTAGCAGACACTTAAAGAGTAATCAGTTTTCAGAAGTAGTTTATGTGTGATACTCACAGGCTAGAATTTCCACCTCATGCTAACATCTGAGAAAATGTCAACACCTCTGGGATTTTTCCTTCAGAAAGTGGCCCAAGTAAATCCTTCTTACCACTAACCAGAAAGGCTTTCTTTTTTAGCTCCAGACATTTCTTTGGGGCTGAGTTTGTTTTGTTTTGTCTTGTCTTGTTTTGTTCTGTTTTTCTTTCCTGCACAAGCACAGCAGCTTGAAATGCTGATAAGATTCTAAAACCACATGGCCAGCCTCAGCCAGCCCTACCTCCCCCATCTCACCCCTCCCCACCACCCCGTGGATTATCTTTGGAAGACACTGGCATCAAGTTTGAAGTATTTTAATTGAACTATTTATGTTCAGATACCCTTAATGTTCATTGCGGATCTTACCCTTCCTGAAAAGTCCCCATCGTGAAGACTGAATTCTCCTCTGGGCAGTTCAGGAATGCTCCAAGGGAATTACATCTGCCGCGTGCTGGGGGTGCTGAGAGTTGTGCTGCGTATGCGCACAGGGCTTGCGGCCACACACCCACGAGGTACAGTCCAGGGCCCTCTGCCAGTCCCTCTGCTAAAATCACCCCGTTGCAACCATAAAATTAAAATGATACCACTTTCAAACCAATGTAAAGGACATTTAGGAACAATGAAACGTCCAATCAAAGTTTAAAAAAAAAAAAAAATTCCCTCCCAGTGCTAAGTATTGTCTTACAATAGCAGGGAAAGTTGAAGGGTGACCTGATAAAGTTTCATACCAAAAAGAAGAGTAGCAATATATTTTGCAATTGTACTTACAAAAACTTACAGTGTATCTATAGCATAGCAGTGTCCCTCTGCGCTTGGAATAAAGGAAAAGTTGTTTTTATTTATTTTTTTTTATTATTATTATTTTTTGGCAGAACTGGAGATCAAACTCAGGACCTTGCACTTTCCAGGCAGGCACTTGTGCCCCTGAGCTATTTCTCCAGCCCCGAAAAGTTGTTTTTAAATGGCAGGTCTCTTCAAATTTGAAAGGCATTCGATGGTATTTCCTCTCAACTTTGCAATAGTCTGGAATCCTCATGCACACTTTTAAGAGTCGAATACATATTTTAGGTACTATGACCAGAAACATTCCCAAGTACCTACCACATGTGAAATACAGTAGTGGACACGTATCACTAATCTTTATGCAAAAATTTGAGGCTTAGAGTGAAATTACTTAGCTAACTAGGTGGCGGGGCTGAGATTTCAATCAGGACAAATTAGAAAGTCGTGTTTCCTTTATTCACCTATTAAAAAAGCAAATGTTTATTTTTTAGATTTACTATTTATTTACTGTATTTATTGATACAAGTTCTTGTTATACAGCAGCTCCGACTCGTAGTGATCCTCCTGTCTCAGCCTTCCCAAGAGCTGGGATTACAGGCATGTGCCACCAAGCATGGTTTCAGGGCTGGGCACGCCCAGGGATCTGGGGCCAGTACAGCATGTGGTACTGGGAACCAAACCCAGGTCCTTGCACTTGCCAAGGCAGACCCTTAGACCATCGAGCTATCTCGCCAGCCCCTACAAAGCAAATATTTAGCAAGCATTTAGTATGCATTGTGCATCCAATAAAAGATCATGAGAAATATATACTGCCTATTTCATCTTAACGTGATAAACATGTACAGCACTTGCCTACCACAAGCAACCCGCTGGCTTGAACCCAACACGTGGAGGGTGGCTGACTGCAGAAGGAATGTCAACGTGTTCAAGGGCCATATGAAAATAATAATAGCACTGAGCACTAATGCCACTAATTACTAGATCAAACAAATTTACTTCATATTGTTTCTCCTTTATAATAAAAAATAGAAAAGTCATTTTGGGATTACCAAAGTGATAAAATACTGAAAAAGTAATGAGCTGATTTTTAAAATGTTTACATGAGCAAAACTAATAGCCCTTAGGCAATGATGGATACATATTAACTTAATTTTTAGTATTTCCAGTTGAGCTACCATAATTTTCCCCATTTATATTGCTATGTAAAGCACGAACAATTGCGTTATATATTAACAAATTAATCTAGGCTAATAAATTTTATCAACTACTTAAGAAGTTGCTTGTAAATTAGAAAACTAAAAATATATTCTCTAATATAACTAGCAATGCACATTAAGAGTTGTAAGAAGACAGGTATAGTGACACAGGGCCATAATCCCAGCACTCAGTATGCTAAAGTAGGAGGATCAATGGAAGTTCAAGGCTAGCCTGGATTTCATATTGAGTTCAAGGTCAACCTTCTGAACTACATAGTGGGACCTTGTCTCAAAAAGAACTTTGAAGATAACAATGCACAATCCTGTTCTGAAATGTTAAACCATTGTGCTTTTTTTTTTCTTTCTTTGAAAAAAAGAAGAATTTTTTCTTTCTATTAATTCTTTCTATTACGATTACAGAGTAATTGTTCAGGCAAATAAAGAAGAAAAATTCAGTGTGGCTTGTAAGATACACTGTTGTACTTGGCTCACTGCTCTGTACTCTTTGTTTATAAATCACAGTTACTAGCCATTCCCTGAATCAATATTCAAATTCCCTCTTGGTCTATGTGTACAACCACTGAATGAAATAATAATGACCCAGGATCTGTTGTATATTAGATCATCAATATCACCATCAGAGATTTCTTAGAGGTAATGAAGTAATGTAAAATATGTCAAAGGATTTTTAAAATATGACAATGTATAAAGAATATACTGCACAAAATTGAGGAAAATTTTGTCAAGTATAGCATATTGACTTTTGCAATCAATAAACAATACAACTCTTCTACAAACTTACATTCTACCGTTTTTTTTTCTAACCTTGCCTTCTTTTAAAATAAAACAGGCCATATTAGCAATATAATTGTGTGTATCTCAACTCGTTAATAAATATCTAAGATACTTTTGATATTAGGTGCTGAAATAACTGTTATTTTTTATTTTCTATATTAATTGGGCCTGTGTTCAGCTCTAAAGGGATTCTAAAAAAAGATCAAGATATGGCTGCCTTCTACAAGGAGTTAATTATCTTCTAAGGATAATTAAATATACTAGATAATGATCAAGATCAAAAATATGCACTAAATAATAATTACTAAATTCCCAAATTATTTAATGGTAATGAGTTTCTTTTGTGCCAAAATAATGAGAAAGAAGTAACAGCAGGTTCTGGACCTGTACGTCATTGAGTGTGTACTGAGATCAACCAATGTCATCCTCCTGAAGAGTCTAAGGGTGGGGTGAACAGAACCCTGAACCAGTACCTCTGAGGGTCAGGACACTTCTCAGCATCCCATGGCTCAAGTTCAGCAAATACGTACTGGGGTGAGGACAGACAGCAAATCGAGGACACCATCAGCATTATTCCAGTTTTCCCCAGGAGAAATTTGAAGAACTGACTGCACTGTTAATAATTTTAAGCCAGATTTGTAAGAGTTTCTGCGATATGGTTAAAACATGTTTGTGTAAGCAATGTCTTGGCAATGCTTCTGATCTCTATTTTTAAAATTACATGGGGCTGGGGAGATAGCTCCAAGGCACAAGCGCCTGCTGGGCAAGTGCAAGGTTGTGAGTTTGAACCCCGGTCCTAACAAAAAAAAAAAAAAAAAAAAAAGAAAATTACAGTTAAAGAAGTTGCTATTTCAAAAACATTTTTCTAAACCCACGTATATTTGCTGTATTAGCACCCATAACAGCACTGGGATTTACTCAGTTCACATATTTCTCATTCTGCCTTCCTGGGAATACTAGAGACAAAAATCAAGATGGTGGCACAGACTAAGTTTTTTAACCTGCTCTGGGCTTCGGAGTTATTAAGCTATTAGTAGTATGTTTCATATCATTTATATCTGTATCTGAAAGTAAAACTCAAAATAACTAGATTTTTTAGTTGTAAAGCAAAGTGAATGCATCAATTATTTCTACCTAATTTCATTACCACTACTGAAGACAAATTTACAGCCTAAGTAAATAAGCCAAAGAGTTCCTTTGTCTTCCAGTAGCCAGCTGAGATGTCATACGGCTAGAATAACTGATGCCTCTAAAATACATTAGGAAATTTAGATGGAAAAGTAAGGGAAGTATGAACATACTATTAAGAAATAATGACTTATAGAGTCAGTTTGAATGGTTAACATATCAAAATTTTTTTAAATCAAAAATGTAGTTTATTAAAGATCAAACATAAGCTTTTACATGTTAGTACTTTATATTTAAACTACAGGCAGCTATGTGGTTTTCATAACATGGATGTTTGAAGTTTATAAATTTTATAACCTCCATTTAAATTTCAAAGAACACTAAGGAAGTAATAATAGTATTTAATAAAAAGCAGTTTACTAAAAAACCAACTAGAAGTTAATTACTTGCCAAGTGCCATTCACCTGAAAGATAACTGACTTGTATTGATAATATTTTAATGATCTTTCAAATTGTTTTAATTCAAAAAAACTTCGAGGAAAAAGTCTCGCTGTCGCCATTGCACATAGAAACGGCTTAAAAAAAAATAGTACCAATGAAAGCTAGTAATTCCTTTAATCTCTCAATTTAATCTTAACGCTATCAACTGCACTCTATTAGATTTGGAATCATGACAGCCAACCTACAGCCTGTCACTGCCACACCATTCCACCCCTTTCCCGTGAAAGGTGCCACACACCATGCTACATGAGTGGCAGCAGTGGCGACTGCCAAGGAGACTTCACAAACCACCTGGCTGCCACCAGACCACCAAAACTGGATGTACCTACGTGATCAACTGGGCATTGCCTGCCAAGACCACCACACCCAACTTAGGCTGTTATTTTAAGGAATTAATTTAGGTGTTAATGGAAAGGAAAATCCTGGAATGAGGAAAACAAAACCAAGCAGCACTATGCTGACCCAAACAAATTAACGTTACAGCATGTAATGGAGCCACCTGGACAGCTGAAAGCACTTGGAAAGAAACTGCAGAAGAGAGAACAAAGGACATTATTGCTGTAACGTCTCTTGTCTTTTTTTTCCTTTGTGGTGAGAAAATATAAAATTAATCAAAAACCTATCAAAACAATAAGTAACAGGGACTGAAAAGCAAGCAGCTCTGGTTGAGTGCCTGAGGTATTCAACCACCGGTAGAGCGGCTTTGAACAGCCGCTGGTAAAAGTGGCTTCTGCCCAGTGAATGTCCCTCTCCTTGCTACTCACCCACGTGAAACAGTGGCTATCTCCCAAGTCCAAATTTGTTTACTTAGTGATGAATCTTTTTATTTATTTATTTTGTAAAGAGAATACCATTAGAACTAAAACAAAAACATTACAAGTGACACAGAATTTCATTTAACAAGGTAGTATGAATCTCAGTGTTGCCTTCCAACCAGTTCCTCCTATTACCAGACATATGCATGTAACATTGGAAGAAGAAAGAAATGCCTAAGAAGTTAAAAAGAGAAAAAGTACAGGCAACTGTAAGATGGGACAAAACCAATTCAAGCACTACCTGCTCCTTCCCAGAGCCCAACAGAAACACACAGCACAGCTGCCACGACCGTCCTGCTTACAAATGTAGACAAATCTCTTCCCTCACTCCCTCTCCTACCCTTCTCAACTCAGTAGTCACTCTTCCCTAAGTCCAAATTTGTAGTCAGAAATTGCTAAGCTCTCACTTACTGACTTTCTTCTAAAAAAGCACAGGTTCTACAGGGCTGAAATCACTAATCTTATTCCAAGAAATTATGAACTCATAACATTGTAGATTCACCTATTTCTTCAGGAAAAAAAGTATTTTCAAAGCTGGCCAACACCCATACCCAGACTGTGCTCCATCAAAATAAATTTAATACACAGTACTACTGCAATAAATATATTTTCTGCAAATGTAATGATTCTAAAAATTCATCAAACCATAGCATTCTCTTTATAGAAATAACATTGTAAGCTATAATGAACAGGCATCACGTTAAAATAAATGAAGGATAAACATCAATATTATGCATGTAAGACAAAACAGAGGCTACAAATTTTTAAGGAAAGTATATTATGGAACTAATAATCTAGGTGTTGTACTGGCAGTGAAGTGGATTACTGCAAATGAAATTTTAAAATGTCTTTTCCATTTTACAGATAACGCAAAATGACTTTTTTTCATGTCTCTAGCGATAAGGATAAATTTGCTACACATTTAAATGGTGCCTTCACCCTGCCCACCCTGGCTCATGAATTAATAATTCAGTGACATTAATACAAGAAGATAAATGATAAAAAGGTTAAGGCGCGTGGGCCAATCGTACATACATACTTCTTTTAGCACAGTTAATACTTCTCTGCCAATTATAGCTACAACTTTTTAACAGTTTTCAATAGTGTTTTTACAATCTAAGTAGCAGCTTAGGCACACACAATTTCACACAATTCAGTCTTAATAAATCTCCTGCTGCTACCAAACAATCCTTCTAGGGGATTAAAATGCAACATCTGTTAATATTAATAATGTTTTATATACTACCATATATAAGAGAACGCTCTACTCCACTATTGTCTCCTGAAAAACCTTCTAGACTGGTATACTGATTTAGCATGAATTATACATACAGTCTTCAATTTCTTAGTATAGCAAAAAAGCACCTTAGTGGAGAGTAGTAAAAGAAAAGGCACGACTACTCTGAAATATATTAATTTTCTCTGAGCCAAATTTACTTAAATGTAAAAGGATATATGCCTATAAAAAAGAAATTAGCCCAATATCAAATCCTTTTTAAAACTAAAAATCCTCTAGAACGCTATGTATTACAAATTTGGGTGAAATAAGAGCTCTATTAACAAAAAGAGGTACTTTGTGTTAATGTTACACATCTACTGTAGTACTGATCATTACTTTGAAATATCATAATCATTTGCCATCTTTTTTCCCTCTACCTTAAACCCTCTCAAACGTTCTGCAACATAACTCACATTTTCTCACCTTTCACTTTGCTTGTGAGCTTTTATTAATCGGCCTAATTTCACTCTCAGTCTTTACACTATCTGCAAGTAAAACCAACCCTAGAAATCACTGCATATATAAGACAAAGAAAACACTTGGGATTATGACTTGACAAAGAAGATCTCAAAGATGAAATTATTATTTTCCCATACATGCATACATTATTATCTGGCTGTAACTTATCATGAGCTCATTTTTTATCTGAAGGAGGAGCTGCACATGAAGAAGAAGGTAAACTGAAAACGTTTTTAAAAGTTGGGTAAAGTAATGCCGAAACAAACCAATTCACATAACTTAACTCCAGTCTCATCTAACTTGAAATTCCCTAAACTAACACTGTGCTTCTGGTGTTTACTTGCTCAGTAATTCTAAGAACGCCTACCAAGCTGACTTCTACTCAGGGATTTTCTTGCCACACAGAAAATGTTTCTCCCCACCTTAAAAATAAAAAAAGAAGAAAAGACGAAGAAAATCTCTTTACACTGCATAGCTGGAAAGCACCGAGCCAACCAAATGGTTCAAACTGTGAAAACTTCTCTCCCAAGTCGTCCCTGGCCAATGTGTGTTCGTTTTCCACGACAGCATTTGTCCAGTTAACTAATAATCCCTTACCTTAAACTAAACCATCACACTATAATTTAAATCTCTTTTGTCAAAACTGTCAGTGTTTCTCTCCTTTTAATGAAAGTCTCTTCCATTCAAGGCAGGAAAATCTCGATACGGACTTGGTTCCAGGCACTGAGGCTGGCACTGCGCAAGACAGCAGCTAAGGAAGTAGGACAAGTACACAAATAACTGTACAAATTATTTTAGGGTAATTAAGAGGGTAAGTGCTCCCTCTGGACCATGGCTTTTGTTCTTTGCTTTAATAGTGATCTCAACGGGGAGCATAAGATCCTGGTGATTCATATATTGACTCTACAATAAACTACCCAACTGTCTGGAAAATACTATAATTTTTTAAACCAATTTCTTTTTCATCAAATACAGTTGCATGTGGGAATGACCATCCTTCATTTCCTGTGTTTGCAAAAACTTTTATGGCATTTCAATTTTATCTTCTCAGAGCACAGGAGGCTTACCCTTACTTTGGTACTGCTCCTGGAATATTCAGGCTGTCATTAGGACCCGCCGCCCTTGCTGCACTTGTCCCCTGGCTGAAGTATTTCCTCTGCTAGGAATCAATCAGCTCATGTTCCTCACCAATCTCTGCTTGGTTCCTTCATTAATCCTCTACCACAGGTCCAGGGCACAGTGCTATCCTGTTTGCAGTACAGTGTGCGCTTACTTTTGTCAAAAAAAAAAAAAAAATCTGAAATCATCTTCAAAACATGATGAGCTGATTATAAACAGAAGCCACACTGCTTTCACATTTATTACCTCAAGGAGTGCCAGGTATCTTTCCTAAGGTCTGACATAAGAGTTCAAAATAGATAGTTTTGATGGAGGGGAGGGGAGAAGGCTGACTGGGAGAAAAAGGGTTAGAAGGAGAAGCAAGGAAGGAATGGGACGGTAACGGAAGGGGAAGTAACACTACAGGAAGTCAAGGAAAAGTCAACTAAACTCAAAAGCCATTTTTGAAACTCAAGCCAAACTTAACAGAGACATACTAGAAAAGAAATTTTCAAGTATCTTTTTGCTAAGCAGCACTATTTTTTAATTAAATACTGGTATGGATTTACAAGACATTAATTAGAATTTCCAAGGAAGCATCATTGGTCACTTTCTGGAATAAAACACATTATAATTTCCATCATTAAGAGGGATCTAATAAATCCCTCAAGAAGAGTTGTAACAACTCTGAGCCTCTCACTGTAGGTAGAGAAGCAGAAAGACCACAATTACTGGAGAAATAAAAGCTGCAGCTCAGACCCCCCACTCCGCTGGAACGACCCTCTCTGGTGGAAATTTTATTTAAAATATGTGGAAATGTAATAGTACCTATAAAGACAATTTATAATCTACAGTTCAAACATTTCTACAATATCACAAATGTAGAATTATGGATTGTTATATAGTAACAAAATTATACAACATATCACACAGTATTTTATTACAAGGTACTGCATTATAAAACGTGAAACTATATTAAATGAACCTGGTAAGTTTGCTTTTTAGATAAAATATAGGATGGTACAAGTGAAGCAGTTAAACATATATTCTTAAAGTATTTTGGGCATTTAAGTCATGTTTTTTCTTATGAAACTTTCTGATGCATTTCCAAATCTATATATTTTCCTAATATTAAATATTCCTTTTCAATATTTAATGAAAAAATACTGTTTCTACGAATTAGAGGCCTCTTGGCAGTGAAAATTTAAGGGTGACATGTGCACTTTTATCCTGTCAGAAAATGGAAACATTGTAATTAAAACGTCTGATACTGTCTACCATACATGCCAAATACCACAGCATAAATCACTTCTTGTTAGTATTTATGATTTTAGGAGGGTTCTGAAAAGACAAAGCTGCTTTGCAGTCTTGACTTCCTACTGTTCATGAGACCAGCATTTGCAACCTAATCTACTTTAATATGTAAGACAACCAGTATTGACAATAAATCTAAGCAACTCACTTGCCTAAGTATATCTGAATATTACACATGAAACTTAACAGGTCTTAACAATTAGATGCTGCTAATGGTGTGATATAAGTGTCTGTCCTAATTCGGTAAGATGCACTTAACACTTATCAAGCTAAACACAAAAAATCACCCCAGAGTTTCACTAAATTAAAATCATGAAATCCTACAGCTTGGATGTACAAATTTAGATTTTATTAATACTTTAAATCAAACCACAGTTAGTATTCAGTTTCATAAAACACAATTTATAGTAGTCCTTTGCTGCAAAGGCAAGAACGCAATGAGATTTTAATCAGATTTTAATATAAGACATTCTGAGAGATAGAAAACGACCCTCCCCCCCCCCAAAAAAAAACCTGTCATTTCACAATTAAAAAGTAAAGACAATCCACCTATGCTAGGCAGTCACTCGAGGAGGAGGAGAGGTGTGCAAGAATGCCTCCTCACTGATGAGAAAAGGTCTCTGGTGCTAGTAATCTGGGCCACCTGTGCTAAAAGAATGCAAAAATATTAAATGCTATTGTTTCACAGGTTGCTACGTGACTAAATCACTACACTGTTTGTTAACTGCTCAACCACAGATTTATTAAAATGTTGTCAAAACTCGTATCAACATTAAATGTCACTTCTAAGGATTTGTGCTGTACATCTTCTATAGTTTCCTTAACTAAATAAAATCGACACTACAGCAGCAGGAATGTTTAGCTGAATTCCCTCGATTTCATGCTGATTACCTTCTGCATATCTACATCTTCGGCATGACAGGTCCTTGCTGCCGCAGCGGGGAGAAGCCAGCCTTGGTGCCAGGGCACAGTTCTGACCAATCCCCTCTACTGGCTTCCTTTTAAAGCTGCTAAATCATGGGAGGATCTAATGCCTGGGATGATGGAGGGGCAGGGACACTGACGCTGGGACTGCAGGTCTGAGACAAGAAAAAAAAATCCTACTTACATATTTTCTGCATGGCAAGTCAGGCATCCGATCACAAGTACAAAGAGGAGAAATGATTAATCATTTTACTTAATTGCATACTAAAATACTGATATTTTCGGGTGGACAGGTAAGTATTTCCAGTTTTTAATATCAAACATCAATTTTGATAAAAGCTAGTCAGGTAAAGCACTGACCTGTCATCTAAGAAAGGCAGCAACAACAGTAAGTCTTAATAATAACAGCACTAATAATGAGAACTTCAATAAGAACTAAGGGAAAAAAATCTTCCAAACAAAAAGAAAAAAGACAAGAATATGAACATTATACAAAAAGTGAAAATGCATGCCTAAAAAGACACAAGTCCCTAAAATATGCCAACCACAAGGCACACGAGACTGAATCTGCATCAGTAATAATATTAAGCATTCAATGAGTCTGGTATGCATAAACCTCTGCACTATGACTGGCCACAGAAATGTACTGTCTGGACATGAAGAACAGTTCTAGCTTAAGGGAAAAGCCAGTATAGTGGTACTTCAGTTGTCATTACCATAATTCCTCTATCTGCAAGAGGAATCCCCAATTTGCTAGGTTCTGTGGTCTTTACTGGCAATGCCAATGGCTTACCCAAAGATGCACTAAGAGCCAGGGAAATGGCTCAGTAGTAGAGCACAGGCTCCCACGCAACACCCACGTGGGTGGCCCTGAGCTCACCACTGAATCCAAGAAACAAAGAGAATATAGGGTAGGGGGTGGCCCAGTGGCGGCTCAACCAAAAAAGGTGTGGAGGTAGCATAAAAATGTACTGAAAGCAGACTGGTCAGTGACAGATAATGTTACAGGTACTTCAAGGTGATTTCAGGTTTAGGAGCATAAATAATGTGTTAGGAAAGACCAGCTCCAAACCTAAAAATCTGCTGGACAGGAGGAGCCAAAACACTACGGAGTAAACGATGCTTTTTCCTATGCTTTGTTCCTATATGGAAAGAGGTCCTCCCCGTGACAGGAAACCCAATGTACCAATAAGGTCACTACATAACACAGTTCCTGGTGGCAAGACAAAGCACCTCAGAAGAGCTACATTACAGTGAATCTAAAACAAATGAATACCTCTGAGGGTACAGATACTCCTCCAAGGAGAAGGCTGGTGTCTAGAGAAATCTAAGAATACCATGTCAGTTGCTTATAAAGCTTTTAAAAATGTTATTAAGATGGCCCTGAACAATGAAGGATATCCCAACAAGGTATGACAAAGATTTTTAACAAGGACTTCTTTCCAACATGGTAACAACAGCTGACTTTTTGACCTGATCAACCAGCAGCAACATCACATAAAATAGAAAGAGGCCAAAAATCTAAGCTGTATAGGATAAAATCTACGTGATAAAAGTTTCAATTTGCATCAGCATGTGAAACAAGCAAGTATCATTTAAATATGTAAGTTCATATTCAAAACATTTCTAGAGAGCTATACACAAGCAAAATTTTATTTTTCACAAATACAGCATTAAAATACATATGGCATTCTTAAGACAATTGCACGAACCCCAGAACATCAGAAAAACAGGCTTGTTCTCTCTCCCTTGCTACCAAGCAGGCTAAAGAATGACAGCCCAGTTAGCCCCAGGGTCCTACACATTGACCCCTCGCTCTCGATCCTGGTCAAATTCCATCCCACTAAAATTTGCTTGCCCCTGTCCACTGTCACTGTGGCTAACACTATCACCCACACCTTCTAATCAGGTCTTCGTTTCTTCTGGCACTTTGTCCAGAGTAGTTCCTTCCTTGGCTGTACAACCTAGGAGCCTAGCTATGAAATATGACATGAATTAAATATTTTCATTGAAAATACAGAGTTAGGCATGATTCACACCTGTACTCAGGCATGTAAGAGGACTGCTATACACTGGAGGTCAGCCTGGACTACATGAGGAGTTCAAGGGAATTCTGAACTACCATGCTCAAAAAACCCAATATATAATTATTTGTGTAACATCTATTTCTTTTATGAACCTAATGAGTACAATCCATACGTGACAATAAAATAAATAGTATGAAAGCTCAGAAATTAATGGCAAACTACATAAATTACCCTCATTGGTAAAAGCGTTTTTAGAAAGGATAGAACAATCAACATTTAAAAACACAGGGTTTATTGGTCTGGCAATTTTGACAAACTCAGTACCAGAAGCTCTGTCAATTTTTTAAAACCACATATGTTGCCACAATAACCCCTAGGGCATCACAGGAAATCAAAACTCATATTTTGGAAGTAATATCCAAGACACTAGAAATACCATGCATTACACTAATGCTATGCATTACACTAAAGTAAACGCAAGTTGTTACCTGTCACTTAGACACATACAACGTCATCAAAAATAGCTGCTCTGCAAAAATACTTGCTCTGAACTACAAAAGCACAAGAAACTTTCAGAAATTTAAAGCAGATATGAAGTATCAAATTTATCAGACAGGAAATATCAAGTTTTTGAAAGGATAATTTGGCAACAGGAAAAAAAAAAAAAACCTTTTTGAAGGGAAAAGTAATTTGGGTGTAATTATTTCGAGGTGTTGGATTTTGGCCTGTGTACTGTGTGTATTAGATAAGCACTCTAACACCAAATTACATTCCCCAGGCTGTATTTAACAAGACACTCCAAATATTTTTTTTTTTAATAAAACAAGATTTTCCTACTACTACACATCTTAGTTGATCACAAACTCAGTATTTGAGAATGGAGGGGAATGCCAAAAGTCAAACCACTCTGGCTTGGTAATACAGTCTCTTGCAGTCTTGATAAAACCATAAATTGTACAACACATAAGGATAAGGCTATCAAATATTAATAGTCATTAAACTTGCTACTATTTTTAGTGTATCCTATCATTAAAAAATTGGATTAAAGCATTTCAGATTCATACCCTCCTGTATGTGTTTATTCCTAAAATAAAAATAGGTGGCTTTCAGATGAGTATCTACTCAAAGTAGGTATCTGTACCCTATTTTGAAGGGTAAATATAACTTCCTGATCATACATAGAATCAAGAACAAGTTTCAACAATTTTTCAAATTTGTACTATGCCCATATATTTTAATCAAAAGCTGTGTGTTCTAGGTTTATTCATGACCTATTGTACGATCAAGTCAAAATAAGTCTAAATTCATACAGAGAAACCCTACAAAAGACAAGGAGCTTCATGTTGCTGGTAAATTAATATCAAAAGCTATGCTGCTCTAGATTTGTGCCTTACCTGTGGTGCTATCAAGTAATCAGTAAAAGTGTAAATTCCTATGCAGGAAAACATTACAAAAGAAAAGGAGCTTCTCCTTCCTCGTAAATCATTTCAAAAGAGAAAAAAGGACTGAGGCCTTACCTTTAAAGCTATTTCTATACTACTAGGGAAGGCGATTCCCAAAAAACATGTAACTTAAGGTTGTTCAACATTTTTTTTCTTTTTTTCAGTTGGTGCTAGAAACGGAACCTCAGGCCTGCTGCATGCTAACAGGTGCACCACTACTAAGCTACACCCTGGCACGCACTCATTTTTGACTGTTAAGTGGTGGGCATAGCAAGACTTAAGCAAGTACTCAATGTTAAAATATTAACTTGAATCTCTTCTCAGCCTTTTGGCTGACATCAAGTATAAAAAACTAACTTAATAAACAAGGAACTATCTAAAGAGAACTTTAAAAATTTAGTGGCACAGTTGCTAACCTATCCTAAAGTTAACCTTTAAAAGAAATGTGAATGAAAAATGCAACCATTTGATTATGTACCATTTGATAACACTCCTTTTTAAGATTTTCAGTTTTTCTGCTACCTTAATTTTATATATATAATATATATACTATATATTATATATAATATCTATTTAAAAGTTTATTCTCATCCATGTTTATTTATGCTTTTAATTTTCAAAATTTCTTTTATGCAGTAAGCACAATTTAATGAACACAAAGTAAAGTCCCACGAGTTTATCTAAGATTCTAGTATGAAATGACCTAAGGAGAAAAAGTAAAGTATCATAAACTTAAGCCTTATCCATAACAATGCAGAAGCTGAGGTGACAAAGCCTCATCCCACAAAATACAAAAATGGAAGCAGTGAGTCTTGATCAAGTGTGATCACTTGCCTTATGTAAACTGAAATAAAACAAATCTTCACAGATCAAATAAAAGGCAGACCAGAGGCATCAAGTGTACTACGTAGTTTCTTATACAAATCCAACTTACACAAAAACTAGCTTTTCCCCTCTTTAAAATCATTCTACTAATAACATATTTGATGGAAGAGAGCAGTATGAATATGTACCTCATAATATTTAAGGTGCTTCAATGAAAAGTTTTTTCTTTGCGAGGTAGACTACATATGTAAACTTTTCAGAAAAAAATGCAATAAGGAATGTTTTACACTGTAAATGGAATAAAAGCAAGTATATAAAGTCTCTTCCTGTGTTGACTGATCATCTGCCTAAAAGAATCTTTTACAGGGCTCCAATTCTGCCAAACATAAAAGCATAACAAATATCAAATTTTTAAATACAGAAGGCTTAAATGCAAAGAGCACCACTGTATGAGTCCACATTCAGTTAGAAAGCCAAAAAAAAAAAAAAAACCTGTATGTTGATACTAATCACAGGAGAGGTTTCTTGGGAAGCCAAGTAGGAAAAACATGCTCAAACACAATCAGACATGAAAACTACCAAATTATTAAAACATCAAAAAAAATTCTAAGGATGTATCAAAGCCATATATAAAATATTGAAAAAGAATTTGTTACAGTGTAAAAAAATGCCTGATAATGTTAATATTACAAAGGAGTTTATAATGGCCTGTTCTTTATAATCATCCATTTTATTAAGTTATATTTTAGTTTATTTTCAATTAAAATTTAACATTATAAAGATTTAAGTGCAACCTTTTTGATAAGCTTCTCTTGACTGTCACAGAATTAGCAAGCAATACAGAGAATGAGGCCATTAATATATGTAATCTACAAGATTAATATTCTTAAAAATAGTTAAAAGCGGTAGTTGTAGTTAAAGCTTGTTCTCAAAGCTTCAGTTCTTATTCTCTAATTTTTAAAATAATATTTAAACTGTTAAAAATCAATCCCAAATATGTTTTTGAAAAGGTACAACCAGGAAAAAAAAATTTAAATTCCAAGATACTTAAGCTTTATGCTTGGCTTTCAATTTTACAGTATTGAGTGGTAGCTATGTGTAATAATAATCGTACACATATATTACTCATTATATATTTAACAAATCCTTACTTAATGGCAACAACTATGGATTCCCAGGCTAAAATTTCAGGATTTAAATTCCCATACTAGCACAGTAAAATTAGCAGAAAATAAAACACAGCGACACGGGAGAGAGAATATGTTTATGAAAATAATCAAAGCATAAAAACTATGCCTAACCATCAATTTCATTAATATTTATGTTACTCTGTTTCCAAGAGTTCTATATCACAATAAACCTATAAACTTCAGGAGTATTATAAGCATTAACTCTCTCCAAATTTTTGTAGACAGTACCATGGCAGAAAAGTGCTTTTGAAATGTATTCTTAAATACCACAGCATGTTGTAGGCGTTAATCACACCTAACAAAGAGCTAAAACAAAGGCTTTTCTTGATATAAAATTTAAGCAGTTCCAAAGGCACACAAATTTCAGGACTATCTACAGTCACTGTGGATCAGTAACTACTAGTATGAGATAAAAGAAAGCATTAGTTACGTATTTTGACAAGTACAGTACTAAAATGGCTGCTGTGTCTTTTTTCCTAAATCTCAGCTAACTTTTTACTGAGGGCTCTGACACCAGCAATAAAATGATCTCCTTTAACTTCTATTTGGTCAGAATCATAAAGCCTTTAGAATCAGCAGTCTGATCCAAAAAACACTAATCAAAAGCTCTAAAAGTGCAACATAAAATTCAGTGATCACATAATGCTATCAAGTGATTTTACTTGTATTTCTTACATATTAATAGAAGAAAAGCAATCTTATCAATCATTATTTTAAAAAGCTTACACCAAACCCTAAAGTTTTGCATGAATGGACAGCATCAACACTTTTAAGCTGACTTTTTTTTGTTGTGCTATTTTTATGTTAAAAGCTACTGCTTTTAATTTTTCCCAGAGAATTTGTGGAATTTTAAAATTTATTCTTTTAGAAAATAAAAGTTCTACATTCTACGATTTTAGCACCTTTCACTTTTTAGCACACTTCTGAATCACTGGTATTATGTGACTGCCACAAAAGCTTACACAGGAAGTATACACAAAAAAATATTTTATTGAAATCTTTGTTAGATTAAAGTTGAGAAAATTTATAAAGCACACAAGAGGATTGCCTTTGAAACACACAAAAATTAAAAAAAATAATTATTTCCAATTTTGTAGTTAAATGAACATACTAGTTTTTAAATCCTGGGAATAACAAGGTAATTTAAAATAATTTTATTTTTTGAATAAAATTACTAGACCAGGTACATTCATGACTCCTATTGCAGGTATCATATATGTAAAAGCAATATTTTTGAAATTATTTAGTTTATTATATTTGGCTAATGTCTATTTGAAACACTTTATATGTTAAAATAAAAAATTTGATTCTTGGCTCCAGGAAGATTATATAGTTCTTTAATAGAAAATTTCCAATTTAATAAAATTTCTAATAAAATCACTTCTAAACTATACTCAGAATGTATTATTTTCTTTGAATATTATTCTTAAAACTATATTCTATTCAGTATATAGCTATTATTTCAAACCCAGTCTTTCCAAACAAATGAGGGCACATGAATATGATGCACATTTATTCTTAAATATCATATATACCATGAACAGAGTGTTTTATCCATAAATTTACACTCTTTCAAAAATATTTACAAAAATGTCTTCTAAAACTTCCAAAGACCATCCTGAGAGCTCAGGAGTGGGGTTCCACTTGCTCCCTTTCCTTAAGTACCCCCAACATCATACAAAACCATCAATACCAGGACAAGAACGACGTGCACTCCAAGGCATTTTCTTTGCCAGGCCCTCTGATTTTATGATTGTAAGAATCACTTGGCAGTCCAGCTTCCAATTCAAGTCAAAATCAACAGCACTTACCCTAGCTGAGCCTTCCCAGGGGCATCACGCCAGTGACAATCACTGAGTCTCACAGAACAGTGTTCCCGGCGTGGATTCTCTTAGAGCGCTTACCTCACTGGCACTTGTGGCCTTAGAAGAAGAAAGGGTAATGCATGGTAATACGACATTCTGTCTTTCTGGGGCTGGCTCATCACAACTCATACCAACTATGATAAGAAATAATCTTTTTATCATATTAAGACAATGACATAAACCTGGCAGTTTACCAATGATTCTGCCAATAATTCTAGGCAAGTATTTGTGTACTTGTGTAAAGCAGACACCACAGTAATCCTATTGAAACATAATTGCTGTTGCTAATATTCTTACATGATCTCAAAACGCTGTGCATCAATGCAGCACAGACTTATTTAAGATAATACAGGGCCATGCTGAGAAAGTCACACTTACACAAAGCTATGCCAGAGCCATCAATCCAGTTTCCCTAGGCTAATTCCAGTTAGCTGGAACAATCTGACTTTTCACACCAGTAAAAATGATAATATAAAATAGCAAATGTGAAACAATAGATCTTGTTGAGAAGCAAGCCTGTGTAAAATACAAAGTAAGTATTTCGACTTGTCACAGTGAACTAAAGGGAATGAACTATTAACATCCCTGTTCAAGGATGTATTAAGTGAATAGCCGTTCCTTTTACACTCCACCCAGAAAATTCTAAAATGTTACTATGTGAAAATATAAAAATGAAGGCTAGAATTACTTTTCAACAAAATTTATTATACTATCACTAAAGCTCCTAGGACAAATCTGTGTACACAGGTAATGAGAAATTTTTGCTCACCAATAAAGACCTAAATGCTTCTTGCTCTAATTTCTGCAACACCTACATACAAAACTTAAACATTTCTGAGTATTCGGCACACAAGTTATTAGAAAATTCAGTCAGCACAGTACACACACACACACACACTCACACACACTGTCCATTTTCAATCAAGTAGTCTATCCTGCCTGTCTTTTATTTTTTCTCAGTCAGCAGTTTTCTTGATCACTTCATATTAGGTCCCCATTGGTAGTTTTCTTGTTTAAGTGTCACTGCACTAACTGTCCACTATTGCAAGAGAAAGTCATTAATCCAAAGTGATCACTTTTATTTTTAGGAAAGACCGAAGTGCAAATTCCCTAATTTGATCTATTAATGAAGGATACAGTGTACTATTTTATGTTAGTGGTTTTTAATAATATTTTGTGCAATCTGGAAGATTCTCTAAAAAGTTGAGATCTCTCTGAGGCCTCTCAGAGACAGCACCATGGTCTGCCTCCCAAGGCATTATCAATCACTGCAAAGGAAAAGGGGATCACAGAACCAATCCGGTGTCTTCATTATCTGTCAAGTTAGTTTTGCTAAGATAAAGCACACTTATAATCTATGCCTAGAAGTGGTGATAAACACCTGGCTTTGATATATCAAATTTTACTCTAATCTGGATCATCTCAAAATGCCTTACTCCCTTTACAACAATTTTTCCAAGAATAAAAATTAAACATGTGAATAAAATATAATTTTCAAAAAGGAAATTATCAATGGAGAGTACCTTGATTACTTTATCTCATATACAAGCTCCCTCTGCAGGTAATAACAAGCGTTAGCAAAAATATGTACAACGTGTAGGCAAGTTGCTTGTGTAAAAATACAGGTCACCTTTTGTCGTGCCTGTATTTATTCTGTCTTCCTACTTGGATCAATTAATCACTTTTGAAAATTTGTGGCTCAGTATAGTCTTGCCCTCCATCATGGCTGCACAAATTTTTCCAAAGTCAACCACACGCTATTCACACAAAATGTATTTTGAGGGAAAAAAAAAAAAAAAAAAAAAAACATTTATTTGCTTACTCCCTAAGAGCCTCAAGTAAACCCCTCCCCATCCCTCCTCACAAGGGCCATTCATTTGAGTCGGCTCATTAGGGTGGCATTTCAGCCTGCACTCATAGGGAAAAGCAAAAGATCAATTTTAAATGAATACAGTCACTGTATCTTATTTCAGACAATTCTGGAACTTCAACTTAGTATTTGTGAAATACTCTTTTTTTCTGCAGAACTGGGGAAAATGTCTTTTGATGAATTCAGTATCCCCTTAAAAAGCTAAATTGATCTGATTGGCAATATTCTCTTTATTGTTCTGTAATTATTCTTTTTGAAAATTTTAGATTTATTTTTACTTAACGTCCTCTTGCTGCATTTCATCCCTCAGGTACATATAAATTATGATATGTTTCTGCAAAGAAAGCAAAAAGAAAAAAAAGGGGGAAGTTAAAAACAATTCCAAAATCTTGATGACAATGTATTACCAAAAGACTTGCACTGAAGAGTATTTGGTGGTCCCCTCCATGTACAGATTCTCCCTTCCAACGCACACATAGCACTTCTAAAGCAAGTAAATATTGGCTAAAATTTAAGCCACACTGACTTACCTGTAATTGAACTCACAAACTAATAAAAAGTGATGGTTTAAGAACTAAGACACAAATATAGGGCACTTGGCTAGAGTGAGTGAAGCCCTAAATTCAAGCTTCAGCACTACAAGTAATATAGAAAGGTGCTCTAACTTCCACACTAACACAGTGCTACATATAGTGCTAAAATGCTAAAACGTACAGAAATATGATATAGATACATAATAGTAATTCTACCCCCCCACACACACTGGAACAAAGCAAGCAAGGTTAAGAAGAAAATCAAAGGCCAAAATAGTCTTTTTAGTGATTCCTCAAGAGAAAGTAATCAAATTTTGTTTCACTTATATTTTTAGATATTCAGGCTGCAGGCACAGTTTAAAACCAAGTGGCTTCCAACAGTACTTTGGGCATTACAGCACTTGAAGCAGAAAAAGCAATAGGAGAAAGCATTCCTATTATTCATTTAATTGAGCTATCAAGAGGAAGCAGCCCATGGGCAAACATTATGTTCTTCATGACAGCAAAATCTGAAAAGGGCAAAAACAGTTAAATATCCTTAGTAAAAGTGAAAATGTCCATAGCATCGCAATTTTTTTTTAGTATAAATCTATCTGTTGATTCATGTGAAGCAAAAAGATGTGAACTGCGCTCATTTTTTTAAAACTGTAAAGACACAAACTATCTTCAGTGCACTGATCTTCAGGGTACGCTGCAATATAATACCATCAAGGCTCCACCAAATGCTAAGAAAACATACATAATTACTGGGACATACATGCAGAAGAGCACAACGCTGGCAAAATTTGTGTCGTATGTTGTATTAGTCTTGGACCATAGGAATTTTAAGAACTAAAATACAGTAAGTATCCTGGCATGAAGCACACAAAGATGTGCAGAAATAAAGTACTCTATAATTTCTAATCAATAACCATAGTAGCACATCACACCACACACACACACACACACACACACACACACACACACACACACACACACACAATGCAGGCTTCTCAAGCACAGGAATTAAATTTCCATGTGGAAGGTATCAGTAGAATGAACAAAAAGCAATTCCAGAAGGAAATACTTTGTTTCAAAGTAAAAACACAGAGAAAATAATTTTCAGCATGATTCTTTACATAACTAAAGTTGAGAACTGAGTAAGTAAATGTAGTCTACAGAAAAACAAATATTGTATCAGCTAAAGACTAAAAAAAATTGCAATGGCTCATCTCTCACGTGGAAAAATACTGTAAT
Organism: Myocastor coypus; assembly: GCA_004027025.1. Lineage (NCBI taxonomy): Eukaryota > Metazoa > Chordata > Mammalia > Rodentia > Myocastoridae > Myocastor > Myocastor coypus. The sequence goes on along the minus strand of PVJA010000118.1, from coordinate 19,815 downwards.
GATACTTAAATTGTAAAATCATTAACAAGAGAGCTTACTTTATAAGCAAAACAATGCTCTTTTGAGCTCTCTGTATATAAACTCTGTTACTACCCTCTAACAGGGAACGCATTACTCAGAAGCAAGGTCACCTAGCCCAGCCCCAGCTGCCAAGTGCCATTTTTGACAGTAATTGGGGTCAGATTATTCTGTCATCTAAATCCTGAGCAATAATCAGTTTGAGGTCTGGAATGATGGTGAAATACCTACAAAAGCAGGCAAAGAAAGGCACCACGAGCATTTCATAGTCCGAAGGCACAAAATACTTTTCAGAGTGGAACACAGATTCCCAGTCAACATTTTCAACATTAGTTTAAAAAGAGGTATCATAACCGTATTTTGTACTTTATATTTCCACTAATTTTTTTTAGCAATAACTAGCAACAAATAGTCACACATTCAAATCACTTGCTTATGTGGTTATATGTTTGCCCAAGAAACAGATTAAAAAATATTTAATAACTGAAAGAGCAGAACTATTTTACAGGAATATCATGATGCATCTTTCTTTACTACTGTTAGGGCAGAAGGTTTCATCTCTGGTTTTGTTCTAAAAGGGTAATATTTTCTCAAGCTGATATTAAATCTAGAGGTAAACATCTTTGCAAATTCCCTCAGCTCTCACAGGGAAGAACTGTTTTTATTTCCATTTCCTTTTGCTTTTTTGTGAGCCAATGTAAGACACTCTTAAAGTGACTTACGGCATCTTAACATAGAATTAAGACTGTCATATATTTAAGGGGCCTACCTTCTGGTTACCTGTTGGCTTTCCAACCTTGTTTGTCTGTGTCTAATAAAGAAGCAAGTCTAACTTTAAAGAAAAAGGCTAACAAGGATTATTTAAACTTCTTCTAAGGCAATTAATTTCCACACTGAAATTCAGAGATGAAGCCAAAATCCCTGTAAGTGAATGTTAATGTGTATAAGGTACTCCTCTCAGGTTGGGAAAAAGTCAAAGACAAGACCAACAGGGGCCTGTTTTGCTCAACACGCGTTTTCTTGTCATGTCGTGATTAATGCTGCTCTGTAGCAGGAGACACTGCATCCGGGCTAAAACAGACCTAAATTTTACCCTCAGGCAGAAATCTGATTTAAACATCTCTATTTAAAGTGACATTTGTCCTCCCTTTTCAACTGGTTTCCCCAGAAATTCCAGGAAGTTGACTTCATGACCTAAAAACAGTATCTGAGCAGAAGGTGGTTCTGAGGCTGCACCTCCTCCTGCCCTTCGTTCGTTCGTTGGGTAAATCTGGTTGCCAGGAGGAAGCAAAGTGATGCTGAAACAGGTGCCGGGCGCTCAGCTACACTAGAGTCCAGGCCCACTGCTGACTGGAGAATGTCAGATTTAGGGCTTGGTGCAACTGCAAAGCCAGTAATAAACATTTCTACAGTGTGTTTGTTACCCCTGCTGATGGGTGAGGGTCTTCTCGACTCATAAAACTACATCTAATATTTTCACTACACTAACCTGACCTATCCAGTGACTGAAAATTCTAGAAATCCAGAGAAGCAACTACTGAAAACAAGCCTCTCAAACAAAGGGGAGCATGTGAGTGGATGTAGGTTCTCCTACCTCATACAATAATTTTCATGAAGATAAAAAGAGGAACAGCAGTAAATGTTCATATTAACAACACAGGCACGATACCCTTACCCATTGTAAGCTGTGGTATCATTAAGCAATTCAGACACCACTGGCAAGTTCCCACTAACCAAGGAAATCTGCTTTCTGTTGCTTTTCAACCTAAATGGACTTTTTTTTTTTTTTTTTTCTTTTAGCCATTCTGGTAATTAGATTTATAGAACTTTGATGGGATTTTACTTAGCACTATACAATGCATGAAATCTTCTATGAAGACAAACTATATTCCTTCATAAAACTGAATTTTTGTTGTAATTAAACAAGTGCTATCTAAACTTGCTCTGAGACTCCAGGGTAATAGTTTTGCTGCAAGCCTCACGTTCCTTGCAGGTGTCAAGCACTAGGTTCCTCGGACATGCCCTTTTCTTTAGATAATACTTATTTGCCCAACATGAGAGGTTTGTAAATAAGAAATAAGCTTTCTAAAAATTGTGGGATAGGAATATATTAAAAAGTAACCACAAATTATTGCTTACATTGATCCACCAGATCAATGACCTAAAATCAGATTTTCATGAGTACTTTTAGTTGATAAATGTCTTCCTTTTATTGTATGACTCACCTAAAAATACTTACATCAAAATAATACTAAAGGAGCTCCGTTGTTTATAACACATATTTAACAAAGCAAACATACTAAGCTCAAAATACCAAATTGAAGCCCTCAGTAAAATCTGAGTAATAAAGACCCTACTCACTCCTTTCCAAGTTATTGCAGGTCAAGATATCATTATTTGAGGATTCAAAGCAGCTAATACCAGTAATTAAGTATTCATCTTTATGTTAAACAAAGCATTTGCTTAAGCTTCCTCTTAAGGTATTTAAGAATAATAACCACTACTTGACCAATCTTTGAGAACATCTTAAATCACAAACAAAGGTTTTAGAGATTTTGGAAACCATCACATCTAATTGTAGTAATTTGAGGGATTACACACTTTTCATCCTTCAATCATGATTATTTGAAGAAATGAGTATTAGGGTGGGGCCACAAAATTAGCGGTATATAGCAAATTAACTAACATGGCTTTAATCTATGTTTGAAAGAGAAATAATTTAATCTTTCTTAAACATTGTTACAGAACAAGTTTGGAGAAAACCAGGATTTAGGTCACAGGAAGGGATATACCCAAAACATTAAAAGAATTTCAAGTCCTTTCTAGATCTAGCCGCTATTGCTATTTTTGGTGCTGCATCAAAATCATCATCAGTCTGCAAAGTTTCTAGATATTTGCAAATATTCTCCTGAAACCTTTCCCGTAATTGTACATTGAATGTATAACGTATTACCTTGAAAACAGCAGCACTTTTTTTTATGTTGATCTTCCCTGCAGAAAAGCAAGCAGATGTCAAATGCACTCCTTGCCCTTCCGAACTCAAAATCAGATACAGTGTAGCAAAGAGCTACAGTCCTTGAGGAAACTTTCTCCTATGCCCTAACTATATCTCATTCTTCATTTAAGTACACCTCACCTTATCTGTGCTGTTAAGCTTCACCCACTAGGCAAGTGGCACAGATTTGTGTTAACCTGAAAACAGATTTCTCTAGGTTCAAGTGCATTTAGCTCTTACAGTGGGATACACTATAATGTTCTTTATTCCATCTTAATATAGCTATTAATAAACTATTACGTAAGTATTCACAAAAGCTAGGTCGAACAAATATTTTGACAGAAAACAAAGCAATAGCTTGTTACTCGTATAGGTTGCAGATTTCGAATTACCTCTTGACCTTCGCAACATCCCAGTTTCGGTTCATACATTCCCATATGTCTTAAAGCACTAAGATATTATTTTAAAATTTTAATAAAATACAGAAAGCTTCAGTAATGATCAAATAAAGATCCAACCTAAGGAAACCTTGATTTTAAAGCTCTCCTCTTGCTCATTTCAAGAAAAGGCAACACCCAGAAGCCTGGTGTTAACGTCTCTGCTGATTGTGAAAATTGCAGCAATAAAACTCCAACTGCTTGTCTTAAATTAAGACTTGTAGTAGGGACTACCTGTGAGATCTACACATTTATATTAGTTTTTATAACACTTGGAAGTTGGGCTGTCTGCTTTGATGTTAGTCCACTAATAAAGCAAAGAATCAAAAGCCCAGGAAAAAATATTTGATTTATTGAAAATTCTCAAGTCAAAACTTGAGGTAATTGGTTTGTTCTACCCTACATGATTCAATATTCTGAATTCCCCAACTACCTGCTCCCAGAGCTATCAGCATTTCTAAATTTGTTTTCTGTTGCCAACACACAGTAACCCAGTGATTGAAAATGGCAGCTGAAGTGCTTCTATAACACATTAATTTTTCTCTAAGTAGTCCAATTTTGTCATCTAAATGTTGAAAAATCTTCTTTTCACTGTATTTGACACTTTTTCAAGATTTGCTGATTTCAGGATCACCATCATATAAAATGAAGAGCAATGTTTTTAAGACCATTTTTAGATTATCACTGATAGCTCTAAAGGCTGTATTTACTTTATAACTCTGCATTCAAAGCAGCCAAGTTAACAGCAACTTAAGTGCAATAACATCTATTACATCAAAATGAGCTTTTTTTTTCACCATTAAACTGCTTCTTAGGCAAGTGAAAGGATCAGATAAACTATCATAAAATGATTTCAGGATAATGACGTCCAATTCAAATGGCACTAAAAGATCTCATCTTAATCTGAAAAAAAAAAAAAAAAAAGATCAACACCTCATTAAAGATTAAAAATGCTAGGTTATTAATGATGGCTTTTCATTTTCCGCCTCCAAAATTGTTGTATTTTAATTAATTTCCACTCTGAACTTTAGTAAATTATTCCTCCTCCTAGGAAAGGATGCCAGTTTGCTTTAAAAGTTATCAACCATCAAAGATAAAACCATAAAAGATACAAGCTTAGGCAGACATAACCATATCTGGGTTGAAATTCACTTTCATCTTACAGCTAGGTTTTGTAAAATCTCAAGTTGAAGAAGGAAAACTAATTCTTCCCCAGAAATTTTTTGAAGATAAAACTTCTCCCTTCCCCACTGACCCCTCTTCTCGCTATAAACTGACCCAAATGACCCAAGCACTTGTCCTCCTTTTCTTCATTCATGGATACTGAGCTGCTAAAAGAAACTCAAACAACATAACTCTCTACGAATTTAAAAATAAGTAAATTATAAATGTTTCAAAAAAGAAAACTCTAACTTGAATTTATGAGTTTACTGTGTGTGAAAGAATACAAAGATTTTGGGACAAAAACCACATCTAGACTGAATTATTTCTCTACTTAACCCAGAACTTATAAAAACTGGGGATATTATCAAGCATAATCATTTTCCAAGCTTACACTTGTGATGGAAGTTGTGTTGATAGGGTTCATGTTGGGTTTTTAATTTTTAACAACCTCCAATTAACTTTTTTTCCCCATTAATGTAGAAAGTGCATTAAAAAAGAAAGCTTCCTGTGTGTGGAAATGAGTGTCTTTCATCACAAAATTTCCATTGTTTTATAAGACTAATTAAAAGCCTTTCTCATTTTACTAACACCACTGAGTGGAAGCCCTAGAAAAGCGCTAAGTTAGGCGAAGGCTTTCTCACTTTCTCAAGGCTTTCTCACTTTCTCTACAAGAGTCTCTGAAAGACAGGCAACAGTGACTACCATAAAATAAAAGGTCACCCTTTTTCTAGGAACAAACCATTTATCAATAGAAAATAATTGTCTTGCCATTTCCAAGGGCTCCACAGCAATAGGCAATGTTTTTGGCTCACATAATTACAAAACACTAAAAGTTGAGAAACACAGCCTGAATCCACCTCCCTATTTTTACCCTTTACAATTCTCACTGCCCTTTGGGCCTCTGCTTGGAAGCAAATGGAAGACAGGCTGAAGTTTTCTCAATTGAGCTGAAGCTAAGAAACCTTTGATATGCTAATAGTCCCCTTCAAACGGTAAGAATTCACACTTGCATTAATTCAAACAATTTGTGCAGAATGATGTGAAATGGCACCTCTTTTAGAGGCAACCAACAAAAGGAGAGAATCGGAATGTCTAAAGAAACTAAACAACAGAACATTTGTCCTGTGGTATTCTTTCTCGCATGCCTAAATTTATGGGAGGGTGAAGGGAAAAGACAAAAAGTTCCAGTAACACACCTGAACTTCGGGAGATTTTCTTATCTAGGGTTTCTCGAGCATTTCAAGAACATTTAACCTCAAGCTGCCAAGTTACCTTCAGCTAGGTCAAAACAGTCCCATCCAACCTGAATCGCTGCCACCTATAGCACAAAAGCTTGTACTTTTCTGTAATGCCTATCTTTCAAGATGCGTCCCAAATCAAACGTGACGTGGCAAGATACAGCCCAACAGGTAAATGATTTACCAAACGGACGTGATTTTCCGAGCTGTGCACTCAAGGTAAAGAATGAGTAAACTCCAAGGGGCCAGTTCCAGACAGAAACACTGGGAGGGAAATGAATGAACAAACTCGGTGAAATCTACGCCACTGGAACAGGAATACAGAAGCATACAAAATGTTCCAAAAAAAAAAAAAAATGCAGAAGGAAATAAAGGGGGGAGGGGGGTCCGGAACCTGGCCCTTGTAACGGGAACCATATGCCTGGTGGCTGCAGCTCAAACGCTCCCAGGCTGCCCCTAGAAGCTGCTAAGCAGGCTGACACCTTTCAAGAAACAGGAGAAAGACATCCCCGATCTGAATCTGAGACTGCAGTTTGCTTAGGGAAGAACCGAGCGAGGGGGCCGAAGGGAGGAGGGGAAAGGGGCGAAGGGGGAGGAGTCCCTAGAAACCGGCAAAGGTTGCGACGGCTGCAGCAGAACTCGTGCCCCCAGCTGTGCTCGCCAAGAGCAGCATGGAGGACAAAAAAACACGCACCTAGGAAAGACACACGTTCCTTCGCCTCCGCCTAGGGACGCTGGGGTATTGCATAAGGCTCGGGCGATCTCACCGACCCAAACCCCTTAGTTCAGCGAAAAGAACAAACTTTACTGGTCCCAGACGTAGTAGTCTGGCAAGCGAGCCTGCGAGCTGCGGGGGCGCTTCGGTCGCAGGGCTCGTCCTCACCTCGGGTGAGGGGCACCACCGACAACCTAGGAGACCAGGCCGGTTAGCCTGCGGTGTCCCCTCTGCACGCGATCTCCCCAACCCCATGCCCCCCGCTGCTGCTCCCAACATGCCAACCCCATCCTGCAAACTGGGGGCCCCAAGGTTCCGCACCCCAAAGGCACCCCAGGGGCCCACAGCCCGTAACTTCTCCCGCAGGCCCAGCGCGGCCCGCTGCTGCCCTCTGACTGCAGGTCCGGGAGGCTGTCTCCCTCCTGCCGCCCGCCTCGTCCCCGCCCGCCTCGTCCCCGCCCGCCACCGCCTGCCCGCCCGCTCCGCGTCTTCCCCGGCACCGGCAGCCTGCCGTCCCTAATGGGTGCCAGCCCAGCGCCGGCGCGACCACATCTGGCTGCGCTTTGCCGTCATCCTCGCCTCTCCACGCACAGTAACCGCCGGCATGCAGCAGCAGCCGTCCGCAGCAACTCAGTCCAGGCTGCCCCCAAGTCCACTTTCCCTGGACCCGGCCTCGGCGCTGCACTCCCAGCCCGGGACGGGTGCGCAAGCGAGCGCTGGGGCGTGGGGCGCTGGGGCCTAGGGAAGCCCCGGCGAGGAGGCGCCGCATGCGCCCCGACTCGAGGGGCAAAGGATCCGTGGCGCCTTCTGACCCAAAGCTTTCCAGTGAAGCAAAAAAAGAAAAATAAATAAATAAATAAATAAAAGAGGCATGCTGACGGTGTTTGCAGGGTACAGCCCCCAACACTGTCCCCAACTCCACTGGCGCCCCGCGCGCCTGGCAGTAGCTGCAGGGAACAAGGAGCCGCGGCTGCACCGGGCTCAGAAGCCAGCGCGGCGGCTTCCGCAGGGCGGAGGGGCGGGCGCGGGTCCCCCGGCCCCGCGGCGCACAGCCCCCAGCCGCGCCGGCCGCCCGCCACCTCTGCGCCCACCCGCGGGCGGCCGGCGCGGCAAACAGGTCTCGGCGGCGCGCCGGCGGCACATTGTTCCCCGCGGCGCTTACCTCGCTCTCGAGCGCCCCGGGCAAGGCCGTGTGGCGCGGTGGCGCGGGGCCGCGGGGCCGCGGGGCCGCGGGGCCGCGGGGCGGGAGGGCCCAGGCCCCGCGAGCGGGTCTCCACCGGAGCGGGCTCCGGGCTCGGCTCGTCCTCCTCCTGCTCGGCCGCCGCCGCCTCCAGCCGAGCAGCCAGCGCCGGGCGGCTCCCGGACTTAGGTCAACATTTTCCCGCAGTTTCTCACGCGCCGCTCGGGGACAGAGGGCTCCTCACACGCGCACACGCAGCCCGGAGCGCACGGCCGCTCCCTCGGGGAGGCAGCAACTCGGGCGCCGGGACGAACGGCGCGGGGTGCAGAGGCGGCCGCGGGCACGTAGGCTCGAGGCAGCCGCGGGGAACGCGGCCCGGAGGCGCGGGGCCAGCCCGGGGCGTCAGGCGCAGCGCCCGCTCGCTCACTCAGCCTCGGCCGCCGTGCGCACCGGCATCCCGCGCGCCGACCCCGCGGCCCGGGGTGGGAGGCAGCGGCGCCCGCCTCACATCGCGGGGCTCCCGGCCGAGGCTCGTGGAAGGAGGCTGCGGCGAGGACGCGCCCCGGGAGGCTCGGAGAGCCACGCCACGCACGGCCGCCGAGCGGAGAGACAGCCCCCCGGGGGTCCCCAGGAATTCTCCGGTAAGCTCCGCCGGCGCAACGGCACCTCTGCGTGTGTGTGCGCCGCGCGAGTGAGAGCGGAGAGCAGGCGGGCGAGGGAGAGCGGCGCGCAGCCGGGGAGCGCGAAGTCCTGACACGGACTCCGGTGAGGTCTGAACTGGAGTCACCTCCGGCCCGCTCCTCCTCCGCCCGCCGGCCCCCACCCCCTCCCCCACCCCAGCCCGGCCTGCTAATCATATCAACATATTAGTGTCTACAGCGGCGGAGGACAAATGTCTCCCTCCTGGTTTTTCCAGCGAGGGGCTCAGGCAAACTCCAAAGAAGATTACAGGCAGCTAAGTACAAAACGTGGAGCAGATAATCTATAACTCATTGCCGCCCAATGGCCATTTTCCACTCCATTTGAGCAGCTGCGGCGGCGGTGCGCCCGAGCAGGGGGAGGCACGCGAGGCGGACACTTACAGTCTGCGCCCGTTCCCGGTAGCAGCGGCGGTGGCGGTGGCCGAGCAGTCGCCCGAGGACGAGCCGGCCCGGGTCCGCCGGCGGGCGTCCGGAAGGCGGCGGTGGCGGAGGCGAGGGGTGCGCACTCACGGCCCGGTCCGCTCCCCCGAGGCGCCCCACGCGGCTCGCGCCCCTCCCTCCGCCCCCTCCCCTCCGATCGGTCGCCCAAACCTGCCCAGGTCTGGTGGGGCTCAGCATCCAGTCCCCACAGCGTACCCACTCCACGTCTCCCCTCCTCTCCGCCCCCGCCCCTAAACTCCACTCACTGCGCGCTGGCTCCTCCGCGCGCTCTCCATCCTGTCCACACGCACGCACTTTCAAAACATTTATTTCATTTCTGCACCGAGGTGAAGGGGATGCAGGGAGAGCGCGGGCAGCCTCCGAGGCTGGGCGCGGGGGACCCCTCCCCTCCTCGCTCCCCTCCAGGCCCTGGAGCTTTCTCCTTGCCTGGACTTCGTAGCGGCGCCCGGGATGCGTCTGGTACCCACCCCGTTTCCAGGTTTTCTCTTTTCTCCACGCACCGAGCCGGAGGCCCCGAAACTTTTAGTTTCCGCAGCCCTCCTTTTGTGTGACTGCTCAGAGGAGAAAGAACGTCTGTTCGCCGCGGCTGCCTCCGTCCGGCCGCAGCGTGCAGGGGACGCTCCAGGGTTAATGCGTCTTTGATACCTGAGATTTCCGGCGCGCTCGTTAATGAAAGTTACATTTAAAAAATTGCAATGACTTTTTCTTTGTAGTTATATACAGCTAGCTAAACTTTGACTTTATTGACTATATTGCACAAGAGGGTTTTGTTTGTTTTTGATTAAACTCACCAGGATAAGCAACGCAAGGAAAGGAGATTATAGGGATCTGTACTCCCGAGTACATTCACTGTGCTATTAGGTCTGTTTCCCTCGTTTCCTTGCATTGAATGTGCTCGGGCCCCTGTCCTGTGGCCACACGTCCTTGCCCTGTCTGCCGGCAGTGTCAGCAGAAGCCAGGAGGAGCAGAGACGGTGGACCCAAGCTGAGGGGAGAGACCAGGATTGGGCCAACCACTCAGAGAAAAAAAAAAAAAAAAAAAAAAAACCTGTTAACTGTCATCTACCTAAGAGGAAAATCAAATTTGATATTTTTTTTAATGACAAAATTCTTGAGCTGGGGGCAAATAAGTTTTCAGATGTATTTCTGTACCACTGACTTCCTAATGAATGCAATCATTCGCCTCGGTTTTCAAGGAGAGAAAAAAAAAAAGAGAGACAGGAATTCTCCAAGATTTAAAGCCTCCAGAAAATAGGGTGAAACTCGAGCTTCTTTGCTTTCAGAAACAATATGTACTTTTTGTTACTGAGGGTGTGCTGTAGTCAGCATACAGAAATTATATCAAACATTGTTATTAAAATGTCAGCAGCAGATTGTTCAAAAGACGCGAAGACTCTAAATACCTATCCATATTTTGTCACAAAGCCAGATATTTGTAGTAGGAAGGTAAATCTAGCTCTTGGTCAATTGTTGTTCTCGACTTGTAGGAAATCTAAATAACTATAACGTGCATTTTTGGTAGATTCATTACAGTTCCCAACTTAAAAGAAGAACCGTCCTGTAATTTGTTTACTTGATGTACTGTGTTGGTGTTTTGGTCTAGGCACAGTGTCCAAAAATGAACAATTTAAAGTATTAAGCTATAGATAATTTTCAATTTGGAATTTCATAAATCACATAATTCAGGTATCACCCATTAGGGATATAAACTATTATGATTTTTTTTAAAGTTACTAATTCAGAGCTGGTGTGAAACCTTATAAGGTACCTAATTTTACATGAGTCAAAATTTATACAACAGATCTAGCAGGGAAATTAAATCAGGCTTCTCAAAGTACTGGGAAAAAAGTAGAAATGTGAGTCTCAGAACTCAAGGGTTATTTACATGATGGTCACCTTTAGGATTTAAAATCATTTTATTTAGGATTATAAAACAGAATGTCAAACTAGTAATAATGATTCCAATTTTCCAAATATTTTTAGCCCTTTCTTTAGTTCATCTTTGAAGGTTTTCCACTTTTCTGGGCATGACTCACAAGAAAACCCAATAAGTGCATAGATCAGTCTAATCCTATTTTCTTTCAGGAAGCAAAACTTAAGCTGAAGTTTTTATTTAGTGAGCTTAGTAAGTAATCAATAGACTTTTTTTTGCCTAAATTAAGCTGGCCATATGCTGGCTCATTTACTTTTTTATTTAAAACTCTCCCAGAGAGAATTTAAGAACCTCCTCTCTACATTTCATAGGTCTGACATCCTTTGATGCCCAGGATATGAAGTGAGTCTCTTGCCACTCTGTTCCTGAACAGACTACATCACAAAAAAAAAAAAAAAAAGGAAAGAAAGAAAAGAAAGAAAGAAATGAAGCAAGCAGGAGGCTTAGGAGAAAGAATTTAGCAAAATAGACTTAAAACTAGAGGGAGCAGAAAATTCCTCATACAAATTTCAAATTGTAATTCAATAAAATATCCTATCAAGTTTAAAGGGCTTAACACTTGTTTTTAAGGATATGTGTTAATTTACTATATTTTTATTTTTTTTATTTATTTATTTATTTATTTTTTCTTGTTTCAGAACATTTCTTTGTTTATTCACTCATTTTTGTGGCCGGCTCAGCCCGCCCTGAGGGCGGGGCTGGCGCAGCATGTGGTGCCAGGGATCGAACCGTGGTCCCTGAAGCCACCCAAGCTTTCCCAAGCAGGCGCTTTAGACCACTGAGCCATCCCGCCGGGCCCAATTTACTATATTTTTAAATGACAGCTGAAAATATTCCTTCTGCAAACTATTCTAAATGTTAAAAGATTTTTGTTCTTTCTTTGCTCTTTTTCACATCATTCTTCACCTTCATGCAACCAGAAGAACTGCAAGAGCATTCAGTTGCATTGATATATTCAAGATTAAACAGTAAAGCACAAACCTGCCATTAGAAAGGTGGAATTAAATGGCACACTCCACAGAGTATGTCCACATCCAGAAAACATAATTTACCTGACACTTCATGATAATCCTAAGGCATAATTTATAGCAATACAGGTGTTACAGTACCAAAAAAAAATGAAGCAAGAAATTTAATAAAGTCTGCAGATATGAGCAAGCTAAATAAAGTTGGAATATGTTATACGTTCCCCACAATCCATCAAGGTAACTAGTCAATCTATATTATTATTTAAGTAATGGCAAAATCATTGACTCTTTCATGATACTTACTAATTGTTTTTAAAAATAAATTCTGCAAAGGACAAAGGAAACATCCATTTCCATTTGTTTTATGTTAAATCAACATCTAACCACTCATGGTGATTTCATTCAAAGAAAACAGAAGGAACTCGTTAGCTTATGTGGTTAGAGAGATTGATGGACTTCAAACATTTTAACCATGCATGTTTTTTTCCAACTGTAGAAGTTCATGTTTTTAATTTAAACAACTTTAAGAAACCAAAGATTATTTTATTCAATGAGTTCATGTCTTTCTGATACAAAAATCATGCTAATTTTTAAAGCTATCAGCAGCCAGTTGCCTTTGTTTAGAGCAGGGTGATGGAGTACTTGTCAAAATACATGAGTATGAATAAAAATGATAGAATCTGAAGAATTGTAAAAATGGACACAGTGGCAAAATATTGTCATTGGTGTAAGTCAATAGAATAATCAGTAGCATCTTCAGCATCCCACCCTAAGAATCTTGGACAAAATAAACCAATTGAAAAGGGGAACCACGGACACAATGAAATCACATGAAGTTTGAGCTACACAGATGTAGGGAGCTATCCATGAGAGAGTTTAGCCATCATGTGATCAGAGCTTATGAACAGCTTTAGAAGGAAAAAAAAAATGAGTTAAACTATTTTCTAATTCAGAAATATGTATAAAATTTGTTAGCTATACCCTGAATGTAACTCCATTCTTGTTTTTGTATCGCCTTCAGGAGATCCTTGGTGCCAAAACTAGTTTTCTCAAGTCCAGAAAGTAAATTGTCTTAAAGCTCCAGAGTAGATCAAAGCAGTGTATGCACACCAGCCTTAACTAGAGCTAGTGGATAGTCCCTAGCTTTGTTTTTTTATCTTGGCTTTGCCATGCATGTAGGCTGAACAGAAATCAAGACTCATTTTCCATGAGAACAGAAACACATGAAAGCATTTGGCAAAGCCAGTCAGTGTTTAGCTATTGTCCCAGCTCTCTAGGCTAAGTAAATTTTGTGCAGGAAGACCAAGCCCTACCTATAGTGGAGAGATGCTGGTGCAAATATAAGCAGAAAGCATGACATAAATATGGTTATGGTGGACTGTACTTAATGACATTGCTTAGACTTAGACGTGTGTAATCACGTACAGTATTAACATTCATCACTACATAATTAATGCTCTTGAAAATATTCCACCAGTAAAACTGGTTGCAGGATTTTTTCTGTAAACTTCAATTATTTAAATATACATAACTGTACATAAAATTTTTATACCTTTACAATTATGATACTCAAAGCAGCAAATGAAAATAGATATCCCTCATAATCGTTGTTCCATTGAGTCTCACACAACTTAGTTAGCTGAGTTTCCCATAGATTGTTCCCATAACTCTCGTTAATCTTTGCACCTTGAGGATTTTCTATAATTGGGTCTTATAGATCTTCTCTCAATGCTTCTGTCAAACCAGCAAGTACAACTTTAATAACCTTATTTTTTACAAGTCTACACTAACTTATAATAACACTTTGTTCATGATACTCCACCAAATGTTTGCTTATTCAAAGTTTGTGCTTTAGAAATAAACCTTCCCACCCCCTTCTAAGCTGCACAAATTTCTATCATTCCTAACAATAAAGGTGATATGTATTAAATTTTCTCTAAAACTATTTGTCAGGCCAGACAAGGGGATGCAGGCCTGTAATCCTTAGCTGATCTGGACACCAAGGCAGAAAGACAAGAAATTGGAGCTTAGTATGGGCGACATGGCAAAAGTCTGTCTCCAAATTAAAGATAATCAAGTCTAAGTGTGTAGCTCAGGGTAGCTCAATCCCAGTACTAATTAAAAAATGTTGAAGATAACCTAAGAGTGACGTAAAATTACAACTCTCTGCTGAAAGCACAGTTGCTTGGACAGCACATGCAGTGACTGGCAGCAGAACAAAGGCAAAAGGGCGAAGCGTAGAGGAAACTGCTTTGTCAAATCCAAACCCTTAAAGATAAGCAAATAGCAATTTCACAAAATAGTACAAATTGAATTTTTAGTGCCTCTGGAAATAGGACTTTGATTGTTCATGTCATAGTTCAGTGTACTGTAGCAAAACTCGCCACTGGCTTTTAAGACAGCGAATTCACAGATGCCCCTTTTGCATTTTAGAAATTGAGAGATGCAATTCAGTCATGCTTCTCATGTTTTCATATTAGAACATATTTAATTTTTCATAATTACACAGCATAAAATAATAACTAATACATGCTTTAAATATTTTTAACACAAAATTTGTTTTACTTCGAAAACATGCCATGGTATAAACTTATAGAATAAGAGATGTTTGACCTCTGTTTCATGGGTCCTCTAATTATATAAATTAACTGTTACTAATTTTTGTCACTATTTTGTTTTCTCATTGATTTTTTTTTTTTTTACCTCTACTTGACTGCTTCATTTTTTAAGCTATCATTTATTGGATAAATTTTAGTAAAAATAAATTTCAGAATGGAAAAACTACAATAGCCTACAATAGCAAAGTATGAAGAAAATGCTGTGTGTGTGTGTGTGTGTGTGTGTGTGTGTGTGTGTGAATGTGCCTGTGTTTCTGATGACTGAGCCCAGGGCCTTTGCCCTGAACCATATCCCCAGCCTTTAAAAACTTTTTTTTTTTTTCTTCTTAATTTTGAGACGAGGTCTGGCTAGATTGTTACTCTGACCATTCTGAAGTGGCACTTGTGATCCTTCTGCCTCTATCTTTCAGAGTGCTGGGATTCCATGTGTGCTTTTCTAACTTAGTTCTCATCAGAAAATTTCTTGGTAAGCTAATACAGTGCTCCCATCTCTGTTTCAGGAATCATCTAAGTCTTTATCATTCGATATCAACCCACTACAATCCCTTATAGTAATGCATTTGTTTTGGTGCTGAGAAACAAAGCCATGTCCTCACAAGCTAAGGAGTGGCTAGGAACAGCTAGGAGCTACCTCTCCACCTCCTGCACTGTTTGTCCTTAAAGTTTCTGTAAAATTGATTTCTTAAGTTCTACATCAAGGATGATGTACAAGGCATAAGGTTTTGTTATATGGAAACAAGCTTCAGCATCAAATTTAGAATCATATCAAAGTATCATTTATATCTCAAAGGAGTAATGACATTATTTAGTGACAGGAAGTTTTTGAGTGATATTTAATCAAAACTTGAGGGGGGAAAAGCTTAAGGTGAAAAACAAAAACGTAAATAACCACGAGGCCATTGTCCATTAAAAGATGCTGCTACACAATCACCTGAATAATACATGCTTTCCCTGGGCTTATTTTAGTGATGGTAATGTGTTTCACTGAATTATCCACACTTTGATTCCATTTTCCTGCTTACCAAAATCACATATCTACAATATAATGACAGAGCATTATTAGTATATTATAAGAATGGCCTCCCTTCATTATGGGGATATCATTCATGACACCAGCTTAATTAGTATGGTGTCCTTACTACTTGAATTAATGTCCGAAATTCAAAATGCGTATTTTTAATAGTTTAAACAATATGTTGTATGCAGCAAGAATAGCTAATTCCTGATTGTTATGTAGTGATGAGCAAAACACAGCAAGTCACTGTAATACTGCTTTATTCCCATATGTATCATGGCAGGTCTGAAAGAAAGAGATGACGACAATGACACCACAAATTATAATTTGCCACAATTAAATTAGAGAAAGGTTGAGTACAAATTCTCACCATAAAGAGTAAATAATCAAGGGGCCCAAGTATTCCATACATATGAATTATTTTTGAATAATGTAAATACCAAGAGAGCTATCTTTTATTGTATAAGCACATGTTTAAGCAACTAAGGAGTTATAAAAATATCTACTAACAAGGAAATTTTGACATTTTCATACACAATTACTTAATACTTTCTCTGTGATGCCTTGTTACAAAATTATTTTAAGCTGCATGTATAGACATCAAAATAAAAAATATGAATATAAGGATTGAAATAATGATGCTGGCACATTGGCCTATGTTGGGTGTTTCTGTCTGGGAAGAAATCATGTACTGTCAAAAATAGAGCTAGACTGAATATTGAAAAAATTACCTTTAACCACATGGGTATATTTACAGGTTATCACAACTTGGAGATAAAACACTATGCCTTATAACATAGGGGAAGTCTATCTGCCTGATTTTTCCAGTTAATGAAAGAAGTCTTTAAATACTCTGTACTTAGATTATTAATATCAACAAAACTGAAACAGATGTGTGTCTTAATATGCCATTAAATTTATGATATACATAGAACCCTTACATACAGCTGAGCAGACGCCAATGATTCCAATTTGCTCTAGATTTATAATAACCTGATCTGGTTTTTGTAAGTACTGAGTCACTTTAAACAAAATTAGAAGGCAGTTGTGCTTTGTGTGATTAAAGATGCAATTCCCTTTGGGGTAATGACAAAAGTTAGAACATGTTTCCTTCTTTATGGATGCTTCTATTATAAACAAGAGTGCCATACATTATATATTTCAGTTACTATGATTGTCTTATTTTTAATTTTGAAATAAACCAATCAAATTTCAGCAGATTCTGGAATTGAAACTATGCCAAAATTTAGGTAAAGACTGTGTACTGAACTTCATAAAAATCCTTGAAATTTTTTTCCCAGAGTCTTAAGACCTTGTTATATAAATAGTTCACTGTAATTTTCTAGAGCAAAACAGCATTCTGATTAAGACCTATGAAATAAAAAGACTGGCATGCAAAATATGTTTCAAATCTAGAAGATGGCATGAATAAAGGTGCTCAACATTAATGGTCAGGACATTTATGTAAACTACAGGTAGAAAAAAATCAGTCTATTTCATTTCATTACACATATGTTGCTATTATTTAAAGCATCTACTTTACTTTGTGAATTATAATACCTCAGCTCCTAAAAATCAGATCTAAAAATACTTTATTTTAAATACTGCGAATATTGTCTCCCTTAACACTCACTGAGAAAATGTTGATATAAATGTCATTATAAGCATATATATGTATATTTATGTATGTAAAAGATAAGCACATGCAAAAGTATTAATTCATTAAAAGTTCATTTCTCATAAAACCTTTATTAGCCCTTGAAATCTTTGCCACTTCCTATAAAATGATTTATCTTTTGAAAGGCAAGGTTCCATTAATCTGTTTGACAAAGGAATTTTTAAATCATTTAAATAATTTATCACGATGAATTATTTAAATTCCGTAAAATATATATATATGTATATATATACATATATATATATTCACATGTATATGTATATATCTATGTCTATATATTGGTGTTCCAGCACAGTATCACAGAAGAAATGCAAAACATGCTCAGAATACATTGTCCTTCATACCCATGTGTGCCTCAGGCCGCTGCTGCAGGGGTGTCACTCTTTGGCCACCAGCAGTACACGCAGGACCCTAGTAGGAGACCGACTGCGCTCTGTGGGGCAGAGCATGGCAATTTCATGTCAAAGAAACTTGTACATTATTTTATGTATTCATTCTTACTTTTTTTTTTTACTGAAATTGTAGGTTGACATGTTTTCCAAAATGTAAGAATAATAAAGACAATTCAACAGTCCTAGAAAAGCCTGCTTGCCTCCATGCAGTAGATAGGTGTGACTACAAAGCAATAAACATCCTCTGTCCCCTGAGAAATAAACCACTGGTGGAAGCCAAAGGGAAATAAGGAAAAGAAGTAAGAATACATGTAAAAATGCATCAACGATACACACAACTGTTAGGCTACCCAGGTGTATGAGACTTGCTTAATGTGCATGACGTTCAGAAATTCTAACCATTTCTTCTCGGACCATCACAAAATGTTCTTGGATACTTCCTAAACTTGTCTTTTTCCCTCTGCAAATGTGTTTGCTCATAAAAGTACTGTAAATGATGGAATAATTCCTCAATGTTGGTGAAGCTATAGAATAAATTTAAGACAGGTTCTCATTCATTTTCTTTTCTTTCTTTTTATATTACTGTGTTATTTTTCATTTATGTATTTGGTACAGGGTCTCACTCCAAAGATTGGATTCCTAGTGATCGTCCTGTTTTCAGCCTCCCCAGTGAGGGGATTACAGGTGTGCATCATCATGCCCTGACTAAGTTGCCAGCTCAGTGTGCCCTGTGGGTGGGGAGCAGCGCAGCATGCAAAACTGGGGATTGAACCCTGGTCCCTGCTCTTGCCAAAGCAGGCTCTTAGTCCCCTAAAGTATCTCAACAGCTGTATTTCATTTTTATTCTAGCTTTTTTTTTGAGACAATTTTTAGGGAAGGGTGTACAGGGCGTTCAGGGTCTCACTTGAAGACTGGATTTCTAGTGATCAGCTTGTTTACAGCCGCCCAAGCAGTGGGATTGCAGGCGTGAGCCACCACGCCCAGTCTCAATTGCCATCTCAGCATGCCCCAGGGGCAGGCCCAGCACAGCAGGCCAGAGAAATCCAACTCCTGGCCCCTGCATCTGCCTGCAGGTGCTTTAATCCGCAGAGCTATTTGGCTGGCCCTTGAGACTGCGTCTTGTTCTGTAGTCCAGTCTGACGCTGAAATCACTGTATATCACAGGTAGGCTGCGAACTCGTGGAACTACTTGTGCTTCAGCCTCCTGACTGCTAGGATTGGAAGTGTCCACCCCTACCCTGCTCAATTTTATTTTGAAACTTGCAGGAAAATTAACTCCCAATAAAATGTGCTCAGCACCTAACATAATCATACGTATTTGCTCTTTATACCGGCTAATCTCTCTCTCACAATTTTTTATTCTTTTTCTTTTTTGAAAGTACCTAAAACTTTCTGTTTTGTGCCACAATTCTCCTCTTCAGGGTTTGGTGGCCTCAGTTGGTTTGTTTGTGTTTCTCTTTTTTGCACTACAGGGGATTGAACTCGGGACCTTTAAGTGAGCCACTTCGCTAGCCCCTTTTGTATTTTTTTTTTACACATGTTGAGACAGAGTCACTAAATTACTGAAGCTGCGCTCACCTTTGACATCCTCCTGACTTAGCCTCCCAGAGGGCTGGAATTGGAGGCTTAGGTCGCCATACCCACTTCATTTCATTTCATGTTTATTTCAATGTTGTTACCCATTGTTCCAACAAATATTTCTATGAGAGAGATCCTGATTTCACTCATAAACTCTCTATTTTTGTGGCATTTAGTAAGCTCCCTAGCCTCTATCCAGCCACCCACAAACTCTGTCTCAACGTTCTACCACCTTACACACTTCACCTGGAATTCTTAGGCCTTGCTAAGGAGGTAGGAAAAGCCCTCAGCGATTCAGTACAACTTGACATATTCCCAACGTTTCTTTGGTTAGCTTTGGTTTTAAAAACAGGGGCTCCCTAAGTAGTTCAGGCTGTCTTTGAACTTAACAGTGGAGCCCAGGCTGGCCTTGAGTTGAAAGTAATCTTTCTGCGTCAGCCTCCTAAATGCGGGAACTAGAGCCATGCTTCACGTTGCTCAGCTCAGAAATCTCTAATGTGGGAAAGTAGAATCAAGACTTCCTGGAACACGAATAGATTTTTAAAGCTTTTGTTTTTTTCTTTTCTTTTTTTGAAGTTGCTTAAAGACTTTACAAATTTTCAGATGCTTTTTACAGATGACTTGAGGATGCAACCTTGGGCCTTGCCAGTATCATGCTTAGTTCAATGATAAGGCTGCTTGTTGCCGCCTTCTTCTTCTTCTTCTTCTTCTTCTTCTTCTTCTTCTTCTTCTTCTTCTTCTTCTT
>PVJA010000117.1:182452-231143 GCA_004027025.1 Myocastor coypus | reverse complement strand
CTATCATAAAGAAATCAACCAGCAACAAATGCTGGAGAGGCTGTGGGGAAAAAGGAACCCTTCTCCACTGCTGGTGGGAATGCAGATTGGTGCAACCATTATGGAAAGCAGTGTGGAGGATCCTTACAAAACTAGAATTAGAAGTTCCATTCAATCCAGCTATCCCCCTACTGGGAATTTTCCCAGAAGAACTGAAAACATCATACCATACCGATATCTGTGCACCTATGTTTATAGCAGCCCAATTTGTAATAGCCAAATCTTGGAAGCAACCAAAATGCCCATCATTTGAAGAATGGTTAAAAAAAGTGGTATTTTTATACAATGGAATATTACTCATCCATAAAGAATAATAAGTTTGAAGACTTCATATATAAATGGATGTATATTGAACATATACTCATTAGTTAAATAAACCAGACCTATATGTGTAAATATTGTATAGTCTCCCTAATATAAGAACTTTAAAGAAGAAAATAAGAACTTGACGGCATAATACAGCTGAATCTGTTATGGATTAAACAACGAAGTGACTGGAAGCAGAGAAAGTAGAAAAATATCAAGAGCAAAACCTGCACTTATGTACACAGGATGAGTCAGATATTGGTCTCAAGAATCTTCAAAAGGTTCATCATATTGAACATAGCACTATGTAACACTAAAACTATGCTTGGAATGCATGTCACTCTTGTCTTTTTGATGTGTACTGCTCCCAGTGTAAACTCAGTTACTGTCAATTCTGTCTCTCAAGAGTAGTACTTGAAAATAAGAGACTGGGCCAAATACCATAGTCTTGACAGGCTACAATTCTGTATTTCCTTGAATTTCCAAATATCTGTGTAAAAACTGTGTAACTGCTTATATCACATTGTATAGAATGTTATTAGAATATCAACTATCGTCAGAAAATATCAATTTCAAGCTAAGTCAAAGATATTTGATACTCAGAAAGCCAGTGATGATAAGCTCAAGTACCTATGCTATAGTGTAATATTATCACAAAGCTTTTCTGCTGGAGGATTAAGAGTGTAAGTTAACAGACCGAAAATTGGAGAAAAAGAAGGGCTATGAAAATAGCCAATATTTTGGCCCTAGCCGTTCAAGGTCAGTAAGGACTCAGGATATGAGAGAACCTGTGCTGTAATATCCTATAACTCAGAGGTGTTCCAAATTTTCTGGTCAAGGAGATTATGGGACCTCAGAGGAAAGGGATAAATGAACTATAGTGCATCTAAGGAGAGTCACCCAGAGAAAAACATTCTCTCAGGCTTTCACAGAAAACAAAATGGCCAAGCAATGGCCGTGACTCGTACCGAAGGCTGACACTAACAACAGTTCTACAAAGTACTGCCTATGGTCCCAAACTTAATCCTGAGGGGATTTGACCCTGGAAGATAAACAATGAATGTTTTGTTATACAGGTCTTGCTTTGACTTGCCCTTGATCACCCAGAAAAAAAAAAAAAGCTTAATTACAATGCATGAAACACAGAGTTAGATTGGTGAGATGAGCCTTAGGAGGCTTAGATCAATAGCCTCCAGCATTACAAGCTTCACTGGTGGCCCACTGCAATTGCAGAACATTTGATTGTGCATGCATCTGCTTCCTCTTAGTCCAAACAGAAGAATTTTCTTTTCTTTTCTTCTTTTTTTTTCTTTTTTTTCTTCTTAGCAACATCAACAGGGAGGTGGGTCATGCCCACACACTGTGCTCTGTAGAACTATTGTGAGGATAATATGAAATGTATCAACTTTTTAAAAAAGAAAGGGGAAAGGAGGGGGAAAAAGTAATGCTTATTGAAAGTATTAATGTTTAATTATTTGATCAATCTTATATACCTATATCTGTTAATCTAAACTGATCTGATGATGAAAATATGTAATATAACCATTGTTAGATTTAAACAAAAATATTAAATTATGAAAAAAAGAGTGGATGGAAGAAGATGGATGGAACAATATTGGCAAAATACTTGGAATTGTAAAAGCTGATGAATAAATATGTAGATTTGTTATACAAAAAAAAAAAAACCTTCCACATTCTTGGTAAGGAGCATGGCATCTGAAATTAACTTGCATGCTGGAGCTCTAAGCTGGAGGGCTGGTAAGGTGTAGTCAAGAAGAGCAAAGGACTGACTGGTCACGGTTATATCTGCACTGTGGGTACAGTATAGCATTGCCCTTACCAAATCATGTTAAATATGTTTAGGTCAGGAATCTCCTATACTAATATGGTAATGGTAATTGCAGATCTCTGGACCTTTAAAACAGCATGCAGATATTTGGTGGCACACATCTGTTAAGGTCGCCACTCAACAGGCTGAGGCAAGGGGATCTATACAAGTAGAGGCCCGCTTACGCTACAGAATGAATTCAAGGCTACCCTAGACTGCACAGCAAGATCCCAAGTACCCAAAAAATTGCATTGCATGCAGATAATACTCACCTAAGCCATGGTCCTACCTCATCTGACCCACAAAGATGTCTGGTAGACCCAGTGACCTCAGGGTCTTCCTGGAGACCCTAGTCTCAAGCCCAACTCCCATTCCTTTCTTGTGTCCTCTGGGGCCAGCAGGTCACCCAATGCCCCTGAACCCTAGCTAGAGACACTGTCCTTCCCCTCCCAGCCCCTCTCCCCACCTCACCTGCTGCCGGATTCTGGCGAAAAGTCAGGGTGGCACCCAGCCCTGCTGCATACTGCACCAGCAAGGCCACGGCCTGGCCAGGCGGCGTGTCCACCAGCGGCAATCTCAGCTGCCCGGCCATCTTCAGGAAGTCCTCTGCGGGCCC
Source organism: Myocastor coypus (assembly GCA_004027025.1). Classification (NCBI taxonomy): domain Eukaryota; kingdom Metazoa; phylum Chordata; class Mammalia; order Rodentia; family Myocastoridae; genus Myocastor; species Myocastor coypus. The sequence goes on along the minus strand of PVJA010000117.1, from coordinate 228,354 downwards.
TGTGGGTGGCATAGAAACCCTTGGGGTCATCCCCAGTCCATCCTCCATTTTGTCTCCAGCCGGAGCATCCCCGCGCTCCTTGCGGTCATCGGTCCCAGGCCCTAAGTTCCCAGCCACGGCCAAGTCTTGGGGCCACCCGCGTCCCTGTGCCTCTTCCTCTGCCTCAGGGCCGGGAAGGGGTCCCCAGATGTCCAGACCCGGACTGGCAAAGGGTCGCCAGGGGCTGGGTGTGGGATTGATCTGTAGCGACGCTGCCAGGAGGGGCTTCCTGCGGCCGCAGTTGTTGGTGCCAGGAGCCGAGGAATCCTGGGAAGCCATAACGGGGAGCAAAGACTGAGAAGGCCGGAGAGACCAGATTTCACGCTGCTCGCGGCTTTTTAAACGTGGGTGGCTCCACGTGGCAAGCACGTGCAGAGCAGTGAGGGCCGCCTCTGCCTAGTTCTGACCAATAAGGGTGCACAGAGAGGGGCTGGGGATTTATGACTGGCCAATGGGAAGGCCAGAGTGAGGGGTGGGGAGGGCGGGGAGGGCGGGGCAGGTATGGGTGGGGTTGAGCGGCCACTCGCGCAACTGCACTGTGGAGTGAGGCTGTGGAAGCAGGGTGGAATGGTTTATACTATCAACACCTTCAACTGTGGGCAGACAAAGGAAGACTAGGAGGAGACACTCTGTGGGCCTCACACTCGGGCTCCTGACCCAGGGTACCCCTAAACCACAGTACTTCACCTTCTGAGACTGGTCTGTGTCCGTTAGGCGTAATTGTGCACACCCCAACAGCCTCACTGAATTATTAGCATCCACATTTCAAAACTTCACCTCAAGGGTTCGATCCCCAGCACCACATGCTGCGCCGGCCCCGCCCACAGGGCACGCTGAGCTGGCTGCTGAGTCCAGGTGTGGTGGCGTTCGCTTGTTATCCCAGCTCTGGAAGGCTGAAAACAGGATTTATCACTACAAGCCCGAGCTGCGTATCAAATACATAACCCATTTGAGACCCTGTACTAAATACATTAAAAAAAAAAAATCCCTTCACCTCAGGCCTTTCTTAAATTCAAAAGAAGTACGTGCTCACCAAAAACTTGCTCTCCTGGAGCTCCATCTGGCAGCACATGAGGCTTTGGGGGAGGGCGTCTAGACATTAGCCGTAACCAAGAGGGTATTGGATTATCCAGATGGAGCCAATGTAATAAGGATCCTTGAACAGGAAAGAGTGACAATCACAGAGATGGCGTTGTGTGGAAGATGTCACTTCCCAGTGCTGGCTTGTTTTTGTTTGTTTAATTTTCGTTAAATCACTAGTTTATATTTTTAGAAGACAAAGATACACTTTTTTTAAAAGGTTAGCAAAGATGAAAACCTTTAATAAGACTCCTAGTTGTCAAGCAACTTGGGAAACTGCTGGCTGCTGGATGTGTGAAGTGGTGTGACCTTTCAGGAGGATGACAAGACTGTTTTCAAAATTCTAATAGTACTGCCTTCCTGGAATTTAATTTTCAGATGTTACCTTCCCCACCAAATGTGAAAAGACATATGTAAAAGCTTATTTATTATAGCATTATTTGTAATAGCAAAACATCGTTACGGAAACAAAAAGCCCTAATGCTTCCTTAAGAAACCCGCCCAAAAGAGAGTAAGAGCGCAGCTTACGCACCAGTGGGTCACGGGGGGGGGGGGGGGGGGGGGGGGGCTGCTCCACATCTCAGGAGCAGGGGCTGTGAGGTGGCCCTGTGCTGTACCTCCGTCCCCCATTCACACCCGGTGCTGGCCTAAAGAGGGAAGGAGGACTGAGCCAAGGCAGCTTCTAGAGCTGGGAAAAGAAGATCATCAATTCTCTCCCACAGAGCCTCCACAGGCGGCCCAGCCCTGCTGACGCCCTAACCTGAGCCCAGGTGTAAGATCTCATGTTGTCTTAAGCCATTAGATGTGTGGTAACTTGTTACAGCAGCAACAGCAAACTGCTCTAAGTATCTCCATTTTTTTGCACACGGACACCCTAAAATAATTGTGAAAACTTCAGGACCCTGATTCTTTTATCACAAGTTTGAAGAGTGACAACAATGTGCTTTCTAATTTATTGTGTTACAATCATCCTTTAAAAGTATGTTTGCCAGGCCAGCCTGATAGCTCAGTGGACTAAAGCACCTGCTTAGGCAGAGTGCAGAGGTCAGGGTTCGATGCTGTGCTGGCCCTGCCCATGGGCATGCTGAGACAGCTATTGAGACTGGGGATGGTGGCCTGAAGCTGTAATCCCAGCATTCAGGAGGCTGAAAACAGGAGAATCACTGAGTCTGATCTATGTAGTAAGGCCCTATAGATCCTGTAGACTTTGTCCTAGAGAGGAAAAAAATAAAATAACAAAGACAAAAATATATGTTTGTCCAAAACCATGGAGATGTTATCTTAGCTCTTCCACTAGTGAAAAATGCAGTCCCAGATAATTGAATGGCCAACCTCATCCTGAGGCAAACTAGTCCATTAAGACCTCCTCCCTATCAGAGAGTCTGACTTTACCTTTCACTTTAAATAAATGTTTCTCGACATTTTCCCAGGAGAACCACCCCCATTTCATTCTCTTTCACTGATTCAGTGTTTAAAGAGGATTTGATCGTCTAGTTGTTAATAAAACAGGGGCCACTCCAGACAGAGTTCTTGCCCTTGTAGGGTGAATTCTCAGTTCTAAGGTAATGGGCTTAAAAATCCATGGCCTAGCCAAGAGTTCACAGTCTTGATGGGTGGGAAAAGGCATCATGACCAGTAGAGGTTTTTTTTTTTTTTTCCTTTGAAAAGATTTTTTCCTTTGTCTTTTTGAGACAGGGTCTTGCTATGCAGTTGAGGTTAGGCTGGAGCTCACTTTGTAGCCCAGAATGGTCTTCAACTCACAACGATCTTCCTGCTTTATTTAGCCTTTCCAGTTCTGGGATTACAGGCTTCCACCACCACACCCAGTTTTTTTTTTTAAGACTTTGTATGAATCTATAACATATCTCCATGTACAGATCATTCAGTGAATTTTCATACATTGCCCACAGTTGTATATCCAGCACTCTGTTGAACAAACAACAACCCCCAAAATACTCCTTCTGTATCCTTCCATTGTTTTTTTTTTTAAATCACTGAACCTGCCTTACTCATAGGGGTTCTCTCTCTATAGAAACTAGAGATAGAAGTTGGGAATCTGCAAACTGATCCTTTAAAGCTTCTCAGATTGTGGGCTCTGTAGCATCAACTTCACCTGGGATTTCATCCCAGACTTACTGAATCAAAAACTCTGGGAATGCCAGGCATGGTGGCGCACGCCTGTAATCCCAGCACTCGGGAGGCTGAGGCAAGAGGATTGGTGTGAGTTCGAGACCAGCCTGGGCTACAGAAGTGAGCTCAAGGCCAGCCTGAGCTGCATAGTGAGACCCTGTCTCAAAAAGAAAAAAAAAAAAAAAACTCTGGGAAGGGGTTCAGCAAACTGTCCTAACAAGCCCTCCTAGTGACCCAGGAGCACATGGAAGTTAGAGAGTCCCTGGGCCAGAACAGTGGTAAGGTTGTGATTGTCGCTTTGTAAAGTGACAGGGTGGTGCACACTGTTAAGTCTCCGTTACCCCAGAAGCAGAGGGTGGAGAATCTTGAGTGTTCATGTACTACAAAAGAGGCCCTGATTCTGTGTGTGCAGGGCGTGGCTCTAACACAAGTAGGATTGCTTAGGAGGCCTGAAAGCTACTGCACCTGGGCATCTCTGGGACACTCTTACATCCAAGGACACTGATGCCTTTGTTAAGCCAGATCTTTAGGATTCAAGGACAGTCAGGAGGGTACGCAAGACTATTATAATGCCTGGCTTTTAGAAGGTGCTCGGTGCTTATTGAGTGGATTAACTTAGTCCTCACGACCACTCTGTGAAGTAGGAAGTTGGTAAAGCCGAAATAGGTTTCACATTCAAGTCAACCCTGAGTACCAATTTTAAGACCTCATGAATTTATTTCTGCTGCAGTTCCACTTCTTTTCCATAGGTGGCGATAGAGGACGCTCGTGCAGTCGGACTGGGAGGCGGGACTTCCGTTTACTAGTAGAGTACTTCCGGCCCGGTGCGGAAAAGCGTTCACTAGTGCTGTCGTAGCTGGCGCGAGGGCTCCACTGTGGATGCCGGTTGCTTTAGGGCACCGCTGTGGCGCGAGGGTCAAGCGAGCGTCTCGGAGGAACCCATCTCCCCGGCAAGCACGCCGAAGTCCGGCCCTGTGAGTGCACGCGCACCCTCCGCGCGGGTCTGGGATGTTCAGGGGCGCGAGGGGCTGAGGACTTCTGTGCCCCAAAGTGCCCCAGCCAGGCACTGACGCAGACCCGGCCGTGGTCCGCCGCCCTGTTGGCCAGGGGAAGTTGAGACTGCCTCGTCCAGAGGCTTTACTGAGGCGCCCTCTCTTAGCTGGGCTTCTCTCAGGCTGTTGGAACCTTTCTCCCCCGTTTCATCTCTTGCTAGGTATGGCTTTCCTTGATGTTTATGGACTTCTCTGTGCGGCTTGTTACTCTTCTAGGAACCACTAACAGGAGGACAATGAAGTTCCTTTTCATGGGGCTTTAATCGGACAACTTCATCTTTTAAAAGTGTAATCACCGTTGGCTCCACACACTCCGGCTGGAGAACGCAAGGTGTCGTGGGAGTGTCAGCAGGCGGGGTCGTTCTGCAGTGGTCTGATTTGGGTCTGTGTCTCACGAATTCAGAATGAAATGAAAAGGAAGAAGCAGGAATAGAAAACTAAGATGAGGATAGTGCCACACACCTGTAATCCCAGCGTTCAGGAGGCCAAAGCAAGAGGATCCCTGAGAGTTGTAGACCAGACTGGGCTCCATAGTGTGTTCAGACCGGCCTCAACGATAGCGTGAGAGCCTGTCAAACACATACACAAAAGAAGATTAGCTCCTATTTGTTGGGAGGGCGCTTGGAAGTGAGTTGCCACCGAACACTTTGTCTAGGCGTTTTGTGTGAGTCAGCCCATAGGCGTAAAACTGAAGTCGAGGTATGTAACAGGCATGTGTCTACAGATGCCTCTTAGTCTCTGTCCTGGGTGGTTTATTAAAAGAAGAAAGTTATAGCTCAGACGACTAAAGCACCTGCTTAGGCAGAGTGTAGCAGGGTTCGATCCCCAGTGTTTGGTGCAGTGCTCTGGAGCACACTCAGACTGCTATTGGTTGAGATTGGGTGTGGTGGCACAGGCCTGTAATCCCAGCACTTGGGAGGCTTAAAACAGGAGAGTCTCTGCGAGTCCAATCTATGTAAAACCCTATACTAAATACATAAAAGATAAATAATAAAAAAGAAGAAAGCAAGAAGAAAAAGGTGTTTTCCAGATACGTAGGAGCAGAAGTTGTCACGGTGGCCATCCATCAATTGTTATGTTATGGCCCTGGAATTACTTGGCGATTGTTATGGCCCTGGAATTACTTGGCCATCTGGTTCTTAGGAACTCTTGACCTCAGGCTCCGCTTCCCTGACCAAGGTCTGGTCATCCTGACCTTACCTTGGGCCCAGTCCCTTCCTAGCAGCCTGCTGGCTTCTGCCTAACTGGTCTGTCCATAGTACAAGGAGGCCCCCTAAAGATGAAATGGGAATCTTGACTGTCCTCCCCCAAAGTGTAGGTTCTTGCCTTATCATGGAAAAGCATTTCAAGACTTGGTTTTTGAGAAGAATGGAGATTTACTGAGCAAAATTAAAGAAGTACACTTAGCAGAGAATGCAGGCTCTCGAGGGGTGAGGCACTTTATGATCAGGCTGGGGATGTCTGTGTGTTCTGGATAAAGATCATGAAATTTAGGAATCTTTAGTAAAAGAAAACATGGCCCTGGACTGAGGTTGCAAGAAAAAAAAAACTGATAAACTTCAGCAACTGTTCCACGGGGAAAGGCTTTGCTCACTAAGACTCTGATGCTGGTGCTTGCTTCTGGGTCCCTGGAGAGGAGTGGTTTAAGCCTGGACCCTGAATCCCAGGAGGATCAGGCTCTGGCGTCCCTGCTGTTGCACGTGAGCAAGTTTCTCCTGGGCCCCCAAGTACAGGCACTAGAAGAGCAAACCTTAGGGGCCGGCCAAAGAGCTCAGCAAATTAAGGCACCTGCAAGCAGGTGCACTTCAGTGGCAATTGAGACTAGGTGTGGTGGTGCACGCTTGTAATCCCAACTCTTGAGGCTGTAAACGGGCAGATCACCACAGGCCGATCTAGGAGTGAGATCCGGAATACCCTGTAGGCCCTTCCCTAAAATACAAAAAAAAGGGGGGGGGGTTGGTGAGATGGTTCAGCCGTCTAAAGCACCTGCTTAGGAAGGCTTAAGCAACCACAGGGACTGAGGTTCAATCCCCAGCACCACATGCTGAGCCAGCCCCACCCCCAGGGCAGGCTGAGCCGGCCAAAATACAAGTAAGTAAAAAAATGTGAAAAAAAAAAAGAACAAACTTTAAGCACCATGTCTGGCAGAGGCTGGTGTTCAACGATTCTGCTCTCGCAGTAATAAAAGAGAAATGGTGGGGCTGTTTACTCCCAGAGGATTTTGTGTTTGGCAAAGCTCTTTGGTGTGAGTTGTTTTTAGTCAACACAGGTTGGTAAGCACTGTGCCCGATGGTGGGGGGACAGATGAATGAGACTCAGGCCGTGGTCGTGGCAGGGATAGGGTGCAGCCTATGAGTGTGAACTGCAGGTGTAATTACAGCACATCAGAGCTGAGAAGGCCAACCCATGCCAGCTGCCTGGGTTCATCCTCACCACTCTCCTTATTGGTTCTGTGACCTCCTAGCTATTGGCCACACATTTCTGCTCCAGCATCATTCTACCTGGAACATCTCCCTGGGTCTTTTAGTAACTGCTTCCTCGAGTAAAATCTCTCCGTCTTAGGTGCTTTGTGCTCTCCCCAGGAGCTCTGGGAGTCTTTTCCTGTGTCAAGCGTACAGAGAAGCCTGGTGGGACCCTAGGTGCTGTGTTCCAGGATGGACTTCCCCAGTTCCCTCCGCCCCTCATTGTTCATGACCGGCCCCCTTGGTATGAGTGATGTGCCCGACCTGTCCTTTACGTGCAGCTGGCAAGATGCTCTCACCCTGCCAGAGTCCCCACCCTGGAACTGCAAGGTGAGGATGAAAGGAGGGGTCCCGTTAGCAGTCACACCTGCTGGCATGGTGCAGGGCAAGGCAGGGCAGGGCAGTGCAGCATCTGTGCAAGAGTACTGCTACCCAGGCCACCGGACCCTCTCCTTCAGGGCTGTGGGCTGCCCCGCCATCCATAGAGGGATCACTCAGCAGGAGCTGTGGCTCTCTCGTGCCTGTCCCTCTGTCCCCCAGACTCTGATCCTTTTAAGTTCAGCAGCCCCTCTGTACTAGTACTGCCCAGTGTGAGTAAGTTGGGGTCAAGGGATGCCTGCCCTTGTGGACCAGGCCAGGATGAGGGAGCACGTGAACAGACATGCTCATGGCTCTGAGCAAAGCCCAGACCCTGAGCTCTGGCTGCCTGCATTCAAATGCCAACTGTTTGTCATTTGTCACCTGGGCAGGTGACAGCTTTCCTGTGCCTCAGTTACTGCATTGCTGAAATGACACTGATGCTTATACTGACTTTGCAGGGTTGTCATAAGGCTTCTTATGTCACCATGGTGGTTTTGTTTCCTCTAGAATGCAGCTCCGCACTTGACCACGGCCCTGCTTTGGGAGCCGGCAATGCCTGGGCCCCTTCCACTGCTGCCACCCTGTTCCGGTAAGATGCTCAGGCCTCTGAGCTCCCACTCACTGCTCAGCCAATCCCTCTATGCCTGCAAGCTTTCCCAGCCTGTGGGTAACCTTCCTGGCCCCTTACCTTCCTCTCCCCTTAGATCCCTGGGACCCTGGTGTGACAGCACAGGACCTCCTTTTCCGAGGCAGTTTCCACTACCAGAGGCAGCCCCAGGTCATGCTGGATGTCACTGAACAGGTGAGTGGCCCCACAATGGAGGGCGCTTCCTGGTCTGGGGCTGTGTGTGCTGCCTGTAACAATTGGACCTCTCCTCTCCCAGCTCAGCAGATTTTTGTGGGATCATGGGGACATAGCCTTTGCACCCCTGGGAAAGATGATGCTGGAGAATTTCAGATTGGAGGGAGGCCGGGTGAGTAACCCCTGCTGGGCCAGAGCAGAGCACTCACTTCTATCCCATCCCCCACCCGCGGAGTCCAGGCTGTGTGAGCCTGACAAGGCCTTTTTACACAGAACCGCTCCAAGAAGATGCCAGTGGTCAATGCAAAGAGGCTGCTGCAGGACCTCGGTGGATACCAGCCCTGGGGGCAAGTGGCTAGCGGGAAAGGACTGGCCTAGTTGGTGATGGGATATGGAGGGAGCCAGGAGGCAGGCCAGGTTTCTTGCCGTATGCCTTTCCAGTCAGCAGTGTGGCTCAAGGGAAAAGGGGTTTCATAATGAGTTTTTTTTTTTTTCTTTTTGAGACAGGGTCTCGCTATGAAGTTCAGACCGACCTTGAGCTCACTTTTGTAGCCCAGGCTGGTCTCAAACTCGCACTGATCCTCCTGCGTCAGCCTCCAAAGTGCTGGGATTATAGGCATGCACCACCACGCCCAGCTGGAAAAGGGGTTTCAGTCTGTGGACTCCATGCATAGCTGCATCATGGTGTTAGAACACTGCAGACAGGACTGTTGTCTCTTGTTCTATTCTCACTGTTTCCCTCTGCATGGCTTAATTCCTAGAAAGGCTGTTGTCACATGGCAGCAAGATGGCTTATGATTCCAAGGAAAGAGTCAGTGTCCTTGCTGGGGCACTAGAAGTCCAAGGGAGGACTTTGGTGGCCTGGCGGGGGTCTCATGCCCAGCTGTGAACCAATCTCTGTGCAGGGGCAGTGGAGAACTCACCCAGGTCTGGGTCCTGTGACTGCCTGGGATGAGGGAACGGGGCGGGCAGCTCCCAAGGAAGGAAACTAGGTAGAGGAGCTTGTGCTCTATACCTCGCCTCCCTTGTCATGCTCCCCACCCACTCCCCATTGTTGCCCAGTGAGCCACTCCTGTCTTCTCCAGGTGTCCTTGGGCTTACCTCAGCCACCGACTGCGCCGCTTCTCCATCGTCGGGGGCCCAGTGCTGGGCAAGTCAGTGTCGCGCCTGCTGGGAGGCCTGCTACATGAGGAGCTGGCCACACAGTGGCAGCGACTACTCCTGGACGAGGCCTTCACGGGAGGTGCGCTGGCCTGGCTGCCCGGAAGCACCCCACAGGTTGGCCAGCTGGTCTATCCAGCTGGTGGTGCCCTGGACAGGCTCCGTATCCTTCCTTGTTGGGCTGGGCAGACATATTCAGGGAAGGAAGAGGCAAGAAAGTAGGGGCTTGCAGTGGCCAGAGCTTTTCCTTAGCCACAGGCTCAGGTTTCCAGGAAGTCATCCTGACCTCAGACAGTGATCCTCAGGTCCTGGAAGATCCAGGGTGCATCCAGCTCCAGGGACCTGTGCGGCAGGTGGTAACCAACACTGTCCAAGGAGAAAGTAAGGCCTTTAGCCCCCGTCATCTGCAATGGGCTTGCGACCTAGGCCCAGAGCCTGACACCTCCATCTCTTCTCAGTGCTGCTGGCCGTACGCTCTGACTACCACTGTGCTGTGTGGAAGGTGAGGAGGCAGCGGCGGCCAGCCCCTCTGCAGGTGCTGCAGGTTGAGAAGGGGGCCACGGGGATCAGTCTCAGGTGAGGGGGTGTTGAGCTGGGCACTGGGAAGGTGAGCCTCAGCAGGGGGTGCCCGGCCTGCGCTAATCACTCTGTGCCCATAGCCCTCACCTACCCGGGGAGCTGGCCCTCTGCAGCCGTTCTGGAGCCATCTGTCTGTGGAACCCCCAGGATGGGTAATACCCTCCCTTTGAAAACCACGGCAATAGCTGTGCCCCTCACAGCCCAGCGTGTCCTGCCCCATCTTCTGTCTGACCCTTGACATGTGCCCTGCCTCCAGCCTTGAGCCTTTGTGTCTGTATCTCCTGCAGGCTGCAGCAAGTCTACAAGGACCCAGAGACCCTCGTGTTCCGGGACCCATCTTCCTGGCGCTGGGCAGACTTCACTGCCCACCCACGGGTGCTGACGGTGGGTGACCGTACAGGACTGAAGATGATCGACACTCAGGTATGGGCCGGGTACTGAGGGGTGGCAGGACCTGCCCATCAGGGAAGTTGACCCTCTTTTCTCCCCAGGGCCCCCCAGGGTGTGGTCTGCTGCTTTTCCGCACAGGGGCCGAGGCCTCCTGCCAGAAAGGGGAACGGGTGCTGCTCACGCAGTACCTGAGGCAATCTGGCCCCGAATCACTGCCCCCAACTCTGCATCTCATCTGTACCCAGGTGAGCAAGTCCCCTTTTTACTGCCATCCTGAGACTTCTCACCATATGCTAGCCCAGCTGCATGGAACCTGACCAGGGAGCCAGTAGGCAGGTGGGGAAGCCTCTTGGCCAGTGGTGTCCTAGTTCACTCTAGGTTAGGCCAGCAGTAGCAGACAAGGAGAGGCACAGGGGCTGGGATGTGTGCCTGACGGGTCCTGTGTACAGAAGCAAGGGAGGAGGGCCGAGGCCACTTGATCAAGGGTCTCAGATGTTAGGTATGCGCACAGGCCCAGGCTCAGGCCTGCAGGCAGGGGACAGATGGGAGAGTCCAGGTGGCTTCTGTGTGAAGAGGCTCTTTCACACCTTTTCAGAAACCCCTTCTCTTGCTGTGCTGGCCTTCCATCCCTGCGTCCCTCTACCTTCTCAGGAGGCGCCTATATAGTGCTGTTCCCTGGGGTTTGCAGAAGTCCCCAGAGTCCTAGGCCACAGTAGGGGCCACAGTGCATAGCTGTGCTGGTCTCAGCTGAGCCCCTCTTCTCGCCTTCTCGGTCGACCCCAGTTCTCACTCTACCTGGTGGATGAACGCCTGCCCCTGGTGCCGCTGCTCAAGTGGAACCATGACCTCCCCTCCCCGGCCCTGCTGGCCCACCTACTGCCTCCAGCCAGCCCTGGTGCCCCCCTGCCCCTATTCCTGGGCGGCCTAGGTGGGCAGGTGCGGCTGCTGCACATCACAGGTGAGGCTGTGGGTGGGGCTGTGCGCAAGTGGACTAGGCTAAGAGAAGCAACCTATGCCTCAGCTCTGTTTCCTGCAGGAAAGGAGGCCTCTGCACCCCAGCTGGCCGGGCCCCCCAAGTCTGTGCCTTCCCCAGCCGATTCCCTCTCTGCATTTCCCCTGCTGGAGCCCAAGAGCCAAAAGCAGGTGCAGGAGCGACTGGAAGCACTGACAATAGGTGTGCAGATGGGGAGCTGGTGCCGGGCTGCGGGCTGCGAACCTGTGGGCTGGCCTGTCTGGTCATTGCCTTTCTTTTCTCAGGTCTGACCTCTGCCTTCCTGCCCTGTGCCTCCACATCAGCAGCATGGCTCTTCCAGCTCTCAGCAGCTGGAGACATCTTCTACCAGCACCTAACCCTCCAAGCAACCTCCAACTTCCACCAAGACACAGGGCCTCCCAGGGACCCTGGGCCCGACTGTCCTATGCCCAGGACAACAGTGTGTCCAGTGGATCAGAGGCCCATACCCTCCTGGACCACAGGGGCCACTGCCTGCTGCAGCCGTTGGCTGGAGGCCCTGCTGCAGGTGCCGCCTGCACCCCCTGTATGGGCAGCACCCACCTTTTCCCACCGCCGGCTGCTGGGCCATCTGGAGCCCCGGGAGGTGGAGGGGAAAGTGCTTCAGGGTCTGCGGGCGGCCATGGCTGAGGGCCGGCTCCTACAGCAGAAGGATCTGGGTCTGCTCCTGCCAGCAGAGCTACCCCCCACTCCTGAACCTGGCCCACAGGATGAGCTCGGTGAGCGTCTGGAGGACGCTTGGGAGGGCCTGGCCACTGCCTGGTGGAGAAAACAGCAAGGCACAGCCTCAGAGCCAGGGAAGCAGGCCAGACGGCGCAAGCGGCGGACTCAGCTGTCCAGCACCTTCTCTTCCCTCACCAGCTGCTTGGATCTATCAAGTAGCAACAGCCTCCCTCTTAGCCTAAAGCAGACTCCCACAGAGGCCAGGCTGCAGACCCCTGTGGCCTCATACTCCCAGGAGTCAGCTGAGCAGCTCTGGGTCCAGGGTGTACACTCAGAGAGACAACAGACCCTCCGGGACTACATGGCAAAGCTGCCACTTCCAAAGGGCACCCCAGGACATGTAGTGATGCCCTCTTCTCAGCCCTCCTGTGTCCAAACCACGCCCTCCCGGCTGCCCACCCCTGGCTCTCAGCCACAACGGAAGAGGCCACGCATGGGCTTCTGAGGTCACCAAGTTGCTGCCCTTGCCGAACCCCTTTTCCTCCACTGCCAACAATTCCTGGCTCCGAGCCTGCTGAGTGCCATGGAAACTGCAGGAACCCCGAAACGAGTGATGAGACAGGATCTGGGCTGAAGGAATAGCACAGAGCAGCGGTTTCTGGTTTGCCTATCTACCTGCACACAGGCCCAGAAGCCACCGGTGACAGGTCTGCCTGAACCATGGTTGTCAGTGTTCTCTCCTGGAGACAGTAAGAGCTGCATCTCATCCACTTCCAGGAAACCGGGACTGTGGCACCTGCCCTGCATCTGACCTCGAGACACGAGGCCCTGGAGTCTCATGGTGCGAGTCACAGAGCAGGCCAGCAGCTGTTACCATGGCCAACTTGTGCTGCAGAACAGAGGGTAACCCTTGGGCACCAGGCTCAGGGTTGAATAAACCTGGCAGCTGAACAGGTTTGGAACAAGTTGGGGCAATCATGTTCTCAGGCCACATGATGTCCCCTCAGCTGCTCAAGGTTACACTGACACTAAGTGTGACCCACTGGCAGGGAGACGCGTTCCTCCATATGGCAGGAAAACCAGAGGGGTTACATGTGGCTTGCATAAACTATGCCAGGAACACACTGATGTTAAATGTTTTAATCAGGCTGATGTGGCATTTGTAGTTACAAAGTTCTACAAATAACAGGCTTTGGGCACAAGGATGTCTTAAAAGGCTGAGAGTACAAGGTGAGCAGAGCACATGGGCAGTTGTCACCAGCCAAGGCCACAGAGCACACCTAGCAAGCAGCACCACTCTGGGAGAAGATGGTGATACATCCTTGCCTGTCACTGCTACTGTGACGGTGGGGGCCTTGGGTTCAGTCCAAAGCCAGTCCCACGTGCCCTGGGCCTGCCCCAATGCCGAAATCCTCAGGTCCTGTCTCAGGCTGCACTTCATCTTTTTTAGCTCTGTCTCCTAGGGTTAGAAGAGTCATGTACTGCTGGGAGCTGGGGTGGAGCCAGCCCCTCCCCCTTCCCCTTCTCTCAAGAGGGCTCCTAGGCATGGAGTGAGAGTAGGAATGGCTGCGTCCAACATCCCAGTCAGTATCAACAAAAGCCCTCAGTTTGTCCTAAGTGTATGCTTGCTGGCTTCACAAGCTGCCCCTCAGCACCAGTACGCAGTGTGACCACCAGACGTAGCCCTGCTTGGTGTGTCAGGCATGGGAATGTTGCTGTGGGCTAGCACCTTGGCTTGTCCCAACCCCCACCAGGCTGTCCAGAGTCCTCACCCTCCCCCAGAAGGCTAGGCCTGCAAGGGCCAGGGCTGAGACTGAGCAGCAGGCAGCACAGGCTCTGTAAGCCCCTGAGTGCTGTGCACCTAGGTGTCCACTTCAACATCATGGCTTGGGGCGCAACATGGCCTGGCACAAATGCCTGTCCAAGAGCTGGGGTGCTTGGGCTGAGGTGCACCGGGTGCCCCTCTCCTAGCCATCTACAACTGGGTGTTCAGGGTCCTGGGGAACGGGGTGCATCACCTGGGGAGGAAGTCTCAGGCAGGGCGGTGTCCCTGTCCTCTGTAGCATCTCTCCTGCAGTGGCGAGGTGCTAGCCCTCGGCCTGAGGGCTCATCACTGAGCTCCTGGATGAGTGTTCTTGGGGAATTGGGGTCTTGACTTTTGACTTCCAAGTCCTTCACATCTTCCTTTAAAATGTCTGTGAAGGGTGCCTTGGCCTTCTTGGCAGTGTCCCTAGAGACTGCAAATATGTGTGAAAGGGCACCTGTGGGTGAGTGTTCTGACCCGGAAAGGGCTGTGTCATCCAACTCAGTGCCATTGTTGTCACTCCTGCTTGAGAGGACCTCAATCTTCGGGAAGCACAACTTCTAGTGAGGGAAGAGAATAGAAAAGTGTGTCAGCACTCTTCACTGTAGCCACTCTTTTAAGATTTTTACACTTAATTGTGTGGCCATGTGGCAGTGACCCCAGGGGACACTGCTCGGTGCCTGACTGGAGTAGCCTGGAGAGGCGCTGCCTGGCCAGCACTTCCTGCTAGGCAGTGCAGCCTGCCTGCCCCCTCTATCCTCCACTCCACACTGTACTCCCCACCTGGCTGGCCAACAGCTCTCTGGAGCTCTGCCCTTGAATGCCACAGCCTGCATAGGAACCACGGTGCCTGTTTCCTGTGATAGCACCAAGTCACACAGATGATACCAGCACTTCTGAGGGGCTCCTGGGCTCCCACACCAGCGCCTGAGGAAGGGTGGCCAAATGAATTAGGACGACACCCATGGGCCCTGGTCCGCATTCTCTCCTCCCTTTTCCTACCCTCAGTAGCTATAGTGGACCACATTCCTAAGATGCACATGTAAGCACACCAGAAGGGAAGCAGATGCTTTCCAACAATGGCATAGAGTGCACAGCTATTACAAGTAGCAATAAAATGTATGTGTGTTATGGTTTATGTCTAGTCCCCCAAAGCCTCATGTAGTCATTGGGTGGGGACTTCTATAGATTGAGACTTGACTCATGAGTCACTGGGATTATGTGTTTTAGTACTGATGGAATTATGGGTCTGAGTAGGGCTGGGACTATGGGTGGGGTCTAGGGCGGATATCCTAAGGCAGAGAGCCTGATAGGAATATAGAGAGACAGAGAGACAGACTAGAACTGTTGCTCTCTGCTGCCCTGTTTGGTTGGCTACCTCTGCCACCATTTTCTTGCTGTTCCACCACCATGAAATGGATGCTCTCTGCCCTGTTCCACTCAGCCTTGGGGCAGCTGAATATGGACTGAAACCTCCAGCAACTGTGAGCTAAATAAACCTTTCCTTCATTTTGAGTGTCGGGAATTTGTCCCAGCAACTAGTAAAAAGTAACTAAGACAATGTGCAAGAAAAGCCAAGTGTAGTAAGACCTTAAACAGGAACACCTAGCTGCAATTCCATTAAGGCAAAAGTGTAAGCATATACCATGCTTGCTTTTTAAAGAGAAAACTGCTAGTCTGATTACAGGACAAATATATACTAATAACCTTGTCCAGGTTTTCCAGAGTCACATCTATGTCATCAACATCTTCCAAGTCTGGAAGGTCCTGAAAGAAACAATGAGCCAGTCACCAGGAGGCAAGATAGTGGGAACGGGGGACATGGAGCCTTAGGTATGGGCCAGCCAGGTGTGGAGGAAAGGTGAGCATCACTCCCATGATATGTCACAGGTCCCATGCTTCCTTTGCAAGCTTCAGATCTAATCTGGGGAAGTGAGCTTGCAGCCTGTGGCAGGGTCCAAGGATGGCCACAACTTTGCTTCATTTTATTTTTAGAGACACAGTTTAGCTCACCTTGGGAAAAATAGTGGAACCCAAATCCAAAGCACCTGTGCACACGAGTACTGGGACCTGAGGGGGGGCTCTTGTGTACCATCCCCAAACTGGTAGGACCTTAGCTGTGTTACGTGCTTGTGCACTTGTTTCATATCTTCATCCAAAGACACCAGCCAGTCCATCAGGGAGGAGGCACTGTGATCAGATGTGAAACCTGGAGAGATTCTCATGCTAGTTCCTAGCTATGTGGCTCTGGGTAAACCTCTCAATTTTTCCATCTGTAAAATTGGGGAACAGTATATACCTCTTATAGTAATTAGGATTGTATCAATTGATGCAGGGCATCCTTAGACCAATGCCACGTGTAGAGTAAGAACTCAAATATTGGCTATTTTCAAATGTTAAGTGATTTATCTATAGAACCAAGAAACTAGAAGCCCACTATGGATATTAATCATGATCAGCTTAACACTTACTGAGTCATGAAATGTTGAGATTTGGGGCAAATACTAGCTGAGAAGTTTTAACAGATAGTGAGGAACTAAAGGGGTACCAGCTGTCCAGTGGGGGGAGGCAACAGATGCTGAAAAGCATTTCTCCTAGTCATGCCCCGACGATACCTTTTCAGGGATGCGGGCAAAGGTGTGGGTTCCCATGGTGGCCCATGTCTAGGCCAACATGACTGTCATCAAAATGAGAAGAGCTCCAGGAAGGAGTGACACTTCAGGATGGGATCTAACATTCACTCCACAGACCCAAGGGATGGGGCTCGGGCAGGGACATCTAGAGATTGAGGAGCCAACCGGAAACCAGAACAGTTCCAGGCCAGTGAGCAGCTGCCCAGCTAGGGGCCAAGGTTTGGAGAGTCCCTGGTGAATGAGTGGGACTCAGAGCCACCAATGGGCTGAATGCTTTGCAATGGACTTCTTAGGGAAAGTGAATCTGGAGCTGGACAGACACAGCTCAAGGAGAGCTGTGTGGGCCATACTTGTGTGTGCCATGCCATGTGTGTCAGCACCACAGGAAGGTCTCACTGTGTTCAGGACCCATGGACTGCCTGCAATCCAAGGGCCACACCACAGCATGACGAGGATCAGAAGTTGCAGACTGACACCATTCTCTAAGGCTGAGTACATCTGTACCGCAATAAAGAGCTTCTCGGTCCCCTGAGTAATGGCGTCTGTGTCCTCGGTTCTGGTTCTGTGAGGCTCTGTAGCCAGCAAGCCGTCAGCAGCCACCACCCTGGAGCTTGACTCTGAGGAACATAAGCAGTCAGTGGTCCCAAGTGAGTATACCTGAGGTGCCAACTCCCAGCCCATGGGCCAAAGCACAGGGGTCACAGCTGTAGTTGGGTGACACTCTGAGCCCCTGATAGAGAAAAGGCCAGAAGAAGCTGCCTCTCCCACTGTGTGACCTGGAGGGGAGGCCCAAGAGAAGGTGCCATCTGGGCATCAAGCAGGAACCTAGGAGGGCAGCTGGCCTTAACCACCTTCAGGGCACCTTCCCTGAGGGCACAGAGCTAGCCCTCCAGCCTCAGGGTCTAGGACTTGTTCAGTGAGGAAGCACCAATGGCAGCCTCTCCTTTCCAAGGCCCCTGGCAATACCTGGGCCTGGCCCCTGCAAAATCCATATATGACAGCAGCTAAGCCACAGTTGAAAGGACAAGGAGTGACAGCTCCAAGGCCCTTCTGTGTCCATCTGAAAAAGCCTCAGGGAAAACATGGCCCTGCCAGGAAGAAACGGACCATGACAGTGTTCCCTAGGGCAAAAATAAAACAAGGCAAGTTTCTGGATGGACACAGAAGCCCCTAGTCCCACAGCAGCTGGAAGAGCAGCAGTGACCAGCACTGGAGGAAGTCGAGCCCCTTCTGTCCACAGTGGCAGCCCAGCCTCTCTGATCTCCATGCTCTGCAGCTGGGCCTCTGCCCGCTTAGGCCCGTGCTGTTTTTCTTCACTTCTCTTTTGACCCACCTGGTGCTCAGTCCCAGCTCCAAGGAAATGCCAACCCCAGTTTCTGACAGGACACCAGCACAGGCGCGTGCATGCGCACATGGCTACCCCTGCTGTCAAAACCTGTCCCTGTGGGCATTTACGCTTCCCACGTACCTATTTCTCTGAAAGATCTTACACTGAGATTCTCCAGATATTATTGAACATAAGGTAGGTGGCTAATAAATCTGAATTCAGCACTAAAACCAGGTGCGGTAACACACACTTTGTAATTCCAGCGCTGTAGTGGGTCGAGGCAGGAGGGTCACAAGCTGAAGCCCAGCCTGAGAAATTGGGCAATTTAACAAGACCTTGTCTCAAATTTTAAAAAAGAAAGAGAGAAACTGGGTGCTTGGCAAGGTGGCGTATGCCTATAATCCCAGGAGGCAGGTACAGAGAGTTCCAGACCAGCCTGGGCTACATAGTGAGCTCAAGGCCAGCCCAAGCTACACATGCAGACCCTGTCTAAAAAAAAAAAAAGAGCCAAGGAGGTGGTTCTGTGGCATAAGCACATGCCTGGCACATGTAAGGTCCTGAGTTCAATCCCCAGTTTAAAAAAAAAAAATGAAGGGCGGGGGTGTAATTCAGTGTTAAGACCCAGGGCTTAATCCTCAGTGCTGAGAGGAGGCAGGTATAAAAGTATGATCAAAAATATGGTGAACATTTATTTTTGTGGCAATAAAAGACACATTGTTAGTTCTCTTCAGCGTACTCTCCCTCACTGCAACCATAGGTATCCCATCATTCTTGCCACTCTTGGAAGCAGTCCTGGAAGTCCTCTCCTGGCTTTACTTGTGCTGCTATGGATGTCTTGATGTCCTGAATCCATGCAACTGTTCACCTTTCAGGGTCATTCTGGCTCTAAGGAAGAGCCAGAAGTCACGCAGTATGTGACAGGATGAATAAGGTGGACGAGGGCCCAGTCCTATGTTTACAAACTGCCTTTCCACTGTGGCACTGGGCAGCAGCGTTAGTTGTGACCACACCTTCTGAAGACACCAAGAGAAGAGGACTTCCGGGGCTCCTTCAGCGAGGGATGATGGTGGGATGAGCATGGCAAAGTGATTGGGAGGATTCTAAAGATCACTGGTGGCAGTGTGTCTTTTGCTACGCGTAAATGGTTTTTGTGGTTTTGAGATAGCCTCACTATCACCCAGGAGAATCTCCTGCCTCAGCCTCCCAAGTGCTGGGAATGTAGTTGTGTGTTGCTATGCTCAGTGCTACTCTAATTCACTTATGCCGCTTACTTTGATTACACTGTGTATTGCCAGTGACTTCACACGTTTTTACTTTTTTTTTTTGCCATGGCTACTACAGAATCTCCTCTCTGTGGTTCCTGCTGTATTTCCAACAGGCTTGCCCATGCATTTTATCATCTAGGCACAGCAGTGGAAGGGTGAGGCACAGACTCTGAGTGGGACCCTCGCCTGACCCAGTTACCTTCCAGGGGCCCTGGGTTCCCAGCAGACAGGCTCCTTGCAGGCTCCCCGCCTTTTGCCATCCTGTCAGTGTCCATGGGCTGTGCCTCTTCCCCGCTGGCCTCCTCTGGAAACAGTTCATCCCTGGCTGCAAAGCTGTCCTTAACAAACAGCTCCATCTTCTGCTGCATGTCCCTTGCCGTGAGAGGCTCATCCTGCCTGTCCCTGTCATCTGCCTGTGGCATCACCCCTAAATGAGGGAAGTCCAAGGTGAGTATGGGACATCAGGGAGAGCACAGGGCAGTGCCCTTCTGAGATGAGCACCTTAAGGTTCAAGGCATAGGGGGCATGAAGAGCCCAGAAGGCTGGGAGCAGTGGCGTCCCTCTGTAATCTCAGCCTCTGGGAAACTGAAGCAGGAGGGATGCGAGGGCGAGCCCAGGGCAGGCAATTTAGCGACTGAGCAGCACTCAATCTAAAATTAAAAAACAAATGGGCATGGTAGTGTAGGCCTATAAGCCCAGCACACAGGAGCCTGAGGCAGGAGGAGCCACCAGAGTGAGGCTGACCTGGGCTCTACAGTGAGACCCTGTCTCCGAAAAGAACAGGGCTGGGGAGATAGCTCAGTGGAAAAAGTGCTTGTGTGTCAAGCACAAGGTCCTGAGTTCAATCCCTGGTATCACCAAAATAAATAAATGAACCAATCAAAAAAAAAATTTTTTTTTTGTCTTTTTGAGACAGGGTCTCGCTATGCAGTTGAGGCTGGCCTTGAGCTCACTTTTGTAGCCCAGGCTGGTCTCGAACTCGCACCAATCCTCCTGCCTCAGCCTCCCGAGTGCTGGGATTACAGGCATGAGCCACCACGCCCGGCCATTTTTTTTGTCTTTTGGAGACAGGGTCTGGCTATGCAGTTTGGGCTGGGCTTGAGCTCACTTTTGTAGCCCAGGCTAGTCTCGAACTCACACTGATTCTCCTGCCTCAGCCTCCCAAGTGCTGGGATCACAGGCGTGTGCCACCATGCCCAGCCCCCAATCAAAAATTTAAATAAAATAAAATAGAGGTGGGGGTGTAGTTCAATGCTAATGCCCCTGGGTTTAACCTCCAGCATCACCACCCCCACTCACACACATTACTATGAGTGATGTTCATGGGAGCATTGATCACTCCTAAATAGAGAAAGCTCAGCGTCCCCAGAAGAGACTGTCAAGTCCCCTACCCAATGGAAAGGACATAACCATGAAGAAGGGGTCATGCACATAGAGGTGGCAAGAGGGAACATGCTCGATACACTAAGCATGGCTCCATCCAGATGTTCACCTGGAACCTTTCGATGCCAGAAACCAGAAAATATGGTGAACATCTGTAATCCTAGCACCCAAAAGATTGAGGCAGGAGGTTCACCACGAGTTCCAGGCTAGCCTGAGTTACACAATGAGTTTAAGGGCATCCTGAACTACATGGTGAGACCCTGTCTATAAAAAAAAAAAAAAAAAAAAAAAAAAAAATCCCACACACCAGAGACTGAATTTGTTGACCCAGCCTGGCCCGATCCACATGGACTGCTGCAGCGCCAGCACGCACCTCCCCACTGGGCTTCTTTCTCTCTCCTGCGCGCCTCTGCCTGCTGCTTGATCATGGCCAGGGCTTCGATGCTGTCTGTAATCTTCTTTCGCTCTCTGCTCTCCCATAGCTCTCTCTCCTCCTTCTCTGCTGCACACCCTCCTCGGGCCCAGGCCTCTGCGCATGCTCTGTGTGCAGAAAATAAGGCAGAAGCCAGTGAGATCTAAGGGTAAACCCTGCTCAGATGCTGTCTGGCCAGACTTGCTTGGTTCCTTCAAAATCGAGAGAAAAGGCATGTTATGGTTTATGTCTAGTTGTCCCCCCAAAGCCTCATGGAGTCATTGGGCAGGGACTTCTAGAGTTTGAGACTTGATCCATGATCCCTGGGATTATGGGTTTTAGTACTGATGGGATTATGGGTGGAAGTACTTCGGGGATTATGGGTGTAGCCTAGGGTGGGAGCTAAGGTGGAGAGCCTGAATGTAATATAAAGAGAGACAGAGAGACAGACTGGAGCTCTGGCTGTTGCTGTTGCTCTCTGCTGCCCTGTTTGGTTGGCTACCTCTGCCGCCATTTTGTTGCTGTTCCGCCGCCATGAACTGGATGCTCTCTGCTCTGTTCCACTCAGCCTTGGGCCAGCTGAATATGGACTGAAACCTCCACAAACTGTGAGCTAAATAAACCTTTCCTTCCTTCATTTTGAGTGTTGGGTATTTGTTCCAGCAACGAGCAAAAAGTAACTAATACAAGACACAAAGAGATTTTGGAACTTACATCCACATGAAAACCTGCATGTGGATGTTGATGGTAGTTTTATTCTGACTGGCAAAAATTAGAGGCAACCTAGATGTCCCTCTATAAGCCAAAGGACATAGGGTGCTACTGAAGACTATACAGTATTATTTTATTAAAAAAAAAAAAAAAAGCTATCAAAACAGCTGCTGATAAGTGGAGGAAGCCAGTCTGAAAATACATCATGTTGTATGATCCAGCTCCATGATGTCTGGAAAACAGATATGGTGACACTAAGTGACCATGGCTGGCCGGGGATGTAGCTCAGTGGTGCAGCGCCTGCCTAGCAAGCTCAAGGCCCAGAGTTCGATTCCCGGTACCAAAAAACAAAAAAATAGTACTAAATGACCATGGTGTCAGGGACTGGGACAGGGATAGATGGTGGGCTAGTGAGAACTTTTAGGGCCATGAAACTTCTCTGTCTGGGACTGCAATGGGGCACATATGACTACACATTTGTATAACCCAAAGAATGACCCCAGAAGTACATTGTGGAGTTCGGTGAGCAATACAATATCGGCCTCGCTACACCAAGTGTACCACATGTCTGTCAAGTGTTAGTGACAGGGAGACAGCAAGGAGAAGGTATAGTATAAGGAACTCTCTGTACTCTGTGCTCAACTTTTCTGTCAGCCTAAACCTGCTCTTTTTTTTTTTTAAAGAGTATTCATTTTAAAACCTGAGCAGAGAAACTGAGCAGTCATTTTTAAAAAATACAAATAGCTGTTCACAGCATGCTTGACATTAGCTACCAGGAAATGCAAATCAAAACCACAGCGAGACACCTCTTCATCTCACCCTCAAGGATTCAGTAAGATGGGCAGTGGCATGTTTGGTGAGGATGTGAGAAAGCTGAAACCTGCATCCACTGCTGGGAGGAAAGGGACACTGGTGCAGCTGCTTGGGAGATAACTGGTTTCTCCAAGGTTAGGCATAGAACTTCCATTTGACCCAGAAACTCCACTCCTGTCTACATACTACAAGTAACAAGACCTGCATCTGCACACTGTGAACAAATACAACCTCATTATCCACAATAGCCAAAAAGCAGAAAACCCAAGTTGGCCAATATGGGTGGAAGAACAGATTGTGGCAGAAAGGAATGTTAGATGGTAATGGAGGATTGAGATAGGCACAGGGTGCACCGTGGGTGAAACTTTGACAGCGTGTGCTGTGTGATGGGTGCCAGATGCCAGGGCCACAGGCCGGCTGCATCTGTATGGAGTGCCCAGAACAGGCGATCTACACACACAGAAAGCAGTTGTGGGTCTCCAGGCAGGAGGAGGATATGTGATGCTGATGGAGGTGGTTCCCTCTCAGGGTAATGAAGACCCTAAGACTCACTGTGGCATGGCTGTAGCACTCTACGAAATGCTAGATCCACTGCACTGAAATGGGTGAATGATGCAGTGAGTGCAGCTCAATAAATCTGGGTTGTTTTTTTTAAGTCCAGTGGCTTCAGATCAGGATGCTTAACTTTAGAGAGGAGATTCCTTCTGGATAAATGAAAGGTAGAAAAGGTATCTGGAAATAGGGTTTTGATGTACACTGTAGCAAAGGAAGACCACAAGTCCCCTGGACAGAAGGAAGGGTAGGAACAGACTCTTGTGGTCCCAGCCTGATCTCCTAGCAGAGCCTAGGGGGAGCTCCCCCGTACCAGGGCACGTGCTAGCTAGGGGTGGGGCCGCAGTGACCCTGCTGTGCACCCAGGGCTCCTTGGTGGGATTGCTCGGCAGTGCACTGCACGAGGGGGAAACCCTTGGGGAGAGGGCAAGTCTGCACCAGGGTTTGATGTGGCCCAAGATGACAAGTGACAGAGAAGGTGGGTGGCAGGTCCTAGAGTCGCTCCAGAGGACAGGAAGTCCACATCTGCAGCCACGAGGACACCCTGGCCACATCAATGTTTGTCCTCCACTGTGACTGCCCTTGGTAGGGTGCCGTTAGAACCTCAGGGTGCTGCTCTTTGGTTCACTGCTGGGGGCCTGGTACCTGCTAGGAGTCCAGCTGGCTGCCCCAGCCCAGCCCAGAGCCCAGGGAATGGCAGTCAGTGTCTCTGTATCTGAATTTCTTAAGAAAAGAGGAAGGCTTTCTTACCTGCAGAGAAGAGACACTTTAAGTTCTACTTGAACTATTAGTTCAGTTTAAATTTGGGAGTTCAGGAACACATTACAAGCTACATTTCTTTTGAAATGTCATATGAGTCAAAATTTGTATTCTGTTTTCCCTCAAATAGTCCATACATGGTCTCATTCTAAGGAGAATTACTACTGACCTAAATCAAAAGTAAATTAAGGTGCTATGTCCGGCCGGGAAGGTGAGTGTGCTCCATGTGGGGTGGGGGTGGGCGAAGTGGGGTGGGAGACTGGGACAAGCTGAGCACTGGCATTGACCACAGGTGGTAAGAAGTGCCTGAAGCAGCCCAAGAAACAGACCAAGGAGATGGACGAGGAAGATAGAGCATTCAAACAGAAGCAGAAACTTGAGGAGCTAAAAACGAAGGTGGCGGGAAAGGGCCCCTTAGCCACAGGTGGAATTAAGAAATCTGGCAAAAAATAAACTGCTCCTTGTGTGTACAATGATGGCCACTCTGGATTCCATTCCTATTCAATTATCTGGATGCCCTGCCATAACATCTCTTGACACCTAATAACTACAATGAAGTATGTTGTTGTAATCTGTTGTACATTTAAGAATAAAGTTTTATAAAAAAAGAAAAAAAGTAAATTAAAAACAGAAGGCCAGGTGTAGTGGCATACACCTGTAGTCCCAGCACTTGGGAGCCTCAGGCAGGAAGATTGTCATGAGGTCAAGGCCAGCCTGGGCTATATGTGGAGAACCTGTCTCAAAAAAAAGAAAAAGAAAAGAAACCCACAAGTAAAAGTAGTGACAATGACTGCTCCTCAACAGGCCACAGAAGGAGGATTACAGGTACAAGACCCATCTGAGTAATGCAGATTCTGTATAAAAATAAACATTTTTAAAGGGCCTGGGAGGGGCTTAGGTGATAGTTCAGTATAATAAGCACTTGCCTGGCAAGCTCAAAGTCCTAAGTTCAATCGCTGGTACTGCAAAAAAATAAAAATAAATAATAATAAAGGGCTTGGGATATATTTATGTGTGTGTGACTGTTTGGTTTTTGTTTTGAGACAGGGTCTTGATGTATAATCCAAGCTGGTCTTGAACTCACTAAGTAGCCCGGGCTGGCCTCAAACTCATGATCTTCCTGCCTTCGCCTCCCCAGTGCTGGGATTACAGGTGTATAGCACCATGCCCGGCTGGGATGAGGATATAGCTCAGTGGTAGAGTTCTTGCTTAGCACTAATAAGGCCTAGGTCTGATCTCCAATACTGCAAAATAAACAAGGAAAATGGGAACAAGTCATGAACATAAAAGAGGTACGGAAAAAAAAAAAAAAAGAGCATACTCAGAAGATAGCCAAACATGCAAACTTAAAACAAGACACCATTTTCACTCATCCAGTACTCGGCAGCGGCTCTTTCACAGGCTAGGCCTGGTGAGATTGTAATTTGCAATGAATTCTCTAAAGAATAATTATAAACTAGGAGAGCTTTTTAAAAGTCTCAGCCTGTGTGTGTGTGTGTGTGCGCGCGCCCACGCCCGTGTACTGGACACTAACCTCAATGAGCGCAGGCCTTTGGCACTGATCTATATCCTCAGGGGTGTTGTTGTTTCTAAATTTTGACTCAGTGTCTTGTTAAAACTCTAAATTGCCCAGACTGGGTTTGAACATTCACTCTTCCGGCCACAGCCCCTGGGTTTACAGGCCTGTGCTACCACACCTGGCTTCAAGCCTCATTCTTCAGCCCAGTAATAATACTCCCAGAATTCCATCCCGAGGAAATCTGTAGCAATGAGGTATGAAAACAAACTTGATGACAAGGACAGTGACCAAAGGAGTGTAAGATTCTATAAATGAGAGCTTCGGCTCTATTGCAAGTAGATATGTGGCCATTAACTTAGTGTCCAAAGAATATATAATGACATAAAAATGCACAAAAATCAGTTATTTTAAAAGCTTAATATTATGCTTGCTCAACCATTAAATATCCAAATATGCCCCAGAGGCCTCTTTGTGCTTACCTGTCCTTTGGGAAAACTGGCCTGTCATCCAGATAAGTGAGGTGTTTCAGTCGCACAGTGACCGTCCTTCGATAGTTAGGAATGTGCTTAATAACTGGGTTTCCCATCAGGTTCAGCACACGCTGGAAAGGAAACAAGCAGAGCTAGACTAATGACTGAGAAAATTGGGCGTGAAGTACACATGCCATGCCCAACGCAACTCATGAACTGGACCCTATGCAGCCGAGTGTCATAACGTGTTCTTGAGCAGAACCAAAGTGGCAGCCTCCCGTCTTGGAGCACAATTAGAGGCTTTGCTGCTCCAGAGCCATTGGCACTGTCTTGGTCATTAAGCCACCCTTCTCCTCTACTCAAGCTTCAGGACTCAGACCTCAGCATCCTTCCTTGACTGAACAGTACTGGGTTACATTTCCTGGGCTCCTTTCCCAGGACAGTCATTCTATGAGGTCACAGTGAGATCAGGGAAGAGAGAGGCCCAGCAGTGACCTGGAATCCTCCACTATCCTCAAGTGACAACTTCCCCACTTGCCCAAAGAAGCTCAAAGAAGGTGAATGGTTAAGAGTGAGTATATCATTTTAAATCTATTTTTATATGGTCAATAAATAATTTTTATGTCTAAGCCAGGCATGGTGGTACACTCCTGAAATCCCAGCCCTCAGGAGGCTGAGGTAGAAGGATCACCAGGAGTTTCAGGCCAGCCTGGACTACCAAGTGAGCGTGGCATCAAAAAGCCAAACCAAACCAAAACAATGTTTTTCATATCTAAATTGTTTTTTTTTGTTGTTGTTTTTTTTTTTTTTTTTGCTGCAGAAAGTAAATGCATTATATAATAGTTAGTTTACCACTTCCCAAATCCCATACATGACAAATTTGCAATGAACTTTATTTTCATGGGCAGAGTTATATCCAGGGGCAGGTAATAAACGAGTGTGTTGTACACAGAGATTTTAAAGCAAAAAATATTTCAATTAGTTTTTTAATATTACTGGGGATTAAATCTGTGGCCTTCACACTGAGATATATCCTCAGCCCTTTTACTTTATCTATTCTTTTAATTTTTGGAGGCAGTGTTTTGCTAGAGTTCAGGCTGATCTTGAGCTAACTATGTAGCCAAGGCTGGCCTTGGATTTATGGTAATCCTCCTGCCTCAGCCTCCCTAGTGCTGGGCTATCAGACCTGGGCCACCATGCCCTGCTACAACATGGCCTTACAGTATCACCATGTGTGACAGTTCTAAGCTGGTCTTTCTGGCTAGTTCTCTCTGTGGATTACTTCTGAACTATGATTTGCTTACTGTTTTTCTTTAAGTGGACTCCCTTTCTTCTCTACTTATCCTGCTCTAAGTAGTAAGCAGTGGACTCCAAGGTTTTGTGTGTTTCTCTCCACATTTTTAATACATACACACTAAAAAGCAAGGGAACTATTAAAGGCTATTGGAGGGGAGGCAAAAAGATACATCTAAAACGTCCCCCAAAAGACTCCCACTTAGAGGTGGGGCTGGTGGAAGGGCTGGGCCACTGGGGGAAGGGCCTAGAAAGGAAGGGGTGTCCTGTCTCTGGCTCCTCTTTTCTCTCCGTGCTTCCTGGCCACCATGGGGTGAGCAGCTCTTTCTACACCAGGCTCTTTTTTTCTTTTTGCTTTTTTTGTGCAGGGTCTCACTATGCAGCTCTGACTCATAGTGATCCTCCTGTTTCCTGTCTCCCAAATGCTAGGATTACAGGCACATACCACCATGCCCAGACTACATCACTGGCTGAGCATGCCTGAGAGCAGGGCCAGAGAAACAAGCTGGGCCAGGAATCGAACCCTGGCCCCTGTGCTTCCCTAACAAGCACTTAGTCTGCTGAGCTGTATTGCTGGCCCTTATACCCAGTCCTTTTCACTGCTACTAAAACTGTGAACCAAACTAAGCATCTCCTCCTTAACTTGTGGGTGTCAGGTATTGTCCCCAAGATAGGGAAAGCCAATTAATACTGATAGAGAAATTAAAAGTTTAAAAGTTAAAAATTAAAGTGACAGCAAGGGTTCAATTAATTGGAAAAATCCAACTCATAATGATGCCAACAAAGGAACAGTCTTTAGACCTTGCCATGTGAGGTCAAGGATCTTGTTTTGTTGAAAATGAAGAAGGTAAAAGGGAAGACCCAAACATTTACCCTGGCCTTTTCTGTATAGATTAGGACTGAAGGGTGAGAGCTCTTTGTTGAAGCATCCCAGCTATTCCATTCAGAAGGAATAAAAGAATTGGAGAAAGTCACTGGGAAGACCTAACGAAACAGTACATCTAGGCAGGGCTCTCACTGCCAAATGGGAGAAAGGTGAGTGGGAGCTTCCCTGACCAAGTACAAATCTGAACCCACTACAGTCTTAAATTTACAAAAGGCAACTACACAGTACATACCACCAGCATGGTGCAATGGAGGGAACTGAGCCAGGAGCTAATTAAATCTCTGACTCCATCATTTTATGGGAAATACTTGGAACAGTGGAACTTGTCAAATGACACCTTGAGGATGCAATCAACCAAATCTATAATGTGTGAAACTACCATATAAAGGTCTCTCAATTTCTCTGACAAATGAAAGACAGGAGGAGACAACAAGGAAGGAGAGTTTTCACAAACCAAAAGGGACCAAGCTGACAAGCAACCCAATGACATCTACCTTTGGTTTGTTAACAACCCAACTATCACAACATATTTTTAAGATAAATGGGAAAAATTGAACACAGACTAGATATTCAGTGTGCTTAATATGTTTTAAATATAGTAGTATTATTGTGATTATGCTTTAAAAGTCCCTCTGTCAGAGACACACTCTGAAATATTTGCAGGCAACATGACAGCTGACATTTAAAATAATCCAACTAAAAACACAAAGAAGAAAGAAGGAAAAGAGGAAGCAAAAAGAAAGGAAAGGAGGACAGAAGTAAGGAAGACAGAAAGGAGGACTGCAATAATATTAGTGTTTAAAGTACATAAAACAATGCAGGTTGGGTTTTTTGATTGTTTTGATTTGCTTTTACCAAATCAGGTATGCTTTCGAGGATGCTCAGAATCTCCGGGTCACTCAGCTTATTGTGGGAAAGGTCAAGCACACAAAGTTTCAAACAGTCCTTTAGGTGCTGGATGTCTTCCACCGTCTCCAGGTGGTTGTGGGCAATCTGTAGTGTGTTCAGGACTGGCAGACACGCTGGAAGGGAGCACAGAGAAGTGAGCAACCAAGGGCCGCAGCAGCTCTCACTGGGGCAGCAGCCCCAGAGAGCCTCCGTGCCCTGAGAGGTGGCTGAATCTCTTACACAGGTTCTCGATGGTCCTGATGTAGTTGTTGCTGAGGTTCAGAGCATCCAGTTTCTGCAGAGGCTCCAGGTTCTCGATTTTACGGATCAAGTTCACTTGCAGGAAGAGGCAGCGCAGTTCAGCCTGGGCCTCCAGGTTCTCAATTTTCTGTATGCCATTGCATTCCAGCCAGAGACAGCGCAGGCCTGTGTACTCCTCTAGGTTCTCAATGCAGTCAAAGCCTGGAGAGAGGAGAGGGAGTTTCAACCAGGCTCCTAATACACAGAGCAGCAAGCTCAAGGCCACCCTTATTTTTGTCCATAGTTAGGGAATGAACATTTCTGTCTCCTCTGAATTCTTATGCTGAGGGGTGGGGATATAGCTACGTGGCACAGTGCCTGCCTGGCAAGTGTGAGATCAATTCCCAGTACCAAAATAATGGTAATACTACTAATAATAATTCATATTTCTTTATAGTCAGCTCAGCTTGCCCTGGGGCTGGGGCTGGTGCAGCATGTGGTGCTGGGGGATCGAACCTGTGATCATTAAAGTTGCCTAAGCTTGCCTAAGCAGGTGCTTTAATCTGCTGAGCCATCTTGCCAGCCCTAATAATTCATATGTTGAAATCTCTTTTTTGGTACTAAGGATTGAACACAGAGCCTTCATATGACTGTTATGGTTGTCTAGTTGTCCCCACAAAGCCTCATGCAGTCATGGGTGGGGACTTCTAGAGTTTGAGACATGAATGATCATCCACTGGGATTACGTGTTTTATACTACTGTTTGGATTATGGTCTGAGTACTGCTGAGACTATGGGTGTGGCCTGAGATGGATAGGCTAAGGCAGAGAGCCTGAATGTAATATAAAGAGAGACTGACAGACAAAAGCTGTTGCTCTCTGCTCCCTGGTTGGTCTGTTGCCTCTGTTGTGAATGTTGTTGTTCCGCCACCATGAGCTGGATGCTCTCTGCCCTGTTCCACTCAGCCTTGGGCCAGCCAAATATGGACTGAAACCTCCAGCAACTGTGAGCTAAATAAACCTTTTCTTCCTTCACTTTGAAGTTGGGTATTTGTCCCAGCAGTGAGTACAAAATAACTAAGACAATGACCTACACCCCTAAATGCTTTATCTTATTTTTGAGACAGGGTCACATTAATCTGCTAAGTTGCCTAGGCTGGGCAAAAATCATGATCTTGCCTCAGCCTCCTACAGTGCTGGAGTTACAGGCCTGCGCCACCATCCCCAGCCATATATTGAATTCTGAGTCCCTGATATAGTAGTAGGAAGTGGTAGCCTTGGGAAAGTGATGGTGTCAGGAGCATGGAGCCCACCCTCACAAACAGGATTAGTGCCCTTATAAGAGGCTTCTGGGGGCTCTCTCACCCCCTCCCCTACACACACACCATATGAGAATCCAGACAGAAGGCTCTGACTATAATCCAGAAGGGGGTCCTCACTGGATATCAGATTTGCTAGAGCCTTAAGCCTGGACTTCCCAGCCTCCGGAGCTGGAGACTAAGACACCTACCTAGGAACCACCCCTTTTCACCCACTGACAACTATTCTCTGACCAATGATTGCTCTCCTACTACTTCCCATGGGTCTCTGGGTGGCCAGAGTCCAATGATTGATGTGGAGCTGGTCACATGTAGCTAAGCCAAGCCAGCTTCAATAAATCCTGGGGAGTTCTGCTGGCTTCCCTGGAAAGAAGGAGTCTTTCTGCCATAATTGCCCACTTGGTCTGACAGCACCTTGGACTGCATCAGCCACCTGCCCAGAGGCTGGGGTGGCAGTGAATGAGGGGTGAGTCTGCCCTGAAGGAACCAGCACGAGGAGCTGTGGCAGAGAACGCAGAGAGAAACCTGGTGGGAAAAACTGCGAGCCCAGATCCTGCCAAGCCCAAAGCTGGTGCAAATTGCAGGCCTCGGCTTGTTCTATTTTTTTTTGAGACAGGGTCTTGCTATGTACCTTCTAATGGCTTCAGATATATGGTAATCCTCCTGCCTCAGCCTCCCAAGTGCTGGGACTACAGGCATTCGCCACCATGCCTACCTTACTTTACAAATTTATGAGCCAAAATTGAAGTTAGGGAAACACTATTTCTTTTAGTTATTCATAATCAATTTGCAATTCATGTACCATACATTACCAAAATCTTTATAAGTTATATATTTTGTCTAAAAAAGTTTTGAGAAAAAAAAAAAGAGAATTCTAAGTACATAGAAAAATTTCCCATGATCCTCCACTGTAATGTGCAAGATATATATATTTTTTCTGCTTCCAAATGTCTTGTAAACACACTTAATAGGTACACAGTTAAAACCATAGAATACATTTCAATTAGTACACTATGGGACTATTTTTTGTTTTAAGTTCTTTCATAAAGCTCTTTTCTATTGCCTCAGGCTCCCTTCTGGCTGCACTAGCATATTCATACTGAAGTCACTACAGGCACAGTGGGGGTCCAGCTCAGTGGTTGAACATTTACCTAGCATCCTGTGATAACTGATACACTGTGTCAACTTGAGGAAGCTTGGCTGAATGGACATGGCTGGTTCCAGGCTGTGGGGGCCCCACCCTGCAGGATGCGGAGGGCCTGCCCTGGGATGTGATTGGTTCCAGCCTAGGGCCTGATGCCACCCCAGAGTGACTCAGCACAAAAAGTGTATAAAAAAGAGTTGAGGAAGGCTTTGTGTATCAGAGCAGCCCAGCCTGGCCTTGCTGTGGTTACTTCCTGCCTGTCCTAGCCCTGCCCTGCTTCCTTGGAGGAGCTCTGCGCCAGTGGAGTATGAACTGAAACCTCCACAAACTGTGAGCTACGTAAATTTTTCCTTCCTTCATTTTGAGTGTTGGGTATTTGTTCCAGCAATGAGTAAAAAGTAACTAAGACACATCCCCAGCACCCAAACTAACAAAAAAGAAGCACAATGTCATCATGACATTTCAGCAATAATTCTTTAATGTGATCAAGCAGCCCATAACTTTTTATATCTCTTGCCCTCTATTTCAAACTGTTTACCATCTGAATAAGCACAGAGTAAGGTCCATACTGTCATTCTTACTTTTCTCCCCCAGCAGTGCTGAGGATGGAATTCTCTGGCTCCAGCAGGGCTTCAATGACAAATGCCAGCTGATTGTACCACTACAATTTCACAAGCGACCCAAAGCCAGAAGCACTCAACTACTCACTCCTGGACTGGTAGCCCTCAGAAAATATGTGAGCTAATGAACTTGAGAGTGTGTGTGTGTGTGTGTGTGTGTGTGTGTGTGTGTGTGTGCTTTACTTTCTAAAAAATATTTTTAAATGAAGAATTAACATTTTATTCTATGCAAAATAAACCAATATGCATACATATTGGTACATAATTGTATGTTAGGAAAATGATGAGCAAAAGGATTTTACATCTCCCCATTCATTTTATAAAAAGTTATTACCAAACAATCACTTTCATATACAACCTTTAATTCTAAATACTATGACTTATACCTAAGAATTATGATTTACCTAAAAGTCAGGCTCTTTTCTACTGAGATAGGGTCTCCCTTCGCATTCCACGCTGGCCTCAAACTTGCAGTGTGGCCTAGGCTGGCCTCAAGCCGGTGTCATTTCTGCCCAGTGTATCTCACAGAACACTGTGGATCCCACAGTTTGTGACCGTTTTGAAAAGAAAGTCCTGCCTCCATCGTATAAGAAACAAGAATACTATTTTCATAATTGTCTTCTAGTATAAAAACTTCACAGACTGTTTTACCTTATATAAGGGAAATGACTCACTGCTACATTTGCTTGAATTATTCTGATCCCCAGTACTTCTTAAATACAAAATAAAATTCTGCATGAACTTTCATCTGTTTGGATTTTAAAACTACTACCATAAAATATCTTCAAGTGCAGCAGTCCGGGGTACAAAGGAAAAGTAATCGAACACAAATGTCTGCCAACATTATTCTTGCTCATGGTACAACACTGCCTGATACTGAGACCTAACTGGTCCCTGTGCCTGTCCACTGGGCGCACACTCAGTCTTCTCTTTCCTTCGTCCTCCTAGGCCTTAAGATGTACAACATCACTTTGTCCAACTTCAATGATCTGTTCTTCCCAAGATTTTATTTCATTATAATAACAAATTCTATCATCATGGGCAAGTTGTTTATATACTTGCTTCTGAGAACTAGACATATTTTTCTAGTTTTCGTATGGAAATTTCCATTTATCTTTTAAAAAAAAACATTTATGTATGTATGTATGTATGTATGTTATGGCTGGCTCAGTCTGCTCTAGGGGTGGGGCTGGCACAGTGTGTGGTGCCAGGGATTGAACCACAGCTCCTGTGCTTGCCTAAGCTTGCCTAAGCAGGTATTTTAGACTGCTGAGCCATCTTGCCGGCCTTACCTTTCTTTCTTATTACTTATTTCCTTTTTAAATGTTTTTGTGTTTTGTTTTCTGCCAAAGATGCCCTCTGAGCTGGAGTTAATGCTTCATGAATTTTCTTCTTCTCTTCTTGGTATGCCTTCAACTCTACCTTGTAAGCTTCTTCATACACTTTTTTCTCGGCACCAGGGAGTTCCTTGCATTTCTCTGCAATTGTTTTCATTCATTACTTCTGTAACTTTTATATCTGGGTTCTGAGCTTTAATTATGTTCATCTTTTCTTTAGCAAGTTGAATATATGAATTCAAAGGTTTCTGAAGGGTAAGCACAGTCTACTTCCACAGCCGCTGCACAGCTGTGCCCCAGATCTCCCCAGAGTGCTCAGCACAACCCCCAAACACACCCCTGAGGAGCGCCATTGCCCCGGCAGGCCATGCAGGGCAATGTTCAGCTGAGGTAAGGGCCACATGCATCCATGAGCTCCCCTTCTGGACCTGTTATTATGCCCGCCACTTGCGAGCCACTCTGAACTTGTGTTTTAATTTGCTAAGTTTCAGGATTGCAAAAAGTAATGCAGACTGTCTCCTTGGGTTCCTCTATCTCTATGATTCTTTCTACATGGCCTAACTTGCTGGGTCTTCTTCCTCCCAGTGTCAGTGACCAGGGGTCTGTCCTCCCAGGTCACCTTCCTCATTGCTACATTTAGATTCTGGGTGGACAGTTTTGGAAGTGAGAAGACCAGTAAGGTGTTATCCAAACCCCAAGAAGTCTGCACTGCAGAGGCCTGGTGTGCCCCTCCCTGGCTCAGTGCTTTCCTTCCAGTGGCCATCCCAAGCCCCAAGCCACCTAAGGCACCTGTGCCACATCCATTCTGCACTCTTGACACTGAGCATGGTCCCCAGCTCACTGACAGCTCGTGGCAAATACTTGCTGAATAAACAAACAAACAAAACAAAACACTGACTGATACAGCAGGTTGGCTGCCAGACTCAGCACAGACTGGGAGCTCTCATCTTTATCACTGCTAGGAAGAGCCCTGGCCATCAAGCCGCACTCGGATTTAGCGGTGACACCAGACGCCAAGCCCAGCAGGTGCTGCTGCTCCTACTCGTTCTGGGAGGCACCCTAAGAGCCTCATCCTTTGCTTTCCATACCATTCTTTGCTCCTTCACAAGCCCAGAATATTCACAAGCTAACTTTCAGCTCTGGAAAAGTCGTAAAAGATACCACTGTATTTTCTTGATACCCTTAAGTCAGAGACCGTGTTTGTGAACTCTAGATAAACAAGACTTTTCCTGAACAACAATCTATTTCTCCATCAATCTTCCCTAAACTCTAACATTTTCACTGAAACACAATGAATACAAAATAAATAGATAGATAGATAAATAAATAAATAAATAAATCAAATCTGCGTGCTAAAGACGACCTCTGTAGGCAGTTTTTGATAGCACTAAGGTCTTTCTAGCTAACATTAGGTGTCCCCTTCTGAGGTCCTTACCTTTGAAGTGTAAATACAGCACATCATTCAATGCTGGGGTAAGGTAAAGCTTGTGCTGCTTACAGAGTTTTTGTAGGATTTGTTTAGTCATTCTGTCAAAGTAAAAAAAGGGAAAAAATTTATTATAAAATATATCCCACAAGTTCGTTACTATACTCCTTTATGTATAAGATTCTGCATCCTGGTATTTATTTATTTATTTATTTATTTATTTATTTACTGTATTAGGTATAGGATTTCACAATGCGTCTTGGACTCATAGTGATCCTCCTCGCTCAGCTCATCAGTTAGGGGTTTACAGCATCAGTGCACCCAGGAGTGGGGCCAGTGTGGCATGTGGTGCCGGGGATCCAACCCTGGTCCCTGCGCTTGCCTAAGGAGGGGCTTAGTTTGCTGAAGCTATCTCACCTGGCCCTGATATTTATTTAAAATCGCCCTTTGTTCCTCTCCTCTTTCTTTTTCCTCCTCCTCCCAACTCTTCTTCTCCTTTTCTTTCTTCAACATCCTCCTCCTCCTCATTTCTAGGATAGCTTTTAGGCCCTCACCTAATGTTACTTTTAACATTCTTTTTTTAATTTAATTTTATTTTTTTTTTGTGGGACCAGGGTTCGAACTCACGACCTTGCACTTGCCCAGCAGGCACTTGTGCCTCGGAGCTATCTCCCCAGCCCCACTTTTAACATTCTTAAACATTGCACTTAAAGTCCTAGTAAGAATACTTAACAGAGGATCAACAATTACAGATGCCTCCTTCTCCAGATCTAGCATTAAGGCTGAACCCTGTGTGGTCAGGTGAGCCACAGCAGCAATGCCAGCCAGCCAGACTCCACTGTCCAGCAACCCCAGACAATGAATGGGCTACTCAGTCTCCACCTTCTCTCCTGTGTGAGGGAGGAATTATCCCACACACCTTACCTGGTGGCAGCAACCTGTGCACATACCTGGTCCCCTGATTTTCCTTGTCACTTCTTGGTCTTGCTAAGTGACTGACTGATTTGCTGTCACCACTCTGTTTCTGCTGGCTTTGGCAGGCTATGTCTGAGGGACCCACACATACTGTCTTAGGGTCATCAGTTTCTGTAAAATAAGAGAGATCTGGTTTACAGAGATCAAGAAATGTACCTCCCCTCAAAAAATCCCTCAGTTTCAACCTGATTGATAACTGCCTACTTCCAGTACGGAATACCAGAAATCTTTAAACATGTAACAGTTTTTGAAACACTGGCAAAGAATATAAATCTCACTTCTTAGTTGATCATTTACAAATATGGGGAAGTATACATCAAAATACATGCCAAGATAATTTGTATTTACATTATTTGCAAAAGCCTAGAATTCCTAATAAGACAAATGTCTACCCAGAGAATTTATATAAAACAAGGGATTATTCTTTTGCTTTTGGAAATAAAGCACTAGTAGTTAAATCAATCAATATGATTATCCTCAGAAATATGTACAAGGTGCAAAGGCATTTCATAAAAGGATCCCATCGATATAAATTAAAATATGCAAGCCATTGTTATGTATTGTTTAAAGATACATATAATGGAAAAGTGATTGAAGACCCTTATGAAATTCTGGACAAGGTAAAGAATAGGATTATAGGAAGAGAAATATAAACTTTTAATGAAATGTTTCATTTCCTTAACTAAAAGAAGACTATAGAAATATGACAAAATGTTAATTGTTGTCAGTGCTTGGTGATAATACATAGGTACTATATTTGTTATAATGTTCTCTGTCCTTTTGTCTTTGGAAAAAAAATTGAGAGCCAGGAATAGTAGGGTGTGCCTGTAATTCCAGCATTCTGTGAGCCTACGGCAGGAGACTACAAGTTTGAGCTTAGCCTGGGCAATTTAGCAATATCCCGTTTCAAAAATTTACAGACCCTGCCCCCAGGGTGCACTGAGATAGCAATTGAGACTGAGTGTGGTAGCACACCTGTGACCCTAGTGCATGGAAAGCTGAAAACAGGAGGATCACTATGAGTCCATCTGTGTAGTGAGACCCTGTTGTCCCTGTACTAAATACATTTAAGAAGTTGTTTTTAATTTTTAAAAAGGCCTGGGGATGTAGCTGAGAAGACCCTGGATACAGTCCTCAGTATCACACACACACACACACACATACACACACACACACACACGAGCCAATTATGGTGGCACACATCTGCAATACTAGTATCTGGGAAGCTGAAGTGAGAGGAACACCACCTTTCAAGGCCAGTCTGGGCTACAGAGTGAGCTCAAGGCCAGCCTAAACTATATAGCAAGATTCTGTCTTAAAAAAAAATGACAACACACCCCCCCACAAAGAGAAGAAAAGGAGGAAAAGAAGTCTTAAATGTATGAAAAGAAACAAAGATCATGAAATGTTGAGAATAGTTTTGGTGTAGACAACTTCAGCACATTCGAGTATCATCAATAATTACAGATTTCAGAAAAATTTCAGTTTTCTGAAAGATCAATCAAAATTGGCCAATATGGGCTGGGGAGATGGTTCAGAGGTGTAAAATGCCTGTTTAGGAAAGCTTAGGCATCGATCCCCACCACCACATACTGCGCCAGCCCCACCCTGAGAGGCAGGCTGAGCCATAAATAAATAGATAGATAAATAAATAAATAAATAAATGGCAACTTGGTTGCTTCCAAGTTGTTTTTAAAAATTGGCTAATTCAACTGCAAATAATTTTGTAAGTTGTTGGCTGCTGGGTGCATTTGGTCTGCTGAATGAGACTCGGCACTGTAGGCAGTGGGGTGGGGGATGGTGATTGTGTCTGGTGTTTGCTTCTTTCCCACTGCATAACTACCCAGCCACAACAGGACCTAGATAATTGTGGGGAAAAAAAACCATGTACTCAGTATATAATTGATTGATTATATTAATATGCAGAGCTGTTATTTATTAGTGACTTAGCACATGCCCTAACTTTCACTATAATTACCTTCCTATATCTCCATATAATTAGCCTTGGCTACAGATGAAGAAAGTAAGGCTCAGAGATGTTAAAGCTCCAAGCCAGTGTCCATAAAGCTGGGAGCTGGCCAATGACAATCGGAACACAATGTGAGTGACTCTGAAGCCCAGGACTTTTGGCTGAGTAATAATCAATTCCTTAGACCTCCTCATACGGTTGTCCTCCAGAGTCTGAACAACAGCAACAGCTGCTCAAAATGTATTTGTCAGCTGGATCCAGACCCAAACCTAGGCACTCAAAGATTTCCTACAGAGCCTAAGCCCAGTGGGAGCAAAGGCAGAAACCTATCTTTTAGCCATTTCTTGGAAACTATGGCCAGGGGTTACACTGGCCCCAGGACCACCAACTTTTCAGTCTCTTTACATATGTCAAGTGCTGGACCAGACCCTTCGAATTCTAGTCTGTTTAGACGGCCTGCCCTGATGTCTGTCTGCTTGCCTTCTACAGAGGGAAAAAAAATCCTTTGCTTTGTCACGATGATAGCAGTTCAAAGCAGAAGTCAGGGGTACAGAAGAATGTGTGTTGGGCCGGAACGTGGGCTCCGGAGTTTGACCTCCGGAATCTGAACATTGATTCTGTAACCGACTAGCTGATGGCAGTCAATTGGATGCGAGTTTAAGCACCTCTAAGTCTCTGCTTCTTCATCTGTATGAAATGGGGAGAGAATAAAGCAAACGTTTGGCAAATCTCCTTTAAACTGTGTTGGTTGTTATTATTTCGGCTATTACTGGCTGTGAAGATTAGGCTAGACCCATCGCCCCCCTCTGCCTCCCCAGGTGGGGCCGGCACCTTCCTTGCTGGCCCTTTGGTCCACGTCGCCGTGGTCACCCGTGGACTCCTCTGCACCGGGGTCCTGCGCGCAGTCCAGCTCCACGACCCCCTCCGCCGCGGGCTCCGAGGCCTCGGGGTGCATGCTTATTCCTCTAATACCGGCAATCTCGTAGCAGTCGCTCGCCAGCACCACCAGAGAAACTACGGCTTTCCTTCTTCAGGGACACCAACGAAACTTTGCAGGCACCGCACCGTTTCCCTGGTCGTCAGGGCAACCGTTACGCATGCGCACTCGGCGCAGCTCCTTGTGCTGGGTACGCCGCCGGGGGGCGCCAGCGTGCGCGCCGGTCACGTGAGGCGCGTCTGGCTGCCCCTGCGGCGACGGTGACTAGGGCGGTGACCGCGCGGCTCTGGTGGGACAGGTTCTGGAGACAGCAACACTGTAGGTACCGCGGGCCCGTTCCCTGCCGGCCCGCCCGCTGGGTGAGGTGTCCTCGCACCCCTGGGCCCCAGCGCGGGGCCCTTTGTCCACTGCCTCCGCTCCCCAGCCACGCCCCCCGGGACCGCGGCCCCTGGCACCCCAGAGTCTGGGACTCTTGGTTCCGCGCTCCCTTAGGCCCCGTCGAGCCGGGCGCCCCCATCCCTTCCCTCCTGCACGCGTTAGCCCCAGCCACGCGCCGCTCCTCTCTCGGCCTTAGACCCTCTCCCTGCTCCTCGCAGAGGCGCTGGATCCGCCCTCTTTGTGCCTCTTTATTCTGCTTTCCCGATGCCTGGGTTGGACAGGGCTCTGTGACTGCCCAGTTTTTCTGAAATAGAATGAATTCAAGTGTAGTGGTGCTTTTAAAGAAAGGACGCACGGCTCCTTGTGAGCTGGGAGAGTCCGTCCAGGGCTTACGGGGTGGGGGTATCCCCCAGGTGCTGGTGGGAGGGGTTAGGGGACGAACCTGGCTGTGCCTGCCCTGCAAGACCCCTCGTGGCGTCACACCCCACATACTGCAGCCCTGGGCGCTGACTGCAGGGAGTGTGACAGTGTCCTGAGCGTCACCACCAGACCAGGGTCGCACGGGAGGTCTACAGCCAGGCTCTGGATTGGGGTCCACCTTCGTCTGAATTCTCGCCAGCCTCTTTCTTGGTGTGGTGCTCCAGGGTGTCACTTTACCTACTAATTCTCAGTGTCCCTATCTATAAATGGGATGGGGTGGGTGTGATTGTAGCTGTATAAGTTAGAAGAGGGAATTAAGTGAGACCCTAGGAATGAAACACATTGAATCTTTGCATAAAGTTAGCTCTCTACAGATTATCTGCTAACATCAAATACTGAATAATAGTGTAGCTAGTGGCTAAGGCGTATGGAGCACTTACAAAGGTTACTGTTCTAAGTGCTTTGTATGCGTGGCCTCACGTAATTCTCATACTGTTAGGCAGAAACTGTTACATTTTTTGCTGATGACTGAAGAAAGTGCGGTGTTGAGGTGGCTTCCCACAGGGCCCACAGTTCTTTAGTGGGGGCTGGATTTGAGCCTAGGCACTGTTCAGTCTTCTTTTAGTCATTTCATGGATATTCCAGGGGCATGGAGTTCAATCAATTGATGCCACTTTCTTCAGGAGGTATTTTTTTATTGAGATGAAATTTGCATAACAAAAATTTCCATGTTAGCCATCTTAAAGTACATAGCTAGTAAGCTTTAGTATAGTCACAGTGCCGTGCAAACATCAGCGCTAATTAATTCCAGAACATTTCCATCATTGCTTTCCCCGAGGAAACCCCAGCTCCATTAACAGTCACCTCTTTTGCCTCTGCTGCTCGAATCCCTAATCTACTTTCTGTTTCTGTGGGTTTGCCCGTGAATGCAGGTGGAATCTTAAAGCATGTGGCCTTCTGCATCTAGCTTCTGCTCCTTAGCATCATGTTTTTAAAGTCCACCCATGGTGTAGAAGCTGTCAGCACTCCTTTCTTTTTAGGGCTGAATACTATTCATATATATATATGTATAAATAT
The DNA here is from genome assembly GCA_004027025.1 of Myocastor coypus. Taxonomy (NCBI): domain Eukaryota; kingdom Metazoa; phylum Chordata; class Mammalia; order Rodentia; family Myocastoridae; genus Myocastor; species Myocastor coypus. The sequence goes on along the minus strand of PVJA010000117.1, from coordinate 188,068 downwards.
ATATATATATATGTATTTATACATATATATGCATATATGTTATTCACTCATCTGTTGACTTGGATGGTTTACCTTGGTTAATAAGGCTGCTCTGAATCTGAACATGGCTACATAAGTTCTAATGTGAATAGCAGTTTTAAATGATCTTAGGTATATGTCCTGGAATGCAGTGCTGTTACTGTACAGAGAGACTTGAAACTCAGGTTTTGGGTCTTGGATAAGAATCCTGGTTTCTAATTGCTACACTGCTGCTCTTCCCACTCAAGTCTCATTGTTAGTGTAATTGAATATCAGAACTGGCAACGGAAGGTAAGGAATTTAAAAAAACATGATATACCAATAATAACCTTGTTGAAGTGCTGATTTAAACCTTCAGATGCTTCTGATGTTTTTTCTCAAGAGTGAAATATGAGCTTTGAACACAAGACAGTATTTGATTTTGTGTATTAAATCTTGTGTACGAAGCAATGTACTGAATGCCATAGAGTAATATTAAAGATGCATGGGTTCTAGCATAATTCCATTACAAAGATTAAGGATAATTAGAGATTTCAACCTAAAAAGCAAAACTATAAACATTCTAGAAAATAATATGGGAAAATTTCTTCACTACCTGAGGCTAAGGTGTGATTTCTGAAAAAAAAAAAAAAAAAAAAAATGGGGTCAGGGAGATAGCTCAGTACAATAAGCACTTGTCTGGCAAGCTCAGGTTCTGAGTTCAATCCCTGATATCACAAGTAATAATGATGATGATGATGATGATGATGATGATGAGCACACCCCATAAAAGAGAAAGATGGATACATTGGGCTACAAGAAAATTAAGATTATTTATCATCTACCCTGAAAAGAGATACAAAAGAGATACAGAGGTCTTATATCTTGAATACATGAAGTATTCTTGCAATTCTAAGAGAAAAAAATTAATAGAAAAGTAAAAAAAAAAAAATGTCAACAGGCACTTCACAGGTTGGAAAACAGCATTAAATGAATTTCAAAAGAATATCAGCCCTATTAGTAAGAGAAATACAGAACTCAGATTCTGCTTCACAGCTACCCGCTGGGCCAGAAGTGGGTGCTCAGGTAATCCTGTGGTGTTGAGCATGCAGGTAAGTTGGTTTTGTTGTTTTGGGAAGGCATTCAGCAAGGTGTTTATGTTAATACCTGAGTGGCTTGTGGCCCAGCAGTTGCTCTTGAGCCATATCTCTGAGAGCTCTGGTGCTCCATCAGGAGATGGGGACAGGAATGTAGATTGCAGCACCATTCCTGGAAACCAGCAAAACCATCCACATTCCTGTGTAAGTTGTGGGGTGAGCTTAGAGGGCACAAGTGTGAAGGTCAGGCCTCAAGCTGCACATTGTGGCTGGGTCTTTAGCACACACCGTGTGCAGGAAGCAAGTCACCAGGGACACCTCTGACCCTCAAACCAGGCAGCACCAAATAATGTGTGTGGTTCAGAATATGTACTTCAGAGTGTACTTGGGGAATGATTGATTCAGCATCTGGGAGAATACTAGGGAAGGGGCATGGCCAGCCAGGAAGTTGTTGGGACTCTTAAGAGGCTGGTTTTTAAATAGGCAGATGGATAAGCAAGGTCATTTTATTTTTCTTTGGACTGTGCATTATGTCTTATACACTTGGATGTGTTTCTAAACTTTTTCAAATTACAGAAAAATTAGTTTTAGATAGAATTCCTGCCCTCAAGAGGCCTGAATGTTAGTTGGAAGACAAAGATAAAAACAAGTTAAACACTTGGATAGGGCTGGGTGGTATGGTAGTGCATACTAGTAATCCCAGCTGGGGAGACTGAGACGAGTGGACTGCAGCAAGTTCAGAGCCAGCCTGGGCTGCATCAGGAGTTGAAAGCCAGGTAGAAGGAACTACCCAGTGAGACCCTGTCTCCAAGGCAAACCAAACAACACAACTGAAAACATTCAGATAGGGAGAGTAGTGTGGGGTACGAGAGGTACTCTGATGGGGAGAAGCTAGTCCCTAGGGCTGACAGGTTGGAGGGTGCCTGTCAGCAAGTGCTGGATTGGACCTAGTAGAACAGATGGACCCCAGCTGAAGGGATTTGAACTACCATGTGCAAGACAGATTCAGATTGTGAAAATGCAAGACTTCTGTGACAATATTTTCGGTGAAAACTTAGCTCCAGCCCCCAGAGTTTGACAAATATGTGGACCGTTCTGGCTGAAGACATCAGTGTAACTATTCCTGTGTGTCCATTTAATGTACTCTGCTAATACATGTAAGTTAGACAGTATTGTGACTAGTGGTGACCAGTCACCTTGCTGTATGTTAGATCCTCAGCTGCACCCTGTCAGTGGAGGTCAGGGGAGTCTCTGGAGTGGATAACGATTGTGGCAGGGTCTTCAGCTCAGTTCTTTATTGTCTTGAAAGCCAAACTGCCAGTTCTTTCATCTCCTCACTCCACCTTTATTTATCACTTGCTGTGGCAGATTATCACACAAACAAGGCAAATTTGTTAAGTTCTGAAGAACAGCGGTCTAAAGTTTGTCTGCAGGGCTAAAGCCCTGGTGCCCCTACTTCTGAGGACTCCAGGAGAGCATTGTTAGCCTTACCTGTGCCAGCTTCCAGCTGACAGAGGTCACCCACAGTCCTTGAAGGGTGACCCTATCTCCTCAAACCCAGCAGGTGTGCCCTATCACCTGTGCCCTCTCTAGCCCCTGCTTCTGGGCTGCTATCACCTTCCCTTTGTATGGTCATCTTGCCCTCCTCTTAGAAGGACACACAGGCTTACCCAGGTCTGCTTGAGTAATTCAGGACTAGTAGGGACCTTGGGGGTGTCAGCTCTCCTGCCCTATGATTCATGATGGCACATGTTAGAGCATTGTGCCTGTGGAGCTGCATGTTAGTGTTAGGTGGCAGTGACAAGTATGAAAGGCTCCACAGTGGGCAACCAGGGAAGCTGGGCAAGCTGGGCCCAAGGCCCCTGGCCAACAAGGTAGGTACATCTGAGCAGGAGGTTCCTTGGGGGATTTTGTCTGCAGTTTTTCTTTCTGTGTAAAGATCTGTGGGATTTGTGAGTAGTCTGGTCTCCAAGCTGGGGACCCAGATGGCCGCTGCCATGTAGGGACAGGGCAGGAAATGGCTCAATCTGGGAGCCTCAGCTGGAGCTGCTGTTGCACTGACCATACCCTGTCAGCAAACATGTTGAGCTTTTTATGAACCTGGGATATCATGGCAGGAAAAGGGCTGGAGGCACTCAGCCTGGTGGAGGTGGGGGCGGAGGGCTACTACACACGGGCTTGTGCTCCTCCTCAGTGCTGGTGTCTGCCAGGAATGTGGAGCAGAGGTACCAGTTCAGGCTGCCACAGTATGGAGCTGCAGGTGGTGTGGAGGAAGGTGGCATGTAGGGTTGGGGGAAGTGATGAAAATCCAGGCAGACGGGGTGAGACAGGTGGCTCCAGGGCTGGGGATAGCTCTGAGGGACCCTGCTGTCCTAACAGGCTGCTATCTTTCCCCACGCTAATTTGGTTGGCTTTGCATCCCATTCTATGAGACATTCCTAAGAAAATAAAGTGCTTCCTTTGAGCCTTGAAGGCCAAGTGGACCGTGCCAGGGCTGGCCTTTGCACCTCAGGATTCACCCTCTTTAATCTTTGTTTCCTGTAAGGTATTTCTAGCTCAGATGAAGAGAAGAAAAGAATTAGTTTCTTAATTTGTGTTCACAGCTCAGCTTTAAGAGGAGGTCAGAACTGCCCACTGCCAAAGGCCCAGAGGTCAGATCTGACAGAGGGGAAGGTAAGAGATGACCAAGACCAAAAAGGGGAACAATGAGAGCAGAGGAACTAGGGAGCCCCTTGAGATCAAGCACTTTCCCTCCTGAGATTCATTTTACAGATGCTCAGGTTGAAAAAGTTGGATCCAAGGAACAGAAATTCCCTTTCCCTGGCTCCAGTGCGAGGTCCTAGGAAGGCCCTGGCACCTGCTCCCTGGAGCTTTAGTATAAGCCCTGCCTGGACAGCAGCCAAAGATCTTGATAGGTGGTGCTTATTTTTTCATTAAAAATGTTCTGGCAGCCTAGATAAATTTCCACAAGTTGTTAGAGCAACACATGTATTACTGCGATTGTCCAGGTATTTTTCTGTCATGGATGTATTTTTTATTTTGTTCCCTTTTGCTTAGAGGAGTCTTAGGACATAAGAGGGATTTTTTCATGTGTGTTTACTTTTTGCATGGCATAGTTTTCAGTGAAGACCAGAAGTTTATGAACAGTTGAAAAAGATTACATCAGGACCTCTGAGTTTAGGATGGCTTGAACAGCACCTTAACTTTTAATGTTCTTCCTTGTAAGAAATCAGTGTCTTGGTCATTTCAAGGGTGGGTACAGTAATGGTGACTTTTGAGTCACAGCATGAATAGTCTGACACAGCACCTGGTCGTTGTCATCTCTAGCGGTGGTGGTGTGGCAGGGACAGGATGTACTGGGACAGCAGACCAAGGATCTGTGGGAATGCTGACCCTTGCTCTCATCCACATCTGGAGGCTTGGAGCAGCGGCCTTGCACACCACATAGGAGGACAGTTTTGAGAAAAATGATCCTAACTTTGAATGTATTTCAGAGGATTTGGGAACAAGAGGTGTTGTTGATCTCTGTACAGAAGACTAGTCAGAAAGAGAGACATGTTTTGTGCAGACTGGCTGGCCTTAGCTCCTGTCCTCATACCGGGACACAGCACTCCACAGCCACCATGTAAAGGAGAGCTGTATTCTGGCTCATGGGCCACGGTCATCTGCAGGAAGGCAGGGCAGAGGCCTAGAGCGGAGCAGAGCTGCTCATGGCATGTGGATGGGAACTGGGGAGGCTGAAGTGAGGGCCTGGAGGGAGCCAGATGCTCTGGGCCAGCGACCTCCCCTTTTCTACAAGATCCCCACCTCCTAATAGCATGGCAGCCCTGAGTCCCTGTAACCCACTCACCTTCCAAAAACCTGTGAGGCTCTTGGACACCAAGATATAAACCATAACCTTAAGAGGTCTCCGCTAATGTGGTTCCTGAGAAAAAATGACTCAAAAGGGACATGTGTTTTGATTGTTCTTCTTAAGCTTGGACTTGTAGTGATCTTCCTGTCTCATCATCTTTAGTGCTGGGATCACAGGCATGTACCACCACACTCAGAGAGAAACAGTTTTTAACTTAATGTTTCATCAGCGTTATTGTATTGTGGTAGTGATGTGAAAGCTACTGCTGGAGAGGTTGTGTCCTTATCCTGGGACATTTAGAAGTCCTCCTGCGTCCACCTTCCAGCTTTGCGTAGCTTTCTTTTTGTGTCTTTTGTTGGCTTGTAATTTGGGCGCATGTTATATTTACTCAGCAGTTTTTATAACTTTATTGTGTTATATGGTGTCATGTATGGAATTTTGATCTTTAGTTTTTTCTTGCTTAGTTCACTTTTACTCTGTGAGACTCGGTAGAGATGCAGTGAAGAGGGAAGGAATCCACTCATTCTTCCTTGGGCTGATACCCAGTTTTGCTGCTCATGTTGAGTATTTTCTTACTTGCAGAACTTCTTTTTTCTGTTTTAATGGAATTCCTTTAAGATGGGCCACAACCAGAGGTTTTCTTTTCTTTCTTTTTTTTTTTTTTTTTTT
>PVJA010000117.1:61280-182352 GCA_004027025.1 Myocastor coypus | reverse complement strand
CCAAGCAGGCGCTTTAGACCACTGAGCCATCCCGCTGGGCCCCTAAAATTAACTTTCTACTATGTAATATAAGCAGTATTTCTGTGGATGTATCTGAGCCCCCTATTATTTAATTTTACCTGTGATTTAGTTTTAGTGTATTCTAGCCATTGAGTATTTTGTCCCTCTGAGATATACAAAATTGACCAGCCCATAGTGGTCATCCAGTTCAGGGTAGGCTGAAGGTCACCTCTGTGAGTCACTGCAGGCCCCTGTGTGTGACTTTCATCATCTTCTCTGGGGTTGGCACTGATGACACATGTCTGTCACCATCAAATGCCATTTTCATTGCCCTCATTAAACTTGACCTCTCTATAGAGGCAAAATTACTTCAATCTTAGTATCTTTAGCAATACACAGCATTGTCAGTGTTGGGCAGTGCCTCCTGTGTGGAGGCTGATGAGAGTTCTGTTGGATTTGTCACCACTCATGCCTGAGGGGCTAGGCAGAGAAAACAGTGTACAGGTCAAGTTAGTAAGATATTACTGGGTAGAAGATGATGTTTTTTCAAGTTTTGGAGGTACAGTCTTTTTGGAATATACATTTTAAATTTATGTTCAAGTTTCTGAAAGTTTAGTTTTGTCCCCAAGGGATTATGAACAGCTTGAGGCCAGGGCCGTGTCCTAGTACTCCCTCTGCTGCCCCTACCCTGCCTCTTGGGCAACAGGTGCTCTGTGGACAGTAAATGCAGCAGGGAGATGTTTATAAACCATAGAGTACATTTTAGGAAGGATCTGGTATCTCTTTGTAGTTATGTTCATTAATCTCCTTAGAAGAACTGTATAAACCACAGGTGCTAAATAATGCAATGTCATGTTGGCTGTGTCCATGGGCCACATGCTTTGGGGAAGTCTCTGTTGTTTAAATTTAAAATTGTGAATGCCAACTCTCCTTGTGTATCTGTTTCCCCCAACCATGACTGTTCAGGGAAGACTACATCTCTTTTCCTGTCCCTGCAGGTTGCCATGGCTGCTGTGGACAGCTTCTACCTCTTGTATAGGGAGATTGCCAGGTCTTGCAACTGCTACATGGAGGCTCTGGCTTTGGTTGGAGCCTGGTACACAGCCAGAAAGAGCATCACTGTCGTCTGCGACTTTTACAGCCTGATCAGACTGCATTTTATCCCTCGCCTGGGGAGCAGAGCAGACCTGATCAAACAGTATGGAAGATGGGCCATCATCAGTGGTAAGGCAGTGAAACTTCACATATTCCTTTCTGTTTAGGTTATATTTTAAGTTGGATGCTTTCATCAAGGACCTGTTGAACTGCATGTGTCATCTTCCTGGGAATATGATGATGAAAAAAATCTCGTAATCCTTGCCAGGTTGTGTTTGCATGTATGTACTTGTCTCATGGTAGGAAGAATTTGCCTCATAATTTGTGACCTTCTTACTCCTTTTCCTTCCCAAGCCTACTTGGCCTTACCTCCTCATCCCTCACTTTTCCTTCTTTTATTTCAATTTTAATTTTTTGGTGGTATGGAGGATTGAACTCAGGATGTCAGCACTGAGCTATATTCCCAGCCATTTTTATTTTTTATTTTGAGACACAGTTTAATCAAGACACTAAATTGCTCAGGCGGGGCTTGAACTTGAGATCCTCTTGTCTCAGCCTCTCACCATTTGATGTTTTCAAATTGTCCATAGAAACTATCTCCACTTTCAAAAATGCTTCACCTGTGTGGAATTTGATTTTATCCTTGTGTCCCAGAATGGCACCTCCTGGCACCCATGCTAGCCTGGTGCAAGTTTAGCAATGAATTCCTACGGTCCTCCTCATCATCCTGGTGAATGTAAAGTGATGCCTTGTCTGTTAGGGGATGCAAGAGAGAGTTCAGCCTGCACCATTCATGTTATTGACTCAACATTGTCTTTGACTGATGGTCACTAGAAGTGATGATTTCCAGCGGTGTTTTTCTCTGGTTAGACCTGGTGTGTAATTCGGGTTCATTTTAAAGAACACTGTGCACTGAGCATGCTCATGTTTCCTGGCTTGCATTGCAGGTTCGACTGATGGGATTGGAAAGGCCTATGCAGAAGAGTTAGCAAGCCGAGGTCTCAATATTATTCTAATTAGCCGGAACAGAGAGAAGTTACAGAGTGTTGCTAAAGACATAGCTGACACCTACAGAGTGGAAACGGACATTATAGTTGCAGACTTCAGCAGAGGCCGTGAGATCTATGATCTGATTCAAGAAGCTTTGAAAGAGAAAGACGTTGGGATCTTGGTGAATAACGTGGGTGTCTCTTATCCCTACCCCCAGTATTTCACTCAGGTCTCTGAGGACAAGCTCTGGGACATCATCAACGTGAACATTGCTGCTGCTAGTTTGATGGTCCACATAGTGTTGCCAGGAATGGTGGCGAGAAAGAAAGGTGCCATTGTCACAATCTCCTCCGGCTCCTGCTGCAAGCCCACTCCACAGTTGGCTGCGTTTTCTGCTTCTAAGGTCAGGCTTTACTTGCTGCAAAGTGGAATCCTTATGCACTACAACATTTATTACAGTTGTTAGGTTCACAATTTGTTGAGTACTTTGTCAGCAATGTAAATTCACTTATGTTGTATTTTTTTTCCTTAATGATAATAAGCAAGTGTCTGGCATGCCTGACTTTTCCTTCAGGTTCTGAATTAACTCTTCTCTTCCCTCTGCCTGAACAGGCTTACTTAGACCACTTCAGCAGAGCACTCCAGTATGAGTACGCTTCTAAAGGAATCTTTGTACAGAGCCTAATCCCATTCTACGTAGCTACCAACACGACTGCCCCGCGAAGCTTTCTGCACAGGTGCTCATGGTTGGTGCCTTCGCCCGAAGTGTACGCACATCATGCTGTTTCTACCCTTGGAATTTCCAAAAGGACCACGGGGTACTGGTCGCACTCTATTCAGGTAGCAGCGCACTTTTAGCTTTTGGGGTTAGGTTAATCCACTCTAAGGCAATGGTTCTCAACCTTTCTAATGCTGTGACCCCGCAATACAGTTCCCCACGTTTTGGTGACCCCAAACCAAAAAATAATTTTGGTGGCTACTTCAAAACTGTAATTTTGCTACAGTTATGATTCGGAATGACTTTAGGCAACCCCTGTGTTTTGGTTGTTCGACCTCCGCCAGGGTTGCGACGCACAGGTTGAGAACTGCTGCTCTAAAGCTTTCTGAAGCCTCACGTGGAAAAAGGAGCATTGTGAGCTCAGCCTCTTAAACCTCAAGCTTAACTAATTTCAGTTACAATCCTAAATTCTGTTGTATTTTATTGTATTAACATTTTTCAGAAGTTCAATGTGTATGACAGCCAAAAGGTAAAATACCTTCATTATACATGGATAGTAGTGATATAAAGATACTAAAAATTCGTATGAGAATTTTAAAATAAAGATGCTAGTTATGGTTTAAAGGTGGACCTCTGTAGTGAGCAGTTTAATCCAAGGAAACCATACAACCCTAAAATAGATCAAACATCATGTTGGGGCGTACTTGGAATTACTTGCTCAAGAATCATAGAATTTAAAAAAAAATTTTAAGTGTGACAAAGATTTGGGTTTTTTTTTTTTTGAAGGGAGGAAAGGTTTATTTAGCTCACAGTTACTGGAGGTTTCGGTCCATATTCAGCCGACTCCAACACAGAGCGGCACATGGCAGGGGGCAGCAGTTCATGGCGGCCGAAGGCAACAAAACAGCAACAGCAAAAGGGAGGAGGAGCAGCAACAATGGCTCGGAGTTTTTTGAGAATATTTAATTTTGTTTAAGTATTTCTTCTTTTTTTTATTGCAACAAATCACTTTTAATTAGTACAATAACCATAATTTGGTTATTTAATTATCAGATAATTTTAAATGTATAATATGATGATGATATAATAAATATGTTTAAAACTGGTAAATTCTTGAAGTCAAAGTTACAGAAACAGGTATCTTGAGTATGTAATGGCATGGACAACAGTGAATACTATGATAAAAGTTCTGCAGAATTTTTTTTTCTTTTAACTTAGTTTTGGAAGTATTTCTTCTTTTGATACCTGGAATCTAACTCTCGACCTTGTACTTACCACGTAGGCACTGTGTCACTAAGCTATATACCTGGCTTCTGTTTAAATGTTTAAAATTGTGATTCTGAGTATTAGGGAAAGAATACATAATTATTTACATCTTATTTTTAATAAGTCTTTATTATCTAAAAAATAGATAATGCCCTCATTGAGACTTTTTCTTTAACACTTGGAGTTTTAAAATTTACCAAATATTTTTGAGACTATTGACATAAAGATTATTAAATCTAACATTATAAGCATATAAGTAAATCAACAGTTAATTTTTACTCTATTAAAAGATTAGTTAAAGGTTTTCTTTAATAAGTAGTTTATTGGGCTGGCAAGATAGCTTAGTGGGCTAAAGCACCTGCTTAGGCAAGCTTAGGCAACCACAGGGAGCATAGTTAGATCCCTGGCACCACATGTCACATTGGCCTTGCCCCAGGCCACTGAGTCCAGGCATGGTGGTGCACACCTATAATCCCAGAACTGGGGAGGCTGAAAACGGGAAGATCACTACAAGTATGAGCTACGTAGTGAGACTCTGTACTAGATACATTAAAAAAGAAAAGCAGAAAACCTAAGTAGTTGTTTTAGAAGCTGCTGACCTTAAAGTCCTCTAACAAATGAAAATACAGTGAGGATAGGTTTAGATACTATATTTTCATTATGTTTACAAAACATCAACATTTTAATCACAGGTAGACTTTGTTCTCATTTCTTAAGGACATGCTTTTCTGTCAAGAAATTTTGTGTAGCTAATGTAATACCTACGTAACTTTCTGTAAAGCTGCTAAGTCCCCCTCGTCCCTTTCTTGGTTGGTTGGTTAGCTTTTGAGACTTGCTCTCAGTATATAGTGCAGGCTGGCCTGTAACTCAACAGTGATCCTCTAGCTTCAGCCTCCAGAGTGCTAGGATTATGGGCATGTGCCACCAGGTCTGGCAAACCTTTGGTTTCTAAATTTCCTTTTTATAGGGCTGGCAAGATAGCTCAGCGGTTTGAAGCACCTGCTTAGGCAACCACAGGGACCATGGTTCAATCCTCAGCACCACATGCAGTGCCAGCCCCACCCCTAGGGTAGGCTGAGCTGGCCATCACATAAATAATTAAATAAGTAAGTAAGTAAATAAATAAATAAATAAAGTTTTAAATTTCCTTTTTACTTTACTCAAATTGTTACTTAAACACTATTTTGTTTTCAGTTTTACAGCAAAGATTAAATGCATCAATCACTTTTTATTGGAGCCATATTTCTCTGTTAGCTTTTGCTATTACAACTTATATTTTATAGTTATTATTTCTTGTGAACAAAGTTGACCCATGGCATGAAGATCTAAACTTTATCAAAAACTCAATCGGGCCCGGCGCGATGGCTCAGTGGTCTAAAGCGCCTGCTTGGGAAGGCTTGGGCGGCTTCAGGGACCGCAGTTCAATCCCTGGCACCACATGCTGTGCCAGCCCTGTCCTTGGGGCGGGCTGAACCGGCCATAAAAATGAGTGAATAAACAAATAAAGGTTCTGAAACAAGAAAAAATAAATAAATAAAATAAAATAAAAATTCTTAAAAAAAAAAAAACCTCAATCTTCTGTCCATCTTTAGTGGACAAGAAAGAAATTTGATATGTCAGACAAATGGAGTGAAGTTTTATTTGGTGCCATTCTTTTCAGTTTGCCTTCTACACTGAGTGAAATAAGAATGCTATGCTGTCAAGGTCTGTCTTCTTCTAGCATTAGTATTAGTTGAGGAGAGGAGGGAGGAAGAGAGGAGGAAGTCACTAGCGGATGTGCCTGTTCAGCCTGTTGGAAATCTGCATTAGCAATTGAGGTTGCATGCACATCCCTTTGCCCAGCTGGAGAGCCTGTGAACTACTGCCTTAGACAGGCAAGGAAGGAAGGCTTTAAGGGAAGGTTTATGCGTCAGTCTCAGTGGTGTTGTGGTTCAGGTAGGTCACATTGGAGGAGGAAGTGAGGTATAGGGATAACTGGTCAAAGCAGGCTTTGAAAGTCCTGGGGAAGATTGAAAACCAGAGGAGGTGGCAGCTGCAAGTGGGAGTGCAGGTGACAGGTGTGGGTGGGAGATAGAGGTGTGCAGGTAAGGAGTGTTTGCTGATGTGACAGCTGTAGGGGTGGGTGGCATCATCTGCCAGAGTGTGCAGGCAGAAGAGCCTTTGGCGAGAGCCCGAGCCTGTCAGTGTTGCAGAGAAAGGTGCAGGCAGGAGGTGCAGTGGGGGCTGGGGTGGGGGAGGGTGCAGGGAAGCCAGGTGGCACTTGCAGCAGCTACTCAAACCAGAAGAGCAGTGCTGATGCACATCTTGAAGCTCTTCTTCAGCCCCTGACATGGCTCCAGGCTGAGAGCCCTAGCTTAAGATGTTTATTTATTTAGTCAGTTTTTTTGAGACAGGGTCTGTGTAGCTCACACTGACTTTGAAATCACTGAGTTGCCCAGTGAGTTTAAACTTAAACTATCAGAGATCCTCCTGTCTCAGACTCTGATGCACATCACCACACCTGACTTCTAGCTTACACAATTTAGGCTGTTTTCCATCCTTTCCATTCCTATTTGGGCCTTCGTTCTTTAATCCTGACTTGTCTAAGCCTCTAGGGAAGGCATGACATCTGCATCCTAACTACTAATGTAGACTTTCACAAAGCTGAACATGCCAGTGACCACTGTGCCCACCCTCCTCTCAGGGTCCTCAGCTTTTCCTGAAGCGTGTCAGTTCAAGGACTGCCTACCTCCAGACACAACGGTGTTGTAGGGAGTGGTGCTTTATTAAGCCTGGAGGGGCTAGTCAGGCCCAGCTTTGGTGCAGACCCCCTGCAGTCCACCCACCAGCCCCTGCATGTACCCTCTTCCCTAGGTTTTGGTGTTCTCTGCCTTAGTCGCTATACACAGAGCTTGGCATTCCTTCTTGGTAACCTTTGTTAGCTAAAGAATCAGTGAGCTGGTCACGTTAGTTTATCCAGGGAATCAAGGTCTGTCTTCTTCTAGTGATTCCTCCACTGCTGCCCAGGATGCCTTGCCAGGCCAGCCAGAGATGGGGCAATATTACGTCCCCACTGCACTCCATCTGGAGCTGGGGAACATACCTTGATGCTGTTTCCCAAGTACATAATGGTCAAGAAGGAAAGGAAAAAAGATTTTTCAACACTGATCATTTCCTACTACATAATCACTAAAAACACATATACAGAATATTGCACGTGGATGGGGTGCTGTTGGTCAAATGTCACCTGCCCACATGCTTTTGTCCTCCTGAGGTCCCACTACAAGACTCCTTTTATCTCCCTGGCTTTAGAATGCTTTGTCTTAGGGCATAGGATCCAAAGAGGAGTGACTAGGCCTATTCTCACTAGACCTTTTAAGGAAATCCCAGGATATTGCAGTTATTTGCCCCAGAATATACCATGACCACTGGCCAAATACAGGGCTTCTGTTTTGCAGGTTACTGACCTACAATCTCTGCAGAGCCTGGTAGAAACAGCCACGGCTTTACAATCATGGTTGGGCAGTTGGTGATCCTTAGTCCTCAGGCTCATCCTTATTTGGTATGGGCCCCTGGAGGTGCAGAGGAAGTTGGGTCCACATGTGGAGAAGAGAGTTTGAGTGGCCTCCATGTCATACATAGTGCTGCTCAAGGGTAGAGGGTAGACAAGGTGTTAGAACTTTTATTTAGTGTCAGATCTGTCAGAAGAGCACATGTTTTTCTGTCACAGCCCCATTGGCATTCATAGTGGTTCCTTCCCTGATGAGGAACAGTGCTGTTCATTGCAGGATGTTGAGCAGTGTCCTGCCTGCACCCATCCCCAGTGTGACACCGAAAAATGTCTCCAGACAGTGTCATCCATCCACAGATTGAGACCCATGGAGCAGAGCAGCAGTGGGGCTCCCTCCTGGTTTGTTGAGCCCCTTGTCCCCTCCCCGGCAACAGTGCCAAGAGCTAGGTGTTTCTCAGTTCTCTCATCTAATTTGCTCCAGCCTATTCCTCCGAACCCAGTTGTCTCCTAGGACCCTAACCATGTACACATCTTTTTATTCCAAGTGACTTTGCTGCTGTAATGAATTTGCAGTTCTTAAGTGGAGATTGCACCACTCATCACATTAAGAAAGAGAAAGTCGTCTTCTATATTTATATTTACTTATTATGTTTTTACAAGTTTGTCCAGCTCAGTACAGAAAGGGGGTAGTGGTGCTGCTGATAGGGATCATGTGTCTGTTCCCTGTGGAATCTAGGCTGGTGTTTATGCAGAAATAAATGCTCAATACAGAGGTACCTGAGGGTGTTTTCCTTTGCTGCATTTACTGTGGTTTGGTAGATATTTGTTGGATTAAATCATGTGCTCTTCTGTGCACCCACTTCTTCAGTGGCGATAGTTTCAGATGCTAACCTCACAATTTTGTCTTCCCAGTTTCTTTTTGCACAGTATATGCCTGAATGGCTCTGGGTGTGGGGAGCAAATATTCTCAACCGCTCATTACGAAAGGAGGCCTTATCCTGCACAGCATGAGTTGGGATGACTGGTGAAGCCTTGCCACCTCGTGGGATCCTGCAGTATTCTGACATTTGGAGAAGGACATCTCATTTATCGTATGTGTTTTCTTTTGTGACTGATTATCTAGCATCCTGTCGATTCACCATTTGCAAGGCAGACTTTGAGAGTGCTGTGACCTCTAGGGCTTCCTGGACGGCACAGTCAGTAATGACTAAAGGGTAAAGAACTGGTGGAAGAAACCTAAATGTTAATGCTTTTTATCTAAGTTGTTAAGAAGCTGTGTAATTTGTGTTATTCTAGGAGCCACAGGGACCTAGCACTTAGGATTTGGTTTGTTAGCTCTTACAATTTCAGATGTTGTTTTGTGAGAGAAATTACCTATTTTCCTTTATAGATGACTCTGTCTTGGTTTTTAAGTGTTGATCAGGAAAACTACTGAAAAGTATGATTTTGTAACTGAGAGCACAGTGGTGACATGGTAGAAGTCCATGTGTCCTGCTGCATAGCTCTCTGTTTTGGGGTGTGTGTGTGTGTGTGTGTGTGTGTGTGTGTGTGTGTGTGTGTAGATGCTGCTATTTCCTGAGGTTTCCCTAGAGAAACATGTGTGATGTGTGTATGGGGAACTTTGTGTGTGGTTAAATTACTTTAAAAGAGACTTCTTGTCAAGGTGACATGGAACCTTACAGGGTATACAGTCTAGATCATTCTGCCTGACACTGAACAGGCCTACCTGCTTCAGTGTTGAAGACTGACTGTGTCTGGTACTGTTTCCTCCAGCTCTCTTTGTTTTTTTCAACTCTGTGGAATGAAATCCCCAACTTGGATACGTAATGGTCATGTTTTGATTTATAAGATAATGTTATGACCAAGTAGTGACTTCTCAGCCTATTATCCATTTTATAACTGCAATTGAGCACCGTAGAGCTTGTTAATCTGATTTTCATACAGTTTTCTATGTAATATCCCATTCCAGTAGCATTCTTGATGTATTTATGAAGTGGTTAAAATATTATCAAACTATGTGTGTGACATATATGTTGAAATAGTAAGTGCAAAGCTCATTTTTGGCTGTGTAATGAGTTTACACATTATAGCGAACATTTTTATTGATGTGAAGGTAATTATGCACAAGGCCCCCCAGTAGGGATTAGCATTGAAACCTACTGTGAATTATCTTTAATTCAGGTCCTATAAACCCAATAATTTTTGAGGGCCGCATACCACCACTTTGAGAACTTTTAAGCCACTGTAAGAATATGGCAGCACGTATAGATTTAAAAATTAAGAACCTAATATTATGACGCTGATGTGGAAGACAGGAAATAGGGAAAATGTGAAAGTCAGGTCTGATTGTTTTCTTGTGAGGGGTACCCCAGCATAAACCTGAGCACGCTTTGACGTTAAGCACACAGCCTCAGCACGATGACATTGCCTGCAGCATTTCTGACTGTGACTTGGACTCAGAAGATCAATGTTAAATTCCAAAGCTCTTTCACTCCTCAATCCCATCTTCAGAATGTGAGACGTGGAGAACTGCACACTCAGAAAGACTGGGTGACAGCGCGGGTTCTGTTTTCCTGTCACACTGAGGTAAATGTTGATGGATATATAATGAGCAGCAACTTCATGTAAACGCATTGTCAATTACTAGGAAGTTGTATATTGCTGTATGATGAGAACAAGCAAACATACATTGTCTGTGTGTTTTAAGTCTGCCTCAGTGAGACCAGCTAAATATGCCTGTTTGCATGGGTGTGGCGCATAGCTGTCTGCAGCCTCAATGATTTCCTTAACTTTTCCAGCTTTTATGAAATACTTTTGTCCCAAAAGCTCAATGAGAGTTAATTACACCTTCATGGTTAGGGTTGCTTATTTAAAAAATGTAGTAGTGGGGCCAGGGATATAGCTCAGTGGTACAGTGCCTGTCTGGCAAGCACAAGGTCCTGAATTTGATTGCCAGCACCAAAAATAAACAAAAAAAAAGTGAGAAATCTGACATTTGAAATATAATCTGTGAATTGAAAATGTAACAATAAAAGCAACCGCTTCTTTCCTCTGGAAGAGATTTTCCTGAATATGTTTGCAAGCAGGTTGTTTGGAAATAGAATCTTTTCCTTGCAGAAATGATGACCTAAAGTTATCCTGTGAACACTGTGGTTGTAGTTCATTAAAAGCTGATATTAGAATGGCATGGTGATTGGTGATCTCAGCTCCTTGGAAAGCTGAGGCAAGAGGTCAAAAGTTTGAGCCCAGCCTGATCAATAGACCCTGTCTCAAAATGAACACATACATTGAAAGGCTGGGGATGTAGCTCAGTGATAGAGTGCTTGGGTAGCATGTTGAAGGCTGTAGGTTCTATGTCCAGTATTGGTGTGGGGGTGGAGGCAGGAGGAGGCTGATGTTTTCAAAACAAAATTGTGCATTCCAGAGCCTGGTGAGCTTTGCAAGCACTGAAGTGAGTTGATCTCATCTCCTGATGACTGAGCAGGGTGAAGATGGGTTCACTGACTTCAGCCGTGTGCAGGTGGTAGGGATTGGCCACACACTGGCTGTGGCATGATGGGGATAAAGGCTACAGTGTGTTCGACAGTACACCTGTAATGCCAGTATTCAGGTGGTTGAGGCAGGAGAATGACTATGCTTGAGGCCAGCTTGGGCTACTAGTTCAAGGCCACCCTGAAATATAGAAGACCCTGTCTAAAAAAGAAGAGAGCAAGTAGAGACGGCTCTGAGGATTCTTTTTGTTTTCCTACCTCAGTTACATAAAATCTGGTCACATTTGGGAACCAAAGGGTTAAGTGGTCTGTCTTCCAAAACCAATTCTAGTTTGTCCATGACAATCTCTTACTACATGCAGTCTCTGACTTAGAATTCACAACAATCAATATGTAAGTTGTTGACATTACAGTGGTGTGAAAGCTGTATACACAGAACACAAACTAAAGTTTGGATTTTGATCTTTTCCCAGGTAAGCAGCAGGCAGATCAATCCTGGCTTTTGGTGCTGGGCAGCCACAGAGAGCCCAGCTCCTAGGCAGACATGTAGACACACAGTTGCCATTTACTGTCATCCCTTGGTGTCTGTATAGGCCGGGTTCTAGGGCCATTGTCAATACTCAAATCTGCAGAGGCTCAAGTCCCTTACCTAAAATGCTATAATGTGTGTGTAAAAGGGCCCACAAGATAGCTCATCAGACTAAGTGCCTACTTAGGCAAGTGCAGGGGCCAGGGTTTGATCCCTGGCACCATATGCCACACCAGCCTTGCCCCTGGGCATGCTGAGCCAGCCACTGAGACTGACCATGGTGGCACATACCTGTAATCTCAGTGTTGGGGAGGCTGATAACAGGAGGATCATTATGTGTCTGAGCTGTGCAATGAGACCATATACCAAATACATTAAAAAAAAAAAAGTGCACATAAGCTACGTGTAGCCTTCTTTATACTTTAAAGAACATCTGGGTTACGTATCATACTCAGTCTATAAATGTTGTATAAATGGGGTTGTAACTGTTTAGGGGAAGAATGACAAGGAAATAAAAGGTCTGTGCATGCTCAGTATGGACACAATTTTTTTCTGATATTTTCAATCCTGGGTTAGTTGAGCTGGCGGATGTGGAAACCACTGATACAGAGAGCCAACTGTATAAGATAGGCTGTGACAGGTAATGTTGTCTAGCTGTTGAATAATACAACTGGGTGTTCTGAGTCCCTTAAAGTAGCTGTAGATGTAGGGGCCAGGTACACAGGGTTGATGAGCTCGGAAATACCGGATTCATCCTTGAGGGAGAGGATGGGCCCTTTTAGGCAGGAGGAGGTCTCAAGTAATGCGCAGTACGTATATGTGATGGACAACCTCTGCCTTGGTGTCTTAGGGCCAGGTAGTTAGAATCTCATGCAGAGCTTTCCTCTACTCCCTATGGTATTCATCACCAATTTCTTAATCCAAATCCTGTTTGCCCTCCACCTCCTCATTTAGGAAGCTTGCCCACCTGAGATCCTCGTAAATAACCCAGTTTCAGCCAAGGTGCTGGCAGCCAAAGCTGATCTGGTGAAAGTAGTGGCAGCCCTCACTCTCAGTGGATTCTCCTCTTCTTGTGCTACTCGGAGAGCCCTCCAGGGAACCATGAATATGAAGCTGCTCTCTGCAAACAAGTCCTAAAGCCTACAGTATGCTAGTGGGGAAGGTTTGAGATGGGTATCTCCACAGGCACATTGAGCAGCAGCTGTGGCAGTCTTGCTCTCAGCATCTTGTGTCTATGTCAAGTTGAAATTGCTATGCCTTAAAAACAGCATCATACATGGTGCTGCCAGCTGCATGGGCCCACTAGAACATCTGGGATCTTTTGTGCTTGTGGAGTAGCTGTTGGGCCTGGGAACTTGGGAATTCTGGCTTTCCCCGGTCAGCTGATGCCTAGACCACCTGCTATTATCCTATAAAGTAACAATCTGAATAAACATGCACCTTTCCAGGGAATTGTAAATGTTTGTTTTATACATGTAAAATGAATTTAAGCAGTTATCTTAGGACCTGGACTGCTGGAAAAGCGGTAGACCAGGATCCTTTAGGTTTCAGGCCTTCTTCGTTCTCTCCAAGGAACTTCTCTGTGCTGGCCTCAGCCTCTTTCAATGTATATTCCCAGGAGCTGGCAGCATGATCCTCTCTCCTTTGGGGCCTCAGGGATGTTTGTAGCTGAATAATCTAGGTGGGTCCACATAGGTGGGCTGTAGCTGATGGTGTAGTTACTGAGGCCTGCAAAAATAACTGTCCAAAATTATTTCATACCAGGTTAGAAAAGAATGACATAATAAAGATTAACAGCAAATGCACATATGTGATGGCAGAAGAAAATACCTCAAAGATTTGCTAATACACAGTCATGAATTTTGTGTACGTTCCCGTAGTCAAGCTGAGTAAAGAACAATCTGAAGAGTCCACCGCCACTTATTGAATTATACAGGGGTCATCTACATCATGTGTTTCATTTAATCCTCATTCTGTGAGTTGTCTGTTAGTATCCCCGGCTTTTGGGTGAAAAAGCTGAGATACAAAGGGGTTAAACACCTTGCTTAGTATTACAAAGAGTATGATGGAATATGGTAGTTGGTAATTCTATCATTCCAGCTATTTGGAAATTAAACCATTGCTAGGAGAGACTGCTGGGATTTCCTGACCTATTATTTGTCATACTTAGCATTACTACAGTAAGGTGGAGAGCTGGAGTTGTACAGTTTCATCTGGCCAAGCAGTACATCCTTACCCACTAGTATTTTGGAAACATGCTCGCTGTCCCTCTGGGCTTAGGACTGCGTAGGGGCCAGTTCAACATGGTCACTGAAAACTACCAATTATTCCAATGTCTGTCACCCATACTTTTTTGGGGCTGGCACAATCTTAAGTGTTTCACGCATTGATCTTCTATCATCAAAAAAAAAAAAAAAAAAAAAAAGGCAACTAATCATCTGGCATTAAAGAAATCCTTAGTTTCACCAAGCACAGACACCCCTGACAGCAGAGGAGCCCTCCTAGCAACTCAGGCCAAATCCGTGAGGGGACAGGAAGTTGCGTAAAAAGGATATGGGGTTTACACTTCTGGGTGGGTTACGATGCAAAGGGGAGGGCGGGGACCCTGCACCGCCCTAGCTTGCGGGGCCGGAGTTTACTTGAACTTGTACTTCCAGCAGGAAGATCTAGCGCTGAAGAAACGCTCTTTCAAACTGTGGATGCCGGACGCTCGGGAGGCGAGAGGCTTTCTCTTCATGATCGTCTTCTCTAGAACCCGGCTGCTTTCTGGCCTATGCTTTTCTCCCCAGCTCCAAAGCCCAAACAAGCCTGACCCTAGCTCAGTAAAACAACAAGCGCACGTTCCATTACTCCGGGGCTGGCCACACCTCCTGGTCCAGGCCAGCAAGTGTCGCGAGACCTCGACCCACTCTCCAGGTGCGCGTCCGCGGCCCTGGGTATCTGGATTTCCTACGCGGTCCCTAGAGCGCGCACGTAGGGCCGACGCTCCGACCGTGGACCTCTCTGCCGGTGGCGCGATCTCGCGAGAGTTGCGAGTAAACAGCCCCGAATGGCGAGTCGCGGCGCGTTTGCGGCGGCGGAGGCTCCGTTTTCCAGGGCCTGCCGGCTCCGAGCCTGAGGTGGCTGAAGGTACGTAAACAGCCTGCTCCGGCACCCCGAGCCGCCGCCCCTCCTGGCTTGCGGGTGATTGCGCACGCAGCACGGAGCCGACCGCGCCCGAGGCCCGAGGCTCGGGACTCCTCGCGTCGGGCCGGCTCCGCAATGCGGCGAGACGGCGCGGTGCCGGAGGACGCCTGGCCTGGCCGCCACCTCCGGGAAACCGTCACACTCAGAGATCCTCCAGCCACCCCCGCCGACAGGCCCGGCCCGGCCCGGCCCGCTGCCCTCCCGCTCCTGCACACCTCCTGGGTAGTGTGTGCTAGTTTGTTCTTCCTGTGAAATTAACTAACGGAGTTACGCGCCGGAGGCTCCCGGAGAACCGCTCGGTCGGCACTCCCTGCGCAGCTGCGGGTGGCAGGTGTTAAGAGACCGGAGTTCCTTCCCGCATCTCAGCTCGTGCACTTGTACCGCTTGACACATAGGACGCAGCCTGTGACGAAAAGGACCGGTTAGACTGGTAACTCAGAACCAATGCCTTTAAAACCTGTAGGGTCTTAGATCTTGTGTGGTGGTGTTACTAACGAAGACCGTGTCTATCTTTGGTTTTATTTTTTATTAAGATGTTTACCCCTTCTGTCCATTGAAAATCTTGGCTTGCTGGCCTGTGCAAGTAAGTTTAATATTTACTTTCACATTAATTCAGAGTGACACTTCTAAATGACAAGAGTGAGAAGACCTGGAGGTTGAATTGTCTTTTTTGGTACTCTGCTAGTAAATCTGTCTGGTCTCTGGGTCTCAGGTTTGCAAGTGTGTAAAAAGGAGGGCCTTGCATGAGAGCAGTTCTTCCCAGTTTTTTATTGAGCTGCAGGATCTTCTCCTAGTATAGCTATGTTGTCATGTAAGAGCTTCATTTCGGTAAAATTTACGTACCATAAGAAGCGCGGAGTTGTGGTGTTGTCACCACGGTCCGTTCTTAGGTTTCCATCTCCTCAAGAAGACCTTTGTATTCCTTTGTCTTCATTTGCAGTCAGAACCTATTTTCAGTCCCCTTAATCCACTTTGCCTCCCTAGATTTGCCAGTTGTGAATATTTCATCTCTGCAAATGGGAACTCATGTGATATGTGGCCTTTTGTGTCTGGCTTTTTTCACATACAGTGTTTTCAGGTTTCACCCTTGCTGAAGCTCCTTGTTGATGAAGGACCTCAAATGATATTCCAGTGTATAAGTAGCCTACATTTAAAAAAAAAATCATTCATGCAGAATGTGTGTGTGTGTGTGTGTGTGTGTCTGTGTCTGTGTCTGTGTTTTGAGACAGGGTCTCCTTACATAGTCCAGGTTGCCCTTGAACTCACTATGTAGCCCAGGCTGGCCTGGAACTCTTAGCCATCCTTCTGCCACAGCCATTCTAATGCTGGGATACCAAGCATGTACTACCAACACCAACATGCACAACACTCTTTGTAAGTTTTATTGTATGTTTCAGGGTGTGATACCCATGACAACAGCTGTTCATCAGAGCTCCCTAAATCTGTACTGCACTCCCTAAGCACCCTTTAGAATCAAGAGTTTCTTAGTAGTGAGACCCTGAAAAACCCCTAGACACTTTCCTAAAATATAAAAAAAAAAAAAGTTTCTTATTTCTTATTTCTCCATGAAAGTGGGAGTTCTCATGCAGTGCTGGCAGGACCTTTAAAGCACCTAGGAATGAATGGATATCTGTTCTCCCAAGAGATTTTTATCATCCCTTGCAAGTTCATGTTCTTTGTGTTTTCTATCAGTCCATGGTAGACAGTTCTTGGGCTGCCTTTTATTTGCATGACAGCTACCACATGTCACATTACATAGCAGCCACCACAACTGTCACAAATAATCAGAACAAAACTAGGAAGACTCGAAGTAGAGATGAACTACACATTTCACATTACCATTTTTAGTGGATTCCCCCCACCCTACTCCATTCTTTCCCTCTCTCCAAGAAATGACCATTCTTTTATAAAACTGAAATACTGAGAGCATGATATTTGCTCTTCCTGTCACTGTTTGGGTTGGAGACAGAGATTAAAGACAGTATGATCACTTTCATTGTTTTCCTTTGAGGCAGGTTGGAATGATTCAAAACAAATTGGTTTTTGTTTACTTGTGGCCTAATCCATTTGGATATGCTGCAGAAATCCATTAAGTAGTTTTATGAATTTTGACACTTCTGTTTGCTTAAGGAAACTAATTTAAGATGTGGAAGGTAGGAAGTTTGGTAGGAAGTGGGTTGGCTAGTTCTAAGTGATCTAGGGATAAGAGAAGATTGCTACAAGCCAAGAGCAAATATGTGAAAGAGGAGGCAGTAAAACACTGTAGACAGTACTTTGTTGACACAATGGACTAAAGAATTTTTTTTTAAAAAATACAACACTAACTCATGGCCAGAATGTGCCAGAAGAAATGGTTCAGTCAGGCTTAAGAATACACCTTTGTTTTAAGGTAGTGTGTTCTGGCATTGCTTAATTGTTAGCTTGTTGAACAGTGGTAATACAGAGAGCTATGCAGTTAGTTAGGAAAGCAGTAGTTTCTCAGGCAGCTTTTAATTAAACTGGATAGGACCCTTTTGCTATTTAAATACAATTCAGTAAACTAGTTTATTAAAAAGCAAGGTATAACTGCATAGTTATATGATTATCATATGATATGAATCATTTCCTCTCACATGAATTATGTTTTGATTATTTTTAAGGAAATCCAGAAATATTTAAGTTATACCGAGGAGTATAATCTTCATGATATTCTTTCGCTGTGTAAATTACGAGTTTTAGAACTGCAAAGAATGTTAGCTGTCAGCTAGGCCCGTTGGTTGCCCAAATAATGTATTTCCTCTAGTTTGTCTCCTTTTTGCACCTCGTATTCCTGGTATATACCATTTAAACTGTGTCTTTTATTTAGTGTTTGATGTCGAATTTATTTTTTTATCATACCTGTATTGAGGTTTAGACATAATCATGTAACATCCATGGGTGAAAATACTTTTAGGGTCTGCTTTTTCTGAGAAGACAACGCAGGTCTTCCACATAAAGAATTCATAGAAATTAAATCTAGTCAATACTTAGTGGGGCTGGTAGCAGCCCAAGTGAAAGTTTTGAGGGTAAGTGACAATACAAGTGATAACCCTTTCCTTAATGAACCTACTAGAGTGTAATGTTCTCAAAGGTATCATTTCTGCAGGCTGGCTGGTAGTTGGAGATAGATTTTTTCTCCTTCTTCCTCTTCCTCCTTTCTCCTCTTTCTCCCCCTCTTCCTCTTCTCCTCCTCCTCCTCCTCCTTCTTCTTCCTTCTCCCCCCCCCCCAAATTACAGGTTGAACCCAGAGCCTTTTCACCAAGCTATATCCCCAGCTCTTTAGCTTTCTATTTTGAAAGAGTCTAAGTTGACCAGACCTGATTTGAACTTGTGATCCTACTGCCTTTGTCTTTCAACATAGAAAGGATTACAGATCCTTTGCTAGGATTACAGATGTGTGCCATCACATCTAGCTTGGAGACATTTTTTTTTGTTTGTTTGTTTTTTGAGAACAATTTCTTGAAGATCTTGTTTAAGCTCACTATATACAAGAAATAAAAGCAAGAATTTTTATGCCGATGTCTTACCAGAAGTTGTGGGTTTTTTCTTCAGAATTTATTTTAAAGGTTTATTAAAGTATTTAAACAACATGTTTAATTATAAAAGTGACATGCTCTTAGTGAAAACCTAAACAAAATAAAGAAGAAATGAGTTGTGATTATCCTGTTATAAGGTAGGACCACCATTACCATTTTTTTTTCTGTATACTACACATTTTAAAAAACATTTGGATTATGTTGTACATGAACCATTTAATATTTCTTTGGCATTTACTCATATTCCTATTGCTGATGTAGCAGTGGCTTAAACCAACACGGATTTCCTGTCTAGAGGATTAGATGATGTAGAGGTCAGAAGTCCAGAATAGGTGTCTGGGCAAAGTCAAGGTGCTATCAGGGTGCCCTCAAGGCTGGTTCCTTCTGAAGGCTCTGAGAAAGCAATCTGGGTCTGCCCTTTTCGTCTGCCTGTTCACCCCTGGTGTATCCACTCCTGGCTTCCTCCTCCTCCACACCTTGCCTGCATGTCCTTCCTGTCCCCACCCCCCCCCCATGGACTAATGTGACACGCCTCTCCCCACCTAGATAATGCGGATACCTCTGTGTCCTGAGTTCAGTCATCCCTGCAGTTTCTTTTTTTTGTTGTTGTTTGGTTTTTGTTGTTGTTTTGTTTGTTTGGTTTTGGCAGGACTGGGATTCCATCTCACAATCTTGCACTTGCCACGCAGGCACTTGTGCCATGGAGCTATCTCCCCAGCGCCCCCTGCAGTTTCTTGTAAAGTCTGTATAAAGTAATGGCTGCAGTTCTGGGGATGAGGACCTGAATATTTCGGGGGGACCGTTATTTTTCCCATCACAGAACCATTTGAAGTTGCTGCATGGTGTTCACTAGTATCAGGAACCTTAGTAATTCTGCCTGCCCCTGCTGCTGCACACGTAGGTGGTCTCTGTTATTTCCCAATTGTAATGTTTAGTACATACCCTAAGACTTAATCATTGCATGCGCTTGGATTCACGCGCATTGGAGTGAGTTCCTAGGAGAGACACTAGAGAAGCAGGCTCCTTTGATCTAGAGTGTAGGGCCTGGAACCAGAACTCCTGGTTTCCAGCCAGGGCTGGGAGGGGCAGGTGGTTCATCTCTGTGTAGCCTCAGTTTTCCATCCGCAGATAGGAATCGTACCAGTGTGTTGCAAGGACTAAGTGAGCAAGTGTATGCCCATTACTTACAGTAGCAGCCACTAGATAATAAATGCTTAGAAATGCTCTTATTGTTAATATTGGCCTAAAAGGGTTTTATGTCCATTTTAAAGGGTATTTTTAATATATATATATTTAATATGTATATGAGGGTATTTTTAATATATATATATATATTGTGATTCTAAAAGATAAGGTTTTTTTTTTTTTTTACTTTTACCAGCAAGATAGGAGAATAATTATTTTATTGAGTTTGCTGAATTCTTAAATGTAATTTATATTACATACTGACTGCTTCAGTTTTTTTTTTTTTTTTTTTTTGGTAGGGGGGACAGACTCAGGCTGCCCTGAGGGCAGGGCTGGTGGGGCTGGCATGGCATGTGGTGCCAGGGATTGAACTGTTGTCTCCTGCACCTGCCTAAGCTTGCCTAAGCAGGAGCTTTAGATCACTGAGCTATCTTGCCAGTCCAGCTTCAGTATTTTCTGCCAAAATATCAGTCACAGAATCACAAAGGCTAATTTTCTTTTTTCTTTTTTCTTTTTGTGGGACTGGGGTTCAGACTCACGACTGTGCGCTTGCCAGGCAGGCACTTGTGCCACAGAGCTATCTCCCCAGCCCCTCGAAGACTAATTTTAATATAAATTTCTTTAATAGAAATTTTTAGAATTTAATAGAAATTTCTTGCCTGGAGTGGTGGCGCACACCTGTAATCCCAGCACTTAGGAGGCAGAGGCAAGAGGATTGATACAAGTTCAAGACAAGCCTGGGCTACAAAAGTGAGCTCAAGGCCAGCCTGAACTGCATAGTGAAGCCCTGTCTCAAAAAGACCAAAAACAAAAAAAATCTTTCCTGTGATCTCAGGACATCTGTTAGTTCCTTAGCAGACCAGTTCTGCCTTGCTAGTTCCACATCCATAGAAACAACCAACCAGTGCTTGAAAGTATTCAGGCCAAAATTTGCATCTGTATGAAACATGAACTGACTTTTCCCTTTGCCCTTTACTAAGCAGTGTAGTATAACAGTTGTTTACATAGCATTTACCTTGTATCATGTATTGAGTAATTTAGTGATGATTTGAAGTCTAAAGGAAGATGCAGATTTTATATAAGCCCCTTGAGCATTTTGGGTTTGGGGGGAGTCTTGAAACGAACCTTCAGCAGGTCCATGTGACAACTATACCTTTTAATTTTACTTGAGTTATAGTTCTGTTCCATCTTTGGAGGTGCTTGGGGTCATTCCATGTAACAAGCTGTAAGTTTCCTCGTAGAATGTCCCTTGTGTGGGGTCCCTTCCAGTTCCTCATGACTTGAATCCAGCTATCCATCTTTGGTGGGGGCATCCCCGAAGCAAACTTGGACTCTTTCTAAGGCTGTGCTCATGCAGACCTGGACCTGAGTGTCCCACAGCTGGTTAACTTGGATGACAGGATGAAGTTTCTCCACTGCTCTCCCTCTTCTCCCTTTGTAAATAGTGTCCGTTGGACCCAGGGGTGGTCATCAGTGCCTGGCCTTGTGGCCCATGTCCGTGCCATTGTTCATGGTTACACACCCAACCATCTCAGCATTACCTTTTCTCTTATCCAAACTTCATGTTTATCACTAGCTAAATGCTACATGTTTTACTTAGCTTGTTTTTGTCTTGCTGCAGTGGACACTAAGCTCCATGTGGTCAGAAGTTGCCCTGTTTGTTCTGTTTCTACTGCCTGGAACAGTGGTCACTCTGGAGTTGCTCAGTGGTGTCTTCCCATGGCTCTGTGGGAACCTGTGAGGTTCACTCCCCTTGGGTGGAGATGTCTGTGTACTGGTTGTTTAGCAGCTGTTGCGCTCATACCTAGGACCTGCTTGAGCCCCTTACACACTCAATCTGTCAGCCCCTCAGGGAGATGGCTCTCCTGTTCTGCTTGCTCTGGGCAGCCCTCATCTATGTTCTCCCATGGCTGGACAGCTGTGCTCCTCTTCCCACTCTCTGTGCTCATAGCTCTCTCGCTTAGCATTGCTGTCTCATCAGCAGAAGCCACTTCTCCATCACAGAGCAGGCCCTCAGCCTCAGTTCAGCTTGCCCAACACTTTGCCCTTGCCTGTCTTGTACAGTATTTTCCTTCATCTTGTGCAGGTGCTTGTGTTTGTGGTTGGAGTCCTTCACTGCTGTGCACCTGGGGACTGTGTCCCTGACTTGGGTGTTTGCCCTGCAGCACCTGGCAGTGTCTTGACCTGGTAAGCCCGCTATGAAAGTGCATGATTTAATGATGAAGGCAGACTGTTCTCTGATGTTGTCTTCTTGGAGTTCCAGTCTTCAAAAGCCTAGAGTTTATATTTTTACGTGTGGATAACTGAGTACCACGTGGTCTTTTTTTCATTTGAAAACCTCCAGGTCATAAGTCAAGCTTCCACCTAATGTGGGAGAGAATATTAAATATTAGTCCTATCTTTCACTAAGGCCACAGTATAATAGAACCCACTGTGTTTACCAGTGCGTGAATTATTGGAACAGGCTTAGTGAGTTGGACCCAGCCAGTTAAGTCTTAGATCTGCTCACTAGTATTGCTCACTGGTATTTGTTTTATATGTGACCCCAGTAGGTCACAGTCTTTAAACTGAGGCAGAAGAGTTTTAGGAGATCATTTTAGACATTTCTTTCAAAAATTAAGAGGCCCCTTGAAATAGGTATTCATTTACTGTAACACGAGAATCACTGTCCTCAGTGACTCTCTTTATCCTCTTTAGCCAACAGTCTTTAATTATGCTATGTATGTGCTTCAGAAAATTATATTCTTGGATACCTTGTTGTGGGAACCATCAAGAATAACCCAAAAAGTATGGGTGATGATTGTGAAATGTGTTGGGTGTCAGTGCCTGTTGTCGGAGTCTGCTGCCACTGTCCTGCGGGCTTTCTGTTGTGGGCTTTGTTCTGTTTGCTTTGCTCTTGTAATTGCATTTCCCGCTCTTCCTGCTGAGCTGGAGCTGAGAGAAGGCTCTGCTCATCCTGCTCTGTGCATCCCATAGCTCTGATCTCCAGCACCAAATCTAGAGGTAGGCCTATTTTCCAGGCTCTTTCATTGTTACAGCAATGAGTTCCTACTTGTTAAACGTTAAAAATCCTGCCCAGGCTTCATTCCCTCAGTACTTTCTGTTTTTCCTGTTGCAGAAGTACATATGAATGGTTACAGAAAGCAGAATGTCTTGGTTGCTCAGAAGCACCAGCTTTTGCCAAAGCAATGATTTGGACAAGGACCACCTCCCTGGGAAGGTGGTTGACTCCTTGTCCTGTCTTTCTTCATGGTCTTCTTCCTTGCTGGACTACTTATATCTCTGGTGTGATCAGTGCAGTTGATATTTCTGGTCATGCTGCAGCCAGCATTGCTTTTAACTGATGTTCTTTTTTTCATTTTGAACAATTTTTTTTCCCTACATTTCAGATACTTTGGAAGATACCTGTTCCCATGAACAGTTTTTCTCTCATTACTTCCAGTAAAGAGATAACCTGATTTTTGTAACATATTTATAAGCTGAAGTTTCAAGCTTCATGTAAATTTAATGACAATAAAAATAATTTTATACCCTTCTCATAGGAGGACAGAAAGTATTTCAATATCTGAGTATTTTAATGTGGTGTTTCTGTATTAAGCTTTTGCCTTAAGAAATTGATGAAATCTGTGGAAAATTAAAATGCTGGCTGAAGAAGTCCCCTAGAGATGGAGAGTTGGAAATCATAGGAAAATGGAGAGTTGGAAAAGAACTAGGTGGAAGCATAAAGATCTCTTTTTCTTTGGCTACTAGGATGCTCAGAGCCAACACATTTCATATTCCTGGTGTTGTTTAGTCACTTTGTTACTTCCATGTTTTCATTTATCCTTTTTATTTTTTTAAAGACTGCTTTAAAACTTCATGTGGGAGGGGCTAGGGTGATAGCTCAGTAGTCTTAAGCATCTGCCTGGCAAGCATAAGGACCCAGATTCTATCCCCGGTGTCACATGCTGTGCTGGCTCTGAAACTGGGAATGGTGACACATACCTGTAAGCCCAGCGCTGGGGAGGCTGAGACAGAAGGATCACTGAGTCTGAACTGCATGTTGAGACCCTGTATCCAATAAATGAAATAAACTGTGTGAAACCAGCAAGCAATAAGTAAATAAAAAATGAAACAGTAAGGTGTTTTATGGTTCAGTTAGATGTTCACCTTTTAATTGGAGTATCTTTTTGACCCTTTTATCTAAATTGTACTTATAACTAAGTCCTACCTGGTGTGTCAGAGTGCTTCAGGCGTCTGTGTGTGTTGCTTTCTGTCTCACAGGTTGGCTCACAGAGCGAGTGTCAGCTCCTTTGGATCAGGCTCTGTGGTGCAGATGGAGTGTAGGACTCAGATGTCTCGGCCTGAATGAGAGAGGCCTCATGTCCAAGATGGAGAAGAAGCGAAGAAAGAAATGAAACCCTCTCTTCAGGCCACACCACGAAAGGCCATGGGACTTCATTTGTATTTACATTGGACAAGACTATAAGACGGTTGATGAGTAATGTTGCAGCTCTTAGCCGAAACAAAAATTCACTTCTAACCAAGGAAGACAAAAGTGTGATTTGAATTTATGTGATTTTTATGACCATATTCACCTATGACCATGAAGCTTGTCAAGATCTGGCTGCTTCTGCTCATGGTTTTGCTCTGTGGAAAGAAACATCTGGGTGACAGACTGGAAAAGAAATCTTTTGACAAGGCCCCATGCCCTGGCTGTTCCCACCTGACTTTAAAGGTGGAATTCTCCTCAGCGATTGTGGAATATGGTAATGACCTCGGCTTACACTTTAGGACCTCCCACCCTGTTGTTTTCAAACTTAATATGAGTATTATCTTGCCATGGGACTTGTCTTTCTCTAATACATTTCAGATGGGATAAGTGGGCAGCAGCTGGATGTCAGCATGCTTAAGTTTTTTTCTCCAGGTTGTTAGCTAGTGTGAAACAAAGAAATAAAGCTGCAGTTTGATTCCACAGATCACAGGCCTTATAGCTGGGTGGTTTGGAGGTGCTTGTTCTAAAGTTAAAGTGACCAGATAAAAATAACTAAGAAAATAGACTGGTATTATCTACTTTGCAGTTCTGGTTTTATTTTCACTATGCTCTGAATTTTTCTCCTGTTTGAAAAACTTCCCTGGCACCACCTGCCATGCTGGCCCCAGTACTAGGGAAGCTAAAAACAGGAGAATCACTGAGTCCAAGCTATGTAGTGAGACTCTGTACCAAATACATAAAAACAAGAAAAACTGCCTTTCTTTAATGCATGTTCAAGTGTTTACAGACACTTGCTTTTTGAAAATCCCACAGTTGGGGATGTGGGAAGATGCTGGTGAGCATAGGCACCCCCCCCAGAAATCCACAGGCACGTGTAGTCTTGAGTGATCAGGGGATCCGTGTAAAACAAAGTGTTTAAAGGTATTAAAATAATGCATAAGTATATTAAATGTTAAAATAACTTAAAAGTTCAGCAAACTGCTGCGCTGAGCATTTAAATTAGTTTTTCTGTTTTTGCTCTTGGTTTTACTGTGTATTTTAAGGTCCACAGTTTTTCTTTTACCAGTGAAATTTCAGGTGAAATATAGCCTGAATTACATATGCATAAATTCTTATTTTTATTCATGGTCATTGATTTCAGAATATATTGTGGCTTTCAATGGATACTTCACAGCCAAAGCTAGAAATTCA
Organism: Myocastor coypus; assembly: GCA_004027025.1. Taxonomy (NCBI): domain Eukaryota; kingdom Metazoa; phylum Chordata; class Mammalia; order Rodentia; family Myocastoridae; genus Myocastor; species Myocastor coypus. The sequence goes on along the minus strand of PVJA010000117.1, from coordinate 157,183 downwards.
TTTATTTCAAGTGCTCTGAAGAGCAGCGAAGTAGACAATTGGAGAATTATACCTCGGAACAATCCATCAAGTGACTACCCTAGTGACTTTGAGGTGATTCAGATAAAAGAAAAACAGAAAGCGGGGCTGCTGACACTTGAAGATCATCCAAACATCAAACGGGTAACGCCCCAGCGGAAAGTCTTCCGCTCCCTGAAGTTCACTGAGAGTGAGTATTGTGACCTCTGACCAGAGCTGTGCCCTATGTGTGCAGTTGCACTTTAAGGATAACGCACCGTAGGAGCAGAAAGTAATTTAGGGAAGTCCTGTGTCTCTACCTCTAGCTCACCAGTTGTGAACATTTCCCCAGCAGATGCTTTTTTTTTTTTTTTTTTTTTTCCAGAGGCTTGTTGCTGTTGTGGCAGGAGAGCCTGGAGGGTCTGTGGTAGAAGGCGGTAGTGGTCTCCTTCTGTTGGAGTAATTTCTAGGGTTCACCCTGGAGACTACAACCTGGAGCTACAGAGCCCTTCCTATACTGAAGAGAAAGACCTGGGCTTTGTGTTTCCTCTGTGTCGTTCCTCTCAGTGTGCAGTGTGGCAGTTGGTTGGTTGGTTTTGCCATGCTGGGGGTTGAACCCAGGGCCTTTGCACAGAGCAACATCCCAGCCCTCTTGCAAAGTTGCCTGGGTTGGGTTTGAATCCTCCTCTGTCAGCCTTCCATGGGGCTGGGATCATAAACATGTGCCACCGTGCCCAGCAGGGCTTTTATTTTTTAAGTCACTCTGTACAAGATCTTTTCCTTGGGTTTCATTTTGTTTCTCCTCAGCCTTGTGACCATGTCAGCTGTGCTGCAGCAGGGCTTGTGTCCTTCACTGCCTGCAGGTGTGGGGCTGGAAGGAGTTGGTGTGCCTTCTCAGCCACAGCTGAGGCTTTCCTACCCTTTCACAATTGGGCTAGTGAAGAGAGTGTATCCTTAAGTAATGAATTGCATGTTTACTACAAAGTGTTTACAAGCATGTATATTACCAAAGGAAAGGCTTTTTTCTATGTATTAAAGGCAGTGAACACATTGTTGGCTATGTGCTTTGCTCTCAGTTTTTTCACTAGGAAAAGAAGAGAGAACTGGGCTCTTTTTTCTACCATTGGACTGGGCCTGAGAGCCTCTGAGGTTTTGCTTTACTGTTGGGTTAACCAATTTGCATAATGTGGCAAGCCAGTTCTTGAGTCAGTTGTAGACTTCTGAGATCTGATTTCTTCAGAGCCTTTTCTACTAGCCCAGATGTTTTTGCATTATATTTCTCTATAAAAAGCAGTAGTCCCCTAAAATGATGCAGAAAAAACAACTCAAACTTGGTACAGTAAGCCAAATGTGCTATGCTACAACTTTGTTTTTAGTTTTACTTTGCTTCATTCATCTTAGCTTTAGAAAGTTGTAGGAGATATGGAGATACCTAATTTTGGTAAGGGAACTCTAGACCGTTCTGGCAGGAATTTCCTTCTGTCACCTCCACTGTGTTAGTCACACACTATACCTGACACCCTGTGGCTATTACTCTTTTTTTTTTTTTTTTTTTTTTTGGTGGAACCAGGTATTGAACTCAGGCAGGCCCTTGCACTTGCTAGGCAAGCACTTATTCTACTGAGCTATCTCCCCAGCTCCTATGTCTGTTATTCTTACAAGCCAGACCTTGAGCAGTATGCTTTTTTTCATCGTTAAGCGTTGCTATTTCTTGCCCTAGTGTGGAAGTACTCTCTCCTCACCAGGGTCTCATGAAGCTAAACTGAGTAACACATGAGAGAGTGTAACGGAGCATTCAGGGTGCTGGGAGCAACGCTAATAGTGCTTCTTTCACAGCTCTTATTGGAAGAAGGTGTGTATTGCTGTATCGAAGGCTGAAGCCTGTCTCATGTTTACTTAGTCCAGTGGGTCCTAACACGTAGCTAACCCACTTTCTGCAAGACATCACTGAAAGATGGTAACAGTGCGTCCATCTTTATAAAGATGACTGGTGTCCTGTGTGGTGGTTTCTCCTCTCATAGCTAATGCCAGTTCCTTCAGAGATTATTCATGACATGGTTCATGTCTCTTGCCATTTTGTTTTTCTTCGAATACAGTTTTTCTACCTTATTCTTAAAGAGTGAAGGCCAGACTGATATAATACTCCAAGTGTAGTCCTGTCTTCTCAAAGTGGAGCAGAACAGACCCCTTCCTGTTCCAGACATTCTTAATTGGTAACTCCAAGGTTGTCCCTGCTGTGGACTTAGGGGCCAGAGCCAACAGCAGGCCTGTGCATAACAATTTCAGTTGGACTGTGTAAACAGTTATTTCGTGAAATTGACAGGAGTGTATATTTCCCAGGTTCCTGTATTTTCATGAATGCAGCCTGATAAGGCTGAAAGAAAGATGAAACCAGTTTATTTTTGAGACAAAAGTGCAGTAGCATAGATTGCTCTTAAAAGTGACTTGAGATATGATTTGTTCTGCATCGTAACATGGACCTGGAAGGTAAACTTCTTGCAGTATTTGTTCCACACACACCTCTCCCCACCCCTTTTATTTTAAAGAGATTTACAGGTAATAAAATTCACCCTTTTAGTAGCTTGCAAACTTCAGCAACAGTCAGGTAGCCAACCAATAAAACTAAGCACAGAAGAGTTCCGTCACCCTCACCTCACCCTACCTCCTGGTCATTCTGTTTGGGGAAGGTGACATTCTAGTAGGTAAGAATATTGAGAAATATTCAGTTTTTAAAAGGTTCTATTGATGTTTGGCCAGAGATATGTTTCATAGGGGAACACGGCTTTTTCCTGTCCCAGAAGTACAGTATAGTAAAGCCTCATAATCAGCTAGTGGCCAGTTTTTCAGCTTTTTTTTCTTCCTATTGGCTCAGTGAGAATAAACTGCTGGTAAAAAGTTTTCTTTAATTTTAGTAACATAACTGCTTTATTTCTCCACAAATTACTGTTTTTTTCAGTCTGTCTTTGCCGTACCTTGGTTTGAAAATTCTCAGTAAAGAACCATTTGAGAATAAGGCAATTAAATATTTTCCCCTAATTATAATTTCATTGAGAAAATCCTTTCAAGAGAGTGCCCAGTGTAGTGGTGTATGCCTTTAATCACAGTTCTGGGGAGGCAGAGGCAGGAGAATGCTGTGAGGTTGAGGCCAGCCATCCTGGACCACATAGTGAGTTAAAGTCCAGCCTACATTACAAAGTAAGACCTTGTCTCAAAACTCCAAAGGCAAATAAAAATAGAGAACCCCACTTCCTTTCCAGCAGGACTTTAGGGCAATAGCTGCATTGCAGGGTGGCAGCTTTACCCAGCAGGAAAAGGTGGTGTTTCTCCTCTTTGCCTCTGATCATTCTCTTCCTTAACTCCAGCTGATGCTCTCACACCCTGCAATGAAACCCAGTGGAGCCAGAAGTGGCAGTCGTCACGTCCCCTGCGAAGAGCCAGTCTGTCCCTTGGCTCTGGCTTCTGGCACGCCACAGGAAGGCATTCAAGTAGACGGCTGCTGAGAGCCATTCCACGGCAGGTTGCCCAGACGCTGCAGGCAGACGTGCTGTGGCAGATGGGATACACAGGTATATGCTGTCCACTGGGACGGGTAGAAAGGCTGGTGTCCAGGGAGACCCTCTCTTGAGGTGCCTGACTCCACAGCCTTATGCGTCTATCCTTTTTGCAACTCACTGAATTGGAGGTAGTGAAGTACTCAGGTCTTTAACTTCTGGGGCTTCTGTTTCTATGATTTCTAGTTGTGACCAAGTAAGTCTCATTTTTGTTACTATTTTTGAGGCAAAAGGAGCAGATTGTGGAACATGTCTTTCCTGGTGACACAGACACCAACAAGGATAGCGTTGCTACAGCCTGAGCTGGCTGGCAGCATTGCTGAGGCCTGTGACGTCACAGGAAGAGAGATCACAGAGCTGGTTACTGGGTGCAGTTTCATGGTAGTGTACTTTGCACCTGGGTTTGGTGAGCTGTATGTGGTCCTCTGTTTTAGAACATGCAGCATATCTTACAAAATAAAACTTATAAGTAGCGAAGGTTTTCCTTCTTTCAACTGACCCATCATGGCAGAACAAGCCTATTTTAACTAATGTGAAACTGTTTAACCTGACAGAAATGTAAACCAGGCTTGGCCCCAGCTGCAGTAGGCTAAGTGTCTCAAAGAGGCCCTCTTTCCTGTGATTCCTCAGTCCTCAGCCTTGAATCCCCTGCACTACATTCTGCATCAGCCCTGCCCCCAGGGGGGCCAGACACACACACACACACACACACACACACACACACACACAACACAAGTTAGTAGTTACCACAGTATATTGATTATATAACAGCATTGACGTGTAAAGGGCCCTCAGAGCTGAGACCCATTCATTACCTTCATTACGTCAGTTTGCTGTTAAGTAGTACAAGTGTCTTGCTTGCTTTCCTCGATGTGCTCTGACCTGATGAAGCAGTCACGCATCACAGGAGCGAGGTGCCTGTTGGCTGGTCTAGGCAATATATGCACTGTAGCAGGGTGCACAGGGGAGGCTTTCCTGAGATGGTGACTGACTCTTTTTTTGTTTGTTTGTTTGTTTTGTTTTTGTTTTTTGAGACAGAGTCTAGCTGTGCAGTTCAGGCTGGCCTTGAGCTCACTTTTGTAGCCCAGGCTGGTCTCGAACTTGCACCGATCCTCCTGCCTCAGCCTCCCGAGTGCTGGGATTACAGGCGTGCGCCACCATGCCCAGCCGATGACTGACTCTTCACAGTCACCTTCTGCAGCATTTGTTGTTAGTAACAAGCAGCACTGCAGAAACGACTGCCCTTGTCAGGAGCAGGAGTAGCTTCTCCCTGTTTGCCATGCCCTGCTCCTTAGTTATGTGCTCTGTAGGTCTTTATAGGAGCTCTGAGGAGAGGTGAGGGAGAGTGGGTACCTAGAGTAAGCTACCAGTAAGTTACAGAAGCCACTCAACAGCACAACACCAGAGCCTGAGGAGCCCACTCAGGAGGGGAGCAGTGGTCCCATTGCTGAACATTACAACAGTGGAAGGGCTCCAGAGAGGTGTTGCTTGTACTCAAACCTTGTTTCACAGCAGAAGGCAGTATTTCCCCCACTCTCATCCTTTTGCAATCTTGGCTCAGCCCTCAGCTCCTGCAACTGCTGACCTGAGCTCTTGGCTCAGGCTGTAGACATTTCTGTGGGTCCTAGGATTCTGGTCTGTGTGTTTTTTAGACAGGAGTCCAAAAAGAATTCTTCAACCATGATTTTGCCTTTTTTTTTTTTTTTTAAGGTGCTAATGTCAGAGTTGCTGTTTTTGATACTGGGCTGAGTGAGAAGCATCCCCACTTTAAGAATGTGAAGGAGAGAACCAACTGGACCAATGAACGGACCCTAGATGATGGTGGGTCTCAGTGGACAGCATTTTCCTATTGTTACAATACCTGTGTATGACAGCTTTCCTGGAGCTCTCAGATGATGTGAAGAAGCAGGGTTGGGAGGAAAAGCACTTCCTGGTGAGAAGAGGTCGTGACCTACCCCAGGTGGCGCTGGTACCAGCAGGTTCATGATGTGGCTCCTCACCCAGACCACAGAAGGAAGAACTGTGTAGAATCCATGGTTTGGAAGGTTGGGTTTTGAGGCATGATTGTTAGCCATGTCTTACGGACCTCTCTTTCCTTGTGGGCACAGGGCTGGGCCACGGCACGTTTGTGGCAGGTGTGATTGCCAGTATGAGGGAATGCCAGGGATTTGCTCCAGATGCAGAACTTCATATTTTCAGGGTCTTCACCAATAATCAGGTAGGTGCTTGGGTGTTCCTAAAACTTAAGGAAGCAGTATTGAAATGTAAAAAGTAAAGCAAAAGAGTATGCCTGTTTGAAAGCAGCACCTACCTGTCTGTGGCTTTTAGCTCCTGTGGCCCCACATGCACTGCACCTCTCACCACTGTCTCTCTGCCTTTGGGTGGCAGGGCCCTTCCCCCGCCACCCCTTTCAAGGCCACCCAGAACCCTGACTTTTGAGGCTGTTGGGTTCAGGAATGATTTTTTGTGTCATTCTCCCCTCAGTCTTGCCTGGGGATCTGCCTGGGTAGTGATTCTGGGTGGGGATCACTGTCCTGGCCAGGGGACTTCCATTGCAGGGTTGGGCTGCATTACTTGCCTCTGGGTCCCAGGATGGTGTTGAGTTTGGATTCATAAGATGTGTTCCTCCTCTCTTATTTGGAAAGTATTTGTAGAAAAGGACAAAGGTTCTGCTATTTATTTTTAAAATGTAATTCTTGAGGAGGTGATACATAGCTCAAAAGTATCAAAAGACAGCACAGTGAAGACCACTTATCTCGGGGACAGGGAGATAGCTCAGTGAAATAAGTACTTGCCTGGTAAATGCAAAGACCTGAGTTCAATCCCTGGTTCTACAAAAAGAAAAAAAAAATGCCCACCTATCTCATCTGGCAGCTTGTTCACGTGGTCATGCTCTTAATCTGTTTTACATGTACAGTGGTACCTTGTTCACAAACTTGATTCTTTCCATGCTTCTGGTCACAACCAAACTAAGCACTGTGTGAGCAAATGTAAGTATGTAGCCTTACTATTCATTCAAAGCTTTTAGAAACAGTTGTTAGTCATGTATTGTCAATCACTTTACCACTTCTCTTTCTTTTTTTTTTTTTTTTTTTTTTTGTGGAACTGGGGATTGAATTCAGGCCCTTGTGCTTGCCAGGCAAGTGTTTACTGAGCTATTTCTCCAGCCCTTTTGTCTTTCAACTATAAGTACTGATTTTTAAATGCAACTAAATGATGATCTACAAAGCAATTTAACTTATGTAAGGAAAATAATAGGTACACATTAGAAACCTAATACTCTGATAATTACTATTATTGCTGCCGTTTGTACTTCAGACTTTTTAGGTTTAGAAACTATCGGACAGAGGGTTAAACTGGTTATAAATGCTGGACTTAGGCACGTGTCTTAAGGTACATCCTTTTATAAAAGGGACCATGGGAAGTGGAGTGTCATCGCAGAAGGTGTGCTAGGTGAGAGCTTCCATCACACTTGAAAGGAAGACACCTGTAGTACATAATCTCACCTCCTTGGGTCTGTTTCAGGGACTTCAGGTTTCTGGGCATAACACTCTGGAGCATTATTTGTACTTGGGGTTTATTCCTATTGTTAATTTCAAAAAAGATACTAAGAGAAGTACTTCATGCTTTGGAAAGTCTGTGTTCCTCATGTAGAAATAAAAATTGTTTTATTTGAAAATAACTTAGAAAAAAAAAAGACAAATAAAATAACTTAGTGAGACCTGGGTTTGGTCCTCAACACTGCAAACGAAACAACAGAAATCAAAAAGGATTGTAACATCATGAGACTTTTACTGGCACACTAAGGGAGCTTTTTTAATTTAGGTATCTTACACATCTTGGTTTTTGGATGCCTTCAACTATGCCATCTTGAAAAAGATTGATGTGCTGAACCTCAGCATTGGCGGTCCTGACTTCATGGATCATCCCTTTGTTGACAAGGTTGGTCAAGTTGACACACAAGGATGTTTTACTTGGATGGCTGCTGCTGCTCCTTGCACCTCAGCTTTGCGTCATTTCTAGTGTGCTGGTGGCTTTTCACCTAGGTGATGACAGCTTTGTGAGAACAGATGGTTAATGACTTGAGCTGTAGTAACTTACATGTCATAAACCCAGTGGGTTAGGGGCCTTGGAAGCTGGTGTTTGTAAGAGGCACCTGCTACCTTGTTGATTGCTTCTTACCTAAACCTACAACTTGGTCTTCCTGAGAGAGTGGCTGTGAGCTGGGATCTACTCTGGGCTTTGTACAGCCCTGCCTTCAAGGTGTTGTCCTCCTAGAGACATCTCTGTGGTAGCCATTGCTACATTTAAGGGGGCTTCTCTCTTTCTCAGGACTATAGAAGTTTAGGGGACAATTGTGTGTTGATTAAAGTCGTATACTTCATTCAGTAAATGTTTGCTAATTTTGTAGGTGTGGGAATTAACAGCTAACAACGTAATCATGGTCTCCGCTATTGGCAACGATGGGCCTCTTTATGGGTAAGCAACCCCAACAGAAGTGACCCCTGAAGCAACAGAAACTTACTGTCAGTCTGTTTGTGTACCTGTCCTATGTATTTGTTTATATTTGTCTAAAGCTTTGTAATGAAATCTTCCAACATCAAAAAAAAAAGAGAAAGTGTAATTAGCTTCCAACTACTCACTATTAGTTTCAGCAGTCATCAGCTCAAGGTTAGCCTGCTGTATAATTCCTTCTTCACTTTGCTATAATCTTAGAAATTTTTATTTTATTTATTTATTTTTGGTACCAGGGGTTGAACTCAGGACCCTGCACTTGCCAGGCAGGCACTTTGATTTAGAATTTTAACATTTTCATTTTCATAGCTTTTTTTCCCATTAAAAATAAGTCAGGTGAGCCAGGGAGATAGCTCAAGGGCATAGTCAGTTGCCTTGCAATGCAAGGTCTCTAGTTCGATCTCTGGTACCACAAAAAAACAAAATACAATAAAAGAAGCATTAGTAAAAATAAGTCAGGAAAATGGAATGGTTAGAAAGGGATTTAGAGCATGCACAGAATGTCGGGTAGGGAGGGAAGGGTAGTAGCAGTGTTCCATCTTTCCAGGAGAGACCCAGTGCAAATGCAGTGAATCTGGGGGAGGGAGCAGAGTGTTCTGGTCTTGGCAGAGACACAGGTGGTACGGTCAGGTGGGAGAGTAGCCACATGTTACCAGCTTTTGTGCCAGTATAAGCAGTGTGGTAGATGAAATGTCCCCACTGACAGAAACAGCTAGCAAGCATTGGTCCGGGTTGAGATCCCAAGTTCCCAGCTGCTTGTAACTAGTGTGTAAGTGTTTCTTGTGCTACCTCTTTTAGAGGAGGATGTTGGGCATTGTCCTGTGTTGAGTACAGAGGATGGTTGCAGTTTGGTAGCATGACAGAGTATGTGAGGCAGCTTGGAAGAGAGATAGTGTATATGTGCATGTGCCATGGCACAGGGGAGGAGAGACCAGTGTCTGCATTGTGCCTGTGTGTGTGCTTCTGGCTGGGACAGAGACAGCAAATCACCTGAGGGCTCGGGCAGGCAGACAGCCCAGCTGTCTAAAGTTTATGTTTATAAACTCAGAAAATATGGCTACCAACTGGGCTGTGGTGGCGAATGCCTATAATCCCAGCACTTGGGAGGCTGATGCAGGAGGATCAGTGAGAGTTTGAGACCTGCCTGGGCTGCAAAAAGTGAGCTCAAGGCTAACCTGAACTGCATGGTGAGACCCTGTCTCAAAAAGACAAAAAAAAAAAAAAAAAAAAAAAAAAAAAAAAAAAAAGAAAGAAAATATAGCCAGGCGTGGTGGCGCACACCTGTAATCCCAGCACTTGGGAGGCTGAGGCAGGAGGATTGGTGTGAGTTCGAGACCAGCCTGGGCTACAAAAGTGAGCTCAAGGCCAGCCTGAACTGCATAACGAGACCCTGTCTCAAAAAAAAAAAAAAAAAAAAAAAAAAAAAAAAAAAAAAAAAAAAAAAAAAAAAAAGAAGAAAGAAAGAAAGAAAATATGGCTATCAGCAGTCATGCGATCCCATCCAGTTCAGCAAGTGACCCTGTAGTGCTGGGGCCCCTGCAGTGTGCTTTGTGATCAATAGGAAGAAGAAAGATCAGAGATGTGCCTTACTTGTAGCCCTTCCATGACAAAGAAAGATCAGAGATGTGCCTTACTTGTAGCCCTTCCATGACACCAGTTCCTGAGCCTCAGATTATGATGGCAGCAGGGCTGCAGCTTTTCACTACCAGCTGTGATTTCCTTATTGCCCAGCCCTCTTGATGTTAGCATTGCAGGGATTGACAGGATGAGGGAGGCTGTGAAGATGGTGATCTCTTGCCGACTTCAGTGGGTGGTTCTCTCAGTGATTCTCATCTTTGCTTCTTGTATGCATGGAAATTTGTGTACCTCTTGCATAAAGTCGTAGAAAACCATTCTGGTTCCCCTGAATGGCTACCTGGTAATGTGTTGGTAGCTAGTGAGTCCAGAAGGCAGAAAAAGTGTTGACTTGGTGTCATTTGAAGATGTTAGGTACAATCACCTGTTCTAGAATCTTGCTGCTGATACCTCTTAAGTCACTTGCACTCAGTGGTAGTTTATACATTGTTTGGGAGTACTGATGTTTTTTATAATAGGAGAGTTGTATTATGAAAAGCTTAGAAATACACATGCTTATGCCAAGCCTAGTGGTGCACTCCTATAATCCCACACCTCAGGGAGCTGAGGCAGGACGATTTCTCAGAGTTGAAGGCCAGCCTGGATTACAAAGTGAGTTCAAGGCTAGTTTGAACTATATGGCCAGACCCTCCTTATCTCAGACAGAAATGGAGCCTCATACCTGATCGGTTCCTGTGTTCACATCAGTTTCCGCTTGACCTGAAATGTTTGTTGTAATTCATTTCATTCTGGTTCCTTGCAGCTTGGGTGCACTTGCAGAGGGACAGTGGCCTGATTTTCCTGTCTGTGCCTGTTCTTTAAAGGCACTTGGATTGCAGCTATCCCCAGTGTCTCTGAGCAAGTCGGACACACTACAAGAGGTCCATTGAGAGAGTCTTGGCTTTTCACTGTGTCGTTGCAAATGTGTGTATATGGTGTCTTTCCAGATGTAGTTGAGCCAAAAAAAATCCACTTGGAGTGATTGAAAAGTGGCATGAGAATGTGTAGCCAGCTGGTGCATTGTGAACTGCTGAAATTGCAGGGCCAGGGACCTCAGGAGTGAGAGACAGTGTGTGTGGAGCTAGGCCCACTGCCAGTGGGAAGGCACAGAGGAGAAATCAGGGTGTTCTGTTTCTGGTGAGGACGGAGGCTCACAGCATCACAGAGATGGCAGGAAATGTGGAACTTGATGAGCAGCTGTGAGGAGCAGCAGCAGCCTATTAAAGCTGAGCAAGTCTTGTCATAGAGAACCTTTAGGAAAGCCTTAGGCTTTTCCAACCATATTTGCACTTATTTGAATTATTCACCTTAAATTATTTCTCCCCTCCCCCTTGTGTGTGTCTCAATTTAGCACTCTGAATAACCCTGCTGATCAGATGGATGTGATTGGAGTGGGTGGCATTGACTTTGAAGATAACATCGCCCGCTTTTCCTCCCGGGGAATGACCACCTGGGTATGGTTTTCTGTTTCACATGGCCCCTGGAGCCAACAGTCTTAACATTTCACCAGACTTATCAGTGCACAGATAGTGGAGCAGCTTGTGATGCAGACCCTCATCCACAGTTGGTAACTAGGGCTGTGGGGTAAGCTGTCCTGAGGACCAGACGTGAGACTGCTGAGTCCAGAGCCACTGCACAGGGTGTGGGTCAGTTCTGAGCATCCAGTTCCACTAATTTTTAATTTGTTTCGAAGTACCTCACATTTTAGGTGAACTAGACTCATGCTCACTTGTCCTAACTAGTAGTGGAAGGTGAACAGTTCCCTTGATGCAAGGTGACCATAGAAAGGAGAAAAGCCTTCACTCTAAAAGCAGCTTGATAGCAACTCTGCTTGCAGGGCAGTAATAGTATTTAGTTGCACGTATCAAAATGACTCCAACAAGCTAGTAATTCATCTGCCTGTGGTGTGATTAAGCTGCTAGTTCACCTTATTTACCCATCAAAACTAAGTCTGATTCTAGATTAGGTGCCCACTCAGTTCTTCTCTAGATTTCTTTGGGGCTAGATCCTCTCATTGTAGGACTTAACATGTGCTGAACTCTGGTCTCAGATAACACCCACAAGGACTCACAGCTTCCTGGGAATATCTGGACCAGGTCCTTGCCTGCTGCACTCCATGGCATAGTGGCATAGTCCTTGGCGTGAGCCTTGGTTCAGGACAGTGGTGGCTCTTGGGTGCTCCTTTTCTTCCCAGCCTGGGGCTGCACCCGTCTTCAGGGAATTGCTTGGTGCTACTGGCTGATCTCACTTGGTGCTATAGGCCCCTGTGCTGTGTGTCCTGTTACTGTGCTCCTCAGCATGTCCTATGTGCTGCTGGACATCAGGGAATGGGGCATCTGTCAGTATAAGTCTGCACTGGCACTGTTCTGTGCTGTGGTAGCACAGCCTTGGCCTTCATTGGGGCATTTTGAGAAATGTTCCTGCATCTGTGCAGAACTGTGGCTGACAGTATCTTAACTCAGGGCCCATTACAAGAAGTGATTAGAAAACATGATAAAAGTTTAACTGGAACACATATTACAGTAAAAGATACATTGCCGTTAATCCCCTCAGAATATTACTTCTCCCTTCAAACACCTGTCATTCTTGCCACTTTCTGAAAGCCCTCTTTTGTGCCTGTTAAGAGGCATGATCAAAAATAGGGTGAGTGTGCTGCTGAGTATTATCCATGGGAAGGCAGCCTGTAAGAACCTTACGGTATGGCCTTAGCTACCTTATTCGTGGGCAGGACACTGAGCAGCTGCTGACTTTTCCCCAAAATGACTGTGAGAGAAACATTTTGAATTGATTGAGAACATGAAGTCAGACAGCACAAGTGCAGACACACAAGATGACTTCAGAATCTCCAAAGTGACAAGAATGATGGGATGAGAGCATTCAGTGAGGACATGCGGCAGTGTCTTTTATCTTAGTAAATGTAAAAAACAATTTGGAAATATTCACCTTAGCTTTTGGTCACTTGTCGTAAGTAGGCCTATGTTCCTTTGTTGAGCAGTTGCCAGGGAAGGCTATTCTGCTCAAGTCCGTGTGCTTTCTCTCACCTGAACCTAAGATCCTATTGCACCTCTTAGTTTGCTCTACTTTCCCAGGAGCGTAAGACATTACTTCATTAAGTCTTACTGCAGGTTTGTCATGGACCTTCTTGATCATTCTAGATGATTTCTCATCCTTTTAAAACACCCACTCAGAGCTGGGCATGGTGGCGTATGCCTGTAATCCCAGTACTTGGGAGGCTGAAGCAGGAGGATCAGTGTGAGTTCAAGACTAGCCTGGGCTACAAAAGTGAGCTCAAGGCCAACCTAAACTGCACAGCGAGACCCTGTCTCAAAAAAACAAAAGACAAAATAAATAAATAAAGCACCCACTCATAGCCATGTCCTTTTTTTTCTTGTAAAGAAATATTTTTTCCTAATTTTTAATTTATCTGGAGATAAAACAGGTTCCAGGTTTTAGTCTTAGTGATAAACTAGTGACTGGTTTTTGGCTTATAGGTTAACAAAATGGAAATATTTACCTTTGATTGTTTTATGGCTTGCTATTGTACTGGTTGTGTAAAACATTCTGAGAGTAAATCTATTTTCTGTTTTAGCACCTGAGCTTATTTCTGGTGCACACTGAATTTCAGACCCAAACCTCTACCTTCCCCAAGGGACACTGTGTTGAAGTCCATGTGTTTTGTTCTGCTTCTACTCCCTTGTGACCCTGTGTAGCCACATGCTAGCACATATGATGGAGAACTTGAGTTACTCTTGTTTGTAGGAGCTGCCAGGAGGCTACGGGCGTGTGAAACCTGACATCGTCACCTATGGTGCTGGCGTGCGGGGTTCCGGTGTGAAAGGGGGGTGCCGGGCCCTCTCAGGGACCAGCGTTGCCTCTCCAGTGGTCGCAGGGGCCGTCACCTTGTTGGTGAGGTGAGTATTGCACAGCCCAGATCAGCCAGCGCAGCCTCAAGACAGTGCCTTGGTGTCCATCCTGGTGGGTGTGAGGATCCCCTCTGCTCTGTCATCTTTCCAAGCAGGGTAGGAGTCTTTCCTCAGCACACTTCTTGAGCTAGAGGGTGCTGTAGGCACATGCAGGGAAAATAGCTTTTGCTCCTGTTGTGGATGCTTTTGTGTATATAAGTTCAGATGTAACCCCACCCACCTCCACCTCCCACCTCAGAGGCAGTAGGCTCGCTGTGAGTTTGAGGACAGCCAGGGATACATAGTGAGTTCAGGGTCACCTTGAACTACATAGTGATACTCTGTCTCAGAAAGAACCCCCCAAAATAAAAATAAATATGCTTTTCTTTAAAAATAAATTTACTGGAGCTATATTACGTGAGGCAGGGAGCACAGAGCAAGCTGTGTCATGCCTTGCCTTTGGGGATGTACTTCCATTGTGCACATTCTAGGTGTGTACCACGATGTCACCGGGCACAGGGAAGCAGCGGATGGTTTCCCTGGTGAAGTACTCCAACATGCCTGTCTTCCTGTGTGGTCACCCACTCCCATCCCCATAGTTCAGGGAGGCCGGTTTCTCTTTGCCATCTGTGTTCTCATGAAATCTCATGAAGGATAAAGTAGGGTTTAGCTCCTGCGGGTCAGGGAGTGGAGCCAAGTCCCCAGCAGACCAGCTTTGCCACTCACGTGCCAACATGTAGGCGGCAGCCTCGCTTCCTGATTCTTGGCATAATAAGAATCTTTGGAAGGGGATGGGGAGAAGGAGATAGCTATGTGGCACAAGTGCCTGCCTGGCAAGCGCAAGGTCGTGAGTTCAAACCCCAGTCCCGCAAAAAAAAAAAGAATCTTTGGAGCTAGCATTTATTTTAGCATAGTATGTCCCCAAAATTAACTTCACCTTTTCTATCTAGCTGATGTACTCTGTTGTGATGACACAAAACTCTGCACATTAGAAATTTATAATTTATACTAAGGAATTAAAACAAATTATATTAAATATTTTCATATTTAAAGTTCTCTGGAAAAATCAGTGACTTACATGTCAACTTTTAGCTTCTAATGCCAGAAGTTATTAGTAATCTTTGACAGAGGTACTTGTCTCCCTCTGGCTCTATTCTTCCCTTACCAGCCAGAGCCAAATTCTTAAAAGGCTGACATTGGCCAGAGCGTCTCTGGACACTAACCTGTGCTTATTAGAAACACTTTCCCTCATGTGGCGTAAAACTGAGGCAAGGAAAGGAAGAATTGATGCTCTTGGATTTGCCAGATGGAGGGGATCCAGCTGTCTGCTTTCTCTCCTCGCTTTACTCCTTAGCAGGCAGTGGGGTTCTGGCTTCCCCTTCAAGCCCATCAGCACTCTCCACTGCACGAGGAGTGGGTGGATGCGGAGCCTGTGTTTTCCATTCTCAGTGCAACTCTCACTATGGATACTTTGAACATCAGGGAGACCTTTTGCCCTCCCCATAGCCTGCAGCAGGTAGAGTGCTGCTGTGTTCAGAGATGCCTCGTGGTTTGACAGTAGCTGGTAGATGCCACACAACAGGGAAGTGGAGCCTAACCTTTGGTTTTGCTTTATAGTCAGGAAAAGGAAGAGGACTGTTTACCTTCTAGGCTTGAGCAGTTATTTTGTTCCATCATTAAACATTAATCCTGTTTCCTCTTACTGTCCAATTTCCCATTTAGAAAGCCTGCCTACACTTGGAGCCCAACAGCTATGTATAAACATATTTAGACTTTCCCTGCAATTTAGGGAGTCAACATTACTTGCATATAATACACAAATACAAATGTTTCAGTGCTGGAGCTAGCCGTGTTCCTGGCCAGGTAGAGCTATGCCCTAGTGTGCTCAAGGGCATCCTGGGGGAGCACTGTAGACACCTGAGCGCCAAGGTGATTCGTCCCATGGCCCTGCATGTGCTCACTGTGCCCTCTCCGTGGCCCCTGCCCTGCATCACCTGTACCCCTCCTCTTCCCCCAGGTGGTCTTCTCCCTTGCCCAACAATGTCCCCTCCCTTGGGGCATAAGGACCTCCTGATGCCCTCGCCTCCTGGAACCTGTGTGTTTTATTTAGTCAGATAAACTGGAGAATATGTGTTACTCCTAAGCTTTGCACAAACGCAGCCCACCAGCCACAGTTGAGGGCACTGCATGGGCTTCCCTGGGCTCAGTCT
The DNA here is from genome assembly GCA_004027025.1 of Myocastor coypus. Taxonomy (NCBI): domain Eukaryota; kingdom Metazoa; phylum Chordata; class Mammalia; order Rodentia; family Myocastoridae; genus Myocastor; species Myocastor coypus. Next base: position 141,394 of record PVJA010000117.1, on the reverse strand, counting down.
GGAGACACGCAGCTCTGAGGTGTAACCTGAGCTGCATCTCACTGAGCACACCAAGGAGTGCTCCTTAGTTATAAACAAGGCTGGAAACTGACTGCCACTCTTCTACTGAGAGAAACAACAAATGCTTCCTTATTTTCTCCTAGCACAGTCCAGAAGCGTGAGCTGGTGAACCCTGCTAGCATGAAGCAGGCCCTGATTGCATCCGCCCGGAGGCTGCCTGGGGTAAACATGTTCGAGCAAGGCCATGGCAAGCTGGATCTGCTCCGAGCCTACCAGATCCTCAGCAGCTACAAGCCCCAGGCCAGGTTGGTGTGCGGCCTCCCTCCTTTCTCCCTCCTTGGGCGCTGTCTGCTCCAATCATGGGGACTTGGCCCACACAGCTCCACTGAGTGCTCTGCTGCAGCCAATGTCCTGTTACCATGCAGAGAAGAGTATAGTTTGTTCAGTGTTTTAAATTTTTAAAATAATCCTAGGTTTATAGACATTTTGTAAAAACAGTTTTCAGTTACCATTTGCTTGGCTTCCCCAAATGCTGACATTTCAGTGGAGCATAGTGTAACTGTTACAAGTAAATCTGCACTATTGGTGCAGTGCTGCCCTCCAGCCACCTGCAGCCACTCACCATGAATTTTACCCATTCTGTCTGTGGGCTTTATTGTCACTGAGACACAGTGCCCAGTACTGAAGGAGTAGTATAAACTTACAGAAGGAGAAGTTTAGTTTGCCCCTGGTTTCAATCCACTGGCTGCCAGAGAGAAACACTGAGGTGGAACAATGTGATGGAGGAAAGCCACTTAACACCCGAGGCTTGGGAGCAAGCAGGGCAGAGTTCAAGAGCTAAACGGGGCTGGGGCCAGACAGACCCGAGGGCCACATCTCGAGGACCTGCCAGACACACCCAGTAGCATGCTCCTCCAATCCACTTGCTAAGTGCCTGCCACACCCGTTTTCCTTGTGTGGTGTGGGGTCCTGGCCCCACATTGCACGTTGTCACTGAGGTCTGACTGGCATGTCATCTTTTTTTTTCTCTCCAGTACTAGGGATTGAACTCAGTTTTTTCACTGAGTAGTATCCCAGTCACTGTTTTACTTTTTATTTTATTGGCACATTTTAAATGCACATAATACCATAGAGATCCCAGCCCTCTTTTTTTTTTTTTTTTTTTTTTTCTGGCTTTTTTAGAGGGTCTCACTATGCAGTTCAAGCTGGCCTTGAGCTCTCTTTGTAGCCCAGGCTGGTCTCAAACTCACAGTGACCTTCCTGCCTCCGCCTCCCAAATGCTGGGATTACAGGCATACACCACCACATCCAGATAGTTATCTGTCTTTCTGTTGTCATTCCTGACCTTGACTCTGCTGGAGAGTATCAGTCACTTATTTTGTAGACTCTTGATGTGAATTTTTTTCACTTTTTGTTTTAGAATGATTTCCACTTTATGGATGCATCCCACAGATAGTACATGAGAGTCCCTATACCCTTCACTTAGCATTCCCTGATGTTGACGTCCTCCATAACCACTCTAGCAGCCTCATGGCCTCCAGACTCACCAAGTCGCACTGGCAACAGCTGCAGGCCAGCTTACCCACTGCTATGTGCAGGCCTTGCTTCTGCCCCAGGGTCCCACACTTGTCCTGTCCCCTTTATTTCCTCAGTCGGGGCAGAGCTCATTTTTCCTTGTCTTACATTAGTGCTGTTAATTTTCAACATCGAGATGTATCCAACCTGGCCCTCCAAGGCACAGATGCCAAGATACGTGTAGGTGGCCTAGAGAGGCACGCGCGCGCGCGCGCGCGCGTGTGTGTGTGTGTGTTGTGGGGGGTGTTGAGGGCCAGGGGAAGGCAAGGTACTGAGAGTTTGGGGACTAGTATAGCTATGCCACCTGTGAGGAGCAGGAAAGAAGAGTTGGTGAGGAGGAACCCCAGGCCACAGCACAAGCTGAGGATAATTTAGGTGGCTAAGAAGTCCTAGAATGGATGCTGCCCAGTGGAGGAGGGCCGTGTCACTCCCCACCATACTCATTCACCGATGGGGAACAGCCCAAAGGACTCCTGACCTAGTGAGGCGCACAGGCTGCTAGGTGTGGAGTTCCTCTGCACAGCTTTCATGCTTGCTGGTGACCACCGGTGATCCTGCTTCTCAGCAGCTCTCTCTCCCTGATTTCAGCATCTATTGATGGCCTTGCTTGCCGTGGTCCCTACTGAGAAGCTTCTGTTTTCCTCATTCTACACTTACTTCATTTCTAATTGGATTCTGCTAGAAGAGTTGTCCTAGAGCTCTTCCTGTCTTTGTCTGGATCTAGAAGTTTATGTTTGTAATCCCATGGAATCTTGTTGAGTTAATTCTAGTGTACCACCTCAAGTGCAGTCCACAGTGGGAATAAAGACACTAGGCATATTTGTAATTTTGGGGAGCCGAGGGATCCTAGTCAAGTCATGATGGCTGTCCAGAACAAAAGCTGAAGCCAGATTGTAATTTTTTTCCTTTGTGTTTTTAAAATAGATTAATGTTAGGTGTTTGTTCTTTCAGCTGCCTCTTTACTTCTGAGTTTTTAGCCTTTCTCTGTACCGAGTGAGGTAAAAGGGAAGTTTTTCCATCTTTTTTCTGATCCTATTTGCTTTTTTGAGATTCTTGATCTGTTTGAAGTTTATCCTGAAGTGTGGTGTAAGGCCTGGGTCCAATGTATCTTTTACCAGATGGCCTCCCACTCATTACCAGCACATGTATTGAAAAGTCCATCTTTGCCTCTGTGACGTGAAGAGCCATCTTTATCATGTCCTGGCTTTTCATAGACATATCTGGGTCTAGCATTGGGCTTTACCTCAGGCCATCGGTCTGCTGTGCCCATGCCCACTCCACCCTATGGCAGTAGTGAGAGCTTTGCCAGTGTCTTCATGGCCTGTAGCACTAGTTCTCTGCCAGTTTTTTCTTGAATGCTATTCTCTTCACGTAGATTTTCCTCAGAGTAGAGAAAATTTTTTCCATTTGTTGAAGGCTTTTGGTTTCTGGGTTGACCATTGCCTGCCTGTAGGTTTTACACGTTTTTTTGGTTAACTTAAGTGTTACTCTTTTTGTTGTCATTGTAGATAGGGTTTTGCTTCTTTTCTATTCTATAAAAAAGTTGATTTTATTTCTGTGTTAATTTTATATCTTTTAAATTACTGAATGAGTTTTAGTATTCTTTCAGGTTTTCTAGGTACTTACTGTATAATGTATCATAAGAAAATAGAGATAGTTTTAGCTCTTCCTTTTCAATTTTTGTTTTCCCCATAGTGCTAGCAATTGCATTCATAGGACTGAGCTCCCTCCCAGACAAGTGTTTTGATTTTGTATTTTGGATTTTTTTAGTTTTATTTTTAGATAGGGTCACACTAAGTTGCTTAAGCTAGCCTTAGACGTACAGGCATGTGTCACAATGCTTAGAGCTCTTCCTTACCAGTTCTTTTTTTCTTTCTTTCTTTCTTTTTTTTTTTTTTTCTTTAGCAGTTCTGACGCCATTTTTACCTTCTTCTGTCCAGCTGCATTGACAGGACCTGCACAGATGGTGGGCATTCCCCTGTTGGTCCTCATCTTGGTAGAAATGCCTTTTGTGTGTCTCCATTAAGTGAGATTCTGACTTTGTAATGAAGGTCTAGAATATTACTATATTAGGATATTATCCAGCAGTTGTTATTTTCTTGAGTGTTTTTGTCAAGACTGTGCATTGACTCCTGTAGGCTTTTTTTTTTTTTCACTTTTATGTGAAGGTAACCATATTATTAATTTAGGCCAGTTAATGTGACTTAGGTTATTAATGGCTTTCCTAATATCAAACCAATCTTACATTCCTGAAATAAATCCCATTTGGCTGTCATGTATTATTTCCTTAATATGGTATTAAATCATTTGCTAATAATGATCTCTTAGCAGAGTCCTGTTAGTTGGGATAAACTGTTTATAGTGCACAGGTAGCGCTAGAGTGCACAGACATGTTGGGTGCCTTTGCCCTTCATGCACTGCTAGCCGCTGGCCACTTGGGAGTTTTGAACTAGCTTGGACCTACTTTAAGTGGCTGAATGTGACGCATGTTGATTTTAACTGCTGATGAGCATCCTGATAGCCCTAAAAGTATTATTGGGCTGGGGAGACAGCTTAGCAGCATAATCACCTGCCTGGCAAGCACATGGTTGTTTGGATTAGGGTATATTCACTTGGCCCTGATAAGAGTTGGTTATTATGAACTAACCTGAAGTCCTGTTTTTGTCTTATCCTTAGTGCAGAGCAGCAGCAGAACAGCGAGCTTCCCAGGCTCCTGACCTCTGCTGAAGGTCTTAGCAGGTTCCTTCCTATTGAAGCACTCACCTCGCACATGTCTTCTAGTTGACGCTGGAGCTCTAGAAGTGCTGTTTACTGGCACAGATTCTTCTCGGATGAGGAGAAATGTGACACACAGAAATGTGTGCACACTCTCTCTGTTCCTCTTTGCCACTTGTGTCTATGTCCCAGGACCAGTGTAGGCTCAGTGCTTTGCTAGAGGGATGCTCAGGACACAGCTACAGTGAGGGCATGCTGTTGCACTGCAGTGACAGGAGCATGGGGAGATCCAGGCTTAGGCGTGCTTAGTTCCCTCCACCTCATCCAGCCCCAGGCAGGGTCTCACAGCTGGCCCCTTCCCCAGGAGCAAGCTGCATGAGTCTCTGTGTTTCTGCCCAGGGAAGCCCCCTCCCAGCATCTCAAGCCTGAGGTTTCCATCAGGCTGGTTATACATGCTACGTCCACTGATCATAAGTACTAAACTCCAGCACTGCAGGAGGAAGGGGTCTCCCTGTGTGCTGTGCTGTTTGTAACAACAGCGTAGCAGACTGGTGCAGCACCTTCTCAGCACAGCTCAGATCCCAGATGCCAGCCTGGGCAGCAGGAAAACAGTCCCTTCTGAGATGTGCAGACTACTTCCTGCCCACTGGGCTGTTCTTGTCACTTGCTGATGTGGTCCATTCTTGACACTGCATTTCTCCTTTCAGTCTGAGCCCCAGCTATATCGATCTGACTGAGTGTCCCTACATGTGGCCCTACTGCTCCCAGCCCATCTACTATGGAGGAATGCCAACAATCGTCAATGTCACCATCCTCAATGGCATGGGTGTTACAGGAAGAATTGTGGATAAGGTGAAACCAATCTTTGCTTTGTTGGTGACTTAGATTCAGCCCAGATCTTTGTGTTGTGTTTATCTCTGCTGAAGCTAAGAAAAGAAAAATGTTCCCTGTCTGTATAGCATCATGGAACCACTGCAGGTGGTAGTTTGCCGTACCCTGAGTCCTGCACAGAACAGTCAGGGCATGAGTTAAGGAAGCCAGTTTCATTTTTTTTTTTTTTGCTTTGGTATGATGAATTTGAGTGCTGAAGTTCTTTTTTTTTTGTTTTGTTTTGTTTTCTGTACCAGGAATTGAACTCAGGACATTGTGCTTGCCAGGCAGGCACAATGCCATGGAGCTAGATCCTTGGCCCCATATGTTTGATTCTTCATATTTTATCTGTTGATAAGCATGAGTGGTCTGCTGTGTTTACAAATTATGATCTTGGGCTGGGGAGATAGCAGCTTCAGTGCCTGCCTGGCAAGTATAAGGACCTGAGTTCAATCCCTAGTACAGAAAGAAAAAAAATTATGATCTTTCTTTCTTTGGAATTTCGCTTCTACAATTTTTTGATAAGTTATTTTGTAGACATTATCATAACAGTAAGGAACTGGGGAAAGAGTGGGAAAACTCACTTCTAGCACCTGCATACTAATAAAGCCCTATTTAGAAAGGATTTACCAGTCCCTTACTTGTTATCTTTGTGTGACAGGTAAAAATTTACATTTTTTAGTTCTCATTATAGTGCAGACCTTTAAAAATGCACCAGTGTACTTTAAAAAAAAATTCATGCAGCTTGGACGTATAGTGATCCTCCTGTCTCAGCCTCTCCAGTGTTGGAATTACAGGCATGTGCCACTATGCCAGGTCTCAGTGGCTGGCACAGTGTGCCTGCGGATGGGACCAGTATAACCTGTGGTGCCAGGAATCAAACCCAGGTCCTTGCACTTGCCAGGCAAGTGCTTAGACGGCTGAGCTACCTCCCTGGCCCATACAGGGTAGTTTTAATTTTTGTGTAACATGATTGATATAATTTATTTACTGTTATCTCATGCTTGAGCAATTAGATGGCTTTCAGCTCTATAAATATTTCACTATATTTGAGTACATGATTTTTTTTTTTTTTTAATCATTTCCTTAACATAAACTGCCTGATTTAGAACTCTGAATCTGGGAGTGTGAGCATCATTAGGGTTGTTGGCACATATAGACAGATTCTTTCTAAGAGAGTACCTCAGCTTAAATAGCAGCTGGTGGTATTTAGAGGGAAATGGCTCTGCTGTGTCTATGCCAGTGGTATATCTTTCTTTTATTTCATGAGGCTCTTTTTTTTTTTTTTTCTTCAAAAAAAGGGACATATAATTTGCATACCATAAAATTTGATGCAATTGAGTGATTTTTCATACATTTACAAGGTTGTGCCAACATCTCATCTCAAAACGTTCCCATCACCCCTTGAAGAACTCTTGTGCCTGTTGCAGCAGCCACTCCCCACGCACTCTCCCTCAGGCCCAGCAACCAGCAGTCTGCTTTCTGTGTCTGGGTTTGTCAGCTCTGCACATTTCATGTACATGGACTCCTAGCTTTGGTCTTGCTGCAAGTGGCTTCTCATTGGGCCCCCTTTTGATGGCTGAGTACTGCCCACTGTTGGAGTGGGCATTTGGTTTCCAGGTGGCATATCTTTCCACTTTTCATTTAGAGGAGTGTGTGCCTTGTCCGGGGGCACCTTTTCAGTTATTCATGAGGTGGAATTCTCCATCTGAGTTAACCCTTGATATTTTTTGTTTCAGCTACCCTTTTATTTATTTATTTATTTATTTATTTATTTATTTATTTATTTGGTACAGGGTCTACAGGATCTCACTGCATAGATCTGACTTGTAGTGATTCTCCTGTTTTTCAGCCTCCCAAGCAGAGAATTACAGGCATTACCACTACTCCCAGTCTCATTTGCCATCTCAGCTGGCACGACAGGCCGGGGATCAGACCCCAGCTGCTGTGATCTACCCAAGCCTTAGTCTGCTGAGCTATTCAGCCATTTTATTTAGTTGGCCCATTTTTATAGTAGGATTGAGATTTTCTCCATTAGAACTAACACTGTTATAGCCATTAATACATTTTATAATGTATTACTTCAGTTCCTTCTAGGTTACTATTTTCTTTGTTCTTTATCTTTCTGTAAAATCTTACTTTTTGATATAGTTGAAAATTTTTGTGTGTGACTTTTTTAAAAAATTGTTTATACTTTTAAAAATATTTTTTATTATTTTATTTTATTTCTTGTTTCAGAACTTTTTTTTTTTTATTTTTTTTTTCTTGTTTCAGAACCTTTGTTTATTCACTCATTTCTATGGCCGGCTCAGCCCGCCCTGAGGGCAGGGCTGGCGCAGCATGTGGTGCCAGGGATCGAACAGCGGTCCCTGAAGCCGCCCAGGCTTTCGCAAGCAGGCGCTTTAGACCACTGAGCCATCCCGCCAGGCCCCTGTTTCAGAACTTTTGTTTGTTTGCTAATTCATTTTTATGGCCAGCTCAGCCTGTGCTGAGGGCAGGGCTGGCTGCCGGGGATCAAACCGAGGTCCCTGCAGCTGCCTGCAGGTGCTTTAGACCGCTGAGCCATCCTGCTGGCCCTTGTGTGTGACTTTTTTCTGTTGTTCCAAATAGAAATATCCCTAAAGAGATAATACTCTCTCAGTTTAAGTTTCCACTAAATTTCCTGTTAAAAACTGAATTTTTTCATCTATGTCAGTTTGCTCTGTGGCATGAGATTGATGAAAGTTAATCTTTCTCAGTTTCTGTTCAGTAGCCCTGACAGTGTTCATTAAAAACCCCTTTTTCTTCTGACTGTGTGATGTTGTATCCTACAAATATTTTTCTTTCCTAGATTTTTTAATGTATTCACCTGGGGATTGTCTTCTTACTCTGTGACTTTTGAGGGAAATGAGTAATTTATGTTCATTTGAAGTAATGGCTGACTGTAAGAGCAAGTGCATTTTTGCCAGGTGGTGTCTCTTTGTTCTCTGCTTTCTTTTGATCTCAGAGGACAGCTGGGACAGTCACTCCATGGCCAAACCCACCCTGTCTGCTATGGCCCCTCACTACCTGCAGATGTGATTGGGGAACATTGATGTTCATGGCATTTGATGCCTTTCAATTAATGTGATTCTTACAGTAAACAACCAAGCGGCATCTGACTAAGAATAAGAGTGTCGATTTATAGAAGCTCCTTTTTTTCTTTTTTTTCATTTTTGAGACAGGGTCTCACGTTGTAGTTCAGATTGACCTTGAACTCACTGTGTAGCCCAGGCTGTCTTCAAATTGATGGCAATCCTCCTGCCTCAGCCTCCAAGTGCTAAAGTTACAGTGTGAATTAGCATACCTGGCTCATACAAGTTCTGTAATCAGAACTTTCGTCAAACAACTTGCCATGGGTACCCCTTTCTTTATATGGGGAGTTCTTGTGAAATTGGAGCCTAAAATAGTGACCTTTAGGCTCCTTAGGGCCCATGCATACGTTTCAGTCTTTCCCAGTGTAATGAGGTACAGAATTTCTCAAGACCTGATGTAGGTAGTGAAGGAACTGAGCTGATTCTGAGTGTTCTGCTCTATGCCTTCACTTTAGCCTGACCTGGTTTGTTTTTCCTGCAGCCTGACTGGCAGCCCTATCTGCCACAGAATGGAGACAACATTGAAGTCGCTTTCTCTTACTCCTCGATATTGTGGCCATGGTCAGGCTACCTGGCCATCTCAATTTCTGTGACCAAGAAGGCAGCTTCCTGGGAGGGCATTGCCCAGGGCCATGTCATGATCACGGTGGCTTCCCCAGCAGAGATGGAAGTAAGCCACACCAGAAATGGCTTGTCTTTACCTTTTCCTGTCCCCTGCCAGGAAGGGAGGGAGGGAGCGGAACCTTAGTGCTGAGATCTCTGTGTATGGTGCAGTGGACAGACAGGGTGAGCCTTGCCCACAGGAGCAGTGGCCCAGGAGCTCTGAACAGCAGAGCTCATTGCCAGTTCTGCAGATGGGGTGGGGCTGCTTGTTCTTGGTGCAGCACCAGGATGAACTTCTTGCCAGGTTGTGAGCTCAGAACGAGGGCATTGGAAATGACCTCTACAAAGAAAGATAGACTTATCCTGTGTAGCTCTCAGTTTTTGGAACAAAGTGCCTTAAATTTTGTCTTCAGTTCTTAAGAATTTGGAATTAGTTATGGTATATCCAGTCATATACATGTGTACGTGTCCTCATGTTCAGATCCTGTGGGTTAAAATGGTGAATAGAAATGACCTGTTTGAAACTGAAAGCTGTGACTTTTTTTCTCTGAGAATGGGGAGCTTTTCAAGTTTCTAGGTTTTTTGTTTGTTTGTCTGTTTGTTTTTAAGTCAAAAATTGGTGCAGAACAGACGTCAACAGTGAAGCTGCCAGTTAAGGTGAAAATAATTCCTACCCCGCCTCGGAGCAAGAGGGTCTTGTGGGATCAATACCACAACCTCCGCTACCCCCCTGGCTACTTCCCCAGGGACAACTTAAGGATGAAGAACGACCCTCTGGACTGGTAAGCAGCTGCCATGCTCAGGTACTCTTCACCCTGTCCTTCCACCCAGGGCCGTGTGCCTGTCTCTGCCAGCTTTGGGGCCCTTGTCAGACTCCTACTTTGGAATGTTCATGGGTGTAGTTAAGTGTGCAGTGAAAACCTTGACATCCTTCTCTGTTGCTCCTTCCTAGACTTCTCCCATTGTGCCTACTGGCATGTCCAAGTAGTCCTACTGCCAAGCTATTTCAACCATTCCTTGTGTGGCCTTCTGCTCCACCCCCAGCTGAGCCACACATTCCTCTTTAGCCTCCTGGTGGATCTCACGCTGTTGTTCTTATTCCCCTAAATTTCATTCCAATTCACGTTTGAAAACAAGCCAGTTTTCAGTGATGGGCCAATGAAGGGAGCCTGGGCGTGAGAGCACAAAAGCCATCGGGATTTCCTTCACTCTCCTGCGACTGCCTCTTCAGACTTGTTCACGGGCCACACCCCCGCGGTGAGCTGCGTGGCCCTCCTGGGATGGGGCTCTTCCTTCCCCAGCTCTCAGGTAGCCCTGGACAGCTGCTGTCTCACGTGGGGCTGCCGGGCTGAGAATCTCACTTGGCCTGAAGCCAGGCTCATTTGTCTCCTCCACTGGGCTCAGCACTATATTGCTTCTGAGATGGCCAGGAGACCTCTGTCAGGAGTGCAGTTGGTTCCCTTTAGTGCCATGGTGTCTTGCTTTTCAGGAATGGTGACCACATCCACACAAACTTCAGGGACATGTACCAGCACCTGAGAAGCATGGGCTACTTTGTGGAGGTCCTCGGCGCTCCCTTCACGTGCTTTGATGCCACACAGTACGGTGAGCAGAGGCAATGTGCTGGCTAGACACACTTGCAGCCTGAGTCAGCTGTGTGTGAAATGTTTGAAACTGAACCACAGTTTTCCAGTGATGAGCCGGTTGGGAGCATGGGCTCCCATGGCCCTGCCTCTTACGGGATGTGAGAACAAACTCAGTGACCAGCATGCCAATCACAGGTTGGGGTAGTGACAGTTCAAATACAGATGTGTCCGATTGATGGGGAAGAGGGACATTTATAACTTTTAAAAGTATCTCTAAAGTCATATTTTGCTCCTTAAATGAGTGAAAAATTTTACATTGAGAACAAATGAAAGCCAAAGCCACACTTGGCTATTCCCTGTGTATTATTGGGTTCTATTCTTCATTTTTCATCTTCTTCTTTGGTGGTGGTACAGCATGGCATGCACCAAATTAGAGTTCAGTAACTTGAGGTACAGATGCCAGTGAAGTGTTTCTGAAACAGTGACAATCCTGTTAGCTCAGAGGTGATAGTTCTCAGATCTTGGTGCCTTGTCCCACAGGAACTTTGCTAATGGTGGACAGCGAGGAGGAGTACTTCCCTGAGGAGATCGCCAAATTGAGGAGGGATGTGGACAATGGCCTTTCACTTGTGATCTTTAGTGACTGGTACAACACTTCTGTTATGAGAAAAGTGAAGTTTTACGATGAAAACACAAGGTACATAGGAGTTAGCATTTAGATAAGAGCATGATTTTACCTAGCAAGTAGTGTATGACTCTCCAGCCTCGTCCTCATCTTTCTAGGCAGCAGAGAGCATAATCAGGACAAGTTGCACATAAAGCAAGGTGTTGGGGATCTGAGGTGATAATTTAGAAGCCTGTGGTCTTTATTGATCTTACATACAGGGACTTTATGTTTTTTCTCAGTTGTTTTCCAGCTTCCTATCTCTTTTGTTGCTGCATATGTGCAAATTTAAATGCACTAAAGGGACTTGTTCATACAGAACTTCTAGTTAATTTAAGTATTGGCCAAGGATTCTTAATGTATTACAAGTATATCATCCTTATACTTTGAAGTTCTCTCTTTGGAGTCTATGACTTGAACTTTTGTAAGCTTCTTTCTCATTTATTCTGGTGTGGGCTAAGTAATTATATGTGGTATATTGCAATGAAGTAGAGTTTTAGTGCATAAAATGAAACCATAATGTATTCTGCACATTGGCTGAAGCAGTTACTGGCAGTATTTCTGAAACCCAGACAGCTGGTTTCAGTTGGCATTTTCATGTGAACGGGTGGACTGAATTGTCGTACGAGATGTGTAGCATTGTCATGGAAAGATGAAGTACATACCAAGGGTTTTTTGGTTGGTTGGTTGGTTGGTTGGTTGGTTTGGTTCAATATTTTATTGTACTGGGGATTGAATCTAGGGTCTTTGTACTGAGCTATGTCCCCGTTTTGAGACAGACTCTGAGTTGCATGTGCTGATCTTAAAACTCTGGTCCTTGTGCCTCAGACTCCCCAAATGGCAGCATTTTAATTCCTGTCCTCTGTGTACCATTACTATCTTCACAGGCAGTGGTGGATGCCAGATACTGGAGGAGCCAACGTCCCAGCTCTGAATGAGCTGTTGTCTGTGTGGAACATGGGGTTCAGTGACGGCCTGTATGAAGGAGAGTTTGCCCTGGCAAACCATGACAGTAAGGTTCTGCAGTGTGTTGGTGGGTGCTTCCTCTGGGGTGGAAGAGCACAAGCTGAAGCCTGGGGTTCAGGGAATGACGTGTTCCCCACATGCTGGCAGGAGCCAAGTCAGCACCTGGAGAAGTGCTTCTGTCACACTGTCAGCCATGGGAGCTTTGCCTTGGATTTTAGAATGAAAATGTTTTGTATAAGTGTTCTAATTTCAGTGCCACTTGTCAGGTCTTTTCTTGAGTTTCTGGTTATTTATAAAGTTCTGTTTATGAAATAACTTTACGTGGCCCATGTAAGAATTTTCCTACAGGTAAACTTATGGTTCTAATTCCTAGAACAAAGTTATATCTTATGGTTTTGCAAATCTTGACAAGTAGCTTTAAGTTTTTACGTTCTCTTTGACTTACAAAATCTATTCAGAGTCCATATGTTAATAGTATTTTTTTTTAGCTTGAATTTTGAGAGAGTTGCTTGTAGTTTAAATATGATAAGACAATAGCAGCTTCTATTTCAAGATTAAAAACAATCTTTAAAAATATATAATATCCATAGACTATGTTTTGGATAAATCGGGTTGCTGTTGATTGAAGCATTCCTTGTGTCTGTAACTCTGACCAACTATTTTCCAGTGTACTATGCATCAGGGTGCAGCATCGCTAGATTTCCAGAAGATGGCATAGTGATAACACAAACTTTTAAGGACCAAGGTAAAGGACACTGATACAGGCTCATGAGTTCCCTTTTCTCTTTCTCCTCTCTTTTTCTTGGCTTCTTTTTATAATAGCTTTATTGCATAGAATTTGCATTCTATAATGTCCACTTCTTTAAAGCATCCAGTCCAGTGGTATTTACTTATTTTTAATGTATTTGGCACAGGGTCTCATTACACAGCTCAGTCTCATAGTGATCCTCCTGTTTTCAGCCTCTGCAGCACTGGGATTACAGGTGTGTGCCACCATGCGTGATCACTGCAGCCAGCTCAGCATGCCCGGTAGCAGACCCAGCATAAATTTGGCACCCAGGGTTGAGCCCCAATCCCTGTGCTTGCCTAAGCAAGTGCTTAGTCCTGTGAGCTATCTGGCCAGCCCAAATCCAGCGGTTTTTAGTGTATGTATAAAACTGCAGCCGTTACCACCTGCCTTCTGAACCCACCCCTACCCTGGAGGCCCAGTGAGTTGTGGCACCTTGGGAAACTCACTGCACCACTGGGTGGTGCCTGCCTTAGCACAGCTTCAGCAGGGCTCAGGGGAGGCAGAGGTGGGCAGTCCAGATGCATGCTGACAAGTGGACTATGTGTAGTGACTGCTACAAAAGAAGTAGACTATCTGGCACAAGTGCTTGTTTCCACATATCAGCTAGTCTGCTGCTGGTTGTCAGATGACCATAGGAAATCTTTGACTGTTTTAAAGTTCTTTGCTGTATAAATAGAAAACATGTTAGTTGTAGAGTGGTCTCTAAAATTGTCAAAGCATGTTTCATGCAGTTTTGCCTCAGCTGTAGGCAGATGTCAGTGTCTATGACAGCTTGAAGGGCTCAGAGCCTACCTGGTGAGAAGTGGGCAGCCAGGGCCGGCAGTCATGCAGAGGAACCCAGGATGTCCTTCCTGTGCTATCGCCTGAGTGCCGGCATTCTGAACTATGGGGCTCTTCTCTCTGACAGGCACAGTGAGGCTGTTAGGCACCCCAAATGACAGTGCTATGGATACATGCAAATTGATGGTGTGTGTTTCCAAACGAAAAGCCTCTGACACTGTAAAGATTGCTATTTTCACCTTGAATTAAAAAAAAGAAAAGAAAAGAAAGATTGTTTTCTGTACTTGAAAGGGACAATTTCATTAGTTCAATATGTGGAGCCTTAGAATTTTTCAGCTTACCTATTTACGCTTACCAGGTAGAACTTTTATTTATATTACTTGGAAGTGTTTTCTCCCCCTTTTGTCAAGCAGGATCAGTCACGAGCAGGTCTGTAGTTCCTTCCTCAGGTTCTATTTTAACTTCAAGCACATGGCGATTTTGTCCTCTAGCCCTTGGCACGGTCCCTGAGGTTCGGTAATTCCTCTAACAGCAGTTCTCACAGCTAGTGTCAGTCGGTGCTCGGCGAAGCAAAGGTTAGAAGGTCTTCTGGCTGGCTGCCCTGTGTCTGCTCACGGTTCTGGTGGTGCTGTGAGGGAGGGGCTCTGTGGTAGCTACCAGGATGTATATGTCACTTGTGCTGGTATAATCTGAAGATAAAAATCAATCACGTTGGTTTTAAGATGAATAATCATTTGGGTGCAAAGTAAAGCTTTGAGAGCCCAGGTTGTGCTGGATCAGAAAGGACCTAGTGTCAGGAACAAAACCACTTGAAGCCACGAGGCCAGATGACAGCACAGCACCCATCTGCCCTGCCCGGTCTTCTACCCTCCAGAGTTCTGTGCTTTTTCTTCCATTAGTGCCTAGTGAAATGATGCACAGCGGGCAGCAGTATTATGCTTAAGTAGCTACGGGCAGGTTAGATGTCATTGACACAGAAAGTCCTGCTAGTGAAGCTGAGCATCATTTGCCAGCACTAAGGAAAGAGTTGGCTCTAAGGGTCACAATTCTGCGATTCTGTGTGGACAGCTGCTGCCCGTGGCATTCAGATATTTTTTTACTTACTGGTTTATTAAACATTCTAGATAGTGTGACATGTTAGGGCAAAGGTAAGAATAAGATTTTGCCCCTGGAAGTTCATATTTGTGAAGTTAATTTAAAGCACTTAAAATCTAATTTGCAAATAGTATGTGGATATACATTTTGAAAATCAGTTACATGTGCACTCCCATTTAACAATAGAACCCCGAGTGTCTGGGCTCTCTGGTGTCTGTATAACCATCATGCATACCTCAGTTTAGCAAGAGCTACTGGCTGTCCCTATAGAGAAGAATAGGCCTTTCAACATAATAGAAAGGACATAAGCTTGTTTTTAGGATGAAAAGGAAAAAGTGACACCTTTAGAATTGTAAATATTTGTGTGTTGCTGTTTAAAATGAAAATGAGAGAGTAGTTATAGCAATACACACAAAAGTGAATTCTGCTAACACAAAAATGAATGAGACTTGGGCCAGCAAGATGGTTCAGCGGTCTAAAGTGCCTGCTGAGGAAAGCCTAGGCAACCAGAGGGACCACAGTTCGATCCCTGGCACCACATACTGTGCCAGCCCCACCCCCAGGGCAGGCTGAGCTGGCCATAGTACAAAAAAAAAATGAGTGAGACTTAAGATAATGCTTTTCTGCCCTAAAAGTTTGCACTATTTAGCTTGAATGCTATTAGCTTTTCTTTGTTTCTCTGGACCTTTGGATTAAATCTCAGGGGGTAACTGAGGAATTGTTCCTCAGTCCACAAGCTCATTGCTGCTGTGTTGTTGCAGGACTGGAGGTGTTAAAGCAGGAGACAGCAGTTGTTGAAAATGTCCCCATTTTGGGCCTTTATCAGAATGCAGCTGAGGGCGGAGGCCGGATTGTGCTGTATGGAGACTCTAATTGCTTGGACGACAGTCACCGACAGAAAGGTACAAGAAAAGCAAGTGGGGTTTCGTAGCTAGGGCATGCAGACCCCTTTTTCCCTTGGTGCTGGGAAAAGTAGTGATAAAATGCTGGTGAGTAAACAGATAACCACTTGTGCAGGCCAGGGACAGCTCAGCAAGCTGTCCTACAGCTGCTTAGCATTTAATAAGTACAACAAGCCTGCCTTTGCAAGCTATAGTACCTTCTTCTACCTCCCATCCCATAACCAGTGGGCCAGTGTCAACAGAGTGCATTTTGACCCAAGTGACCCAAGCCCTGCCTTTCCTGGACCCCTCATCCTACTGAGTCATGTGTACCTCACGGATGCAGCAGTTGGGCACATAGGCACCTTGCTGTGGTCTGACCCAGTCTTCAGGCCATACTGCCTGGAGGCCACTCCCCTAGCAGTGCTTTAAGGCCTGCAAGACTGGGTTGCTGAGAGCCTTTATCAGTGAGGCTCTTCTGTTTCACACTTAGGGGTTGAGGGGAGGTAGAGGGCCCTGAGCTCTGGAGCACCTCTGCTCTCTTCCTAGAGCCCATGTCCCTGTGGCGTACATAGTGTGTTGTCTTCTGCACCTTGTTTGCAGCCTTTTGGTGCAACTTCCAGCTGTGGGAATTGGGGCCTGTGAACAGGCTGTTGAATTTCCTGACTTTTGTGAAGGAAGACAAAAGTGTCATGCATGTTAATCTGGTGAGGTGGTGGCAAAGCCAGAACTGAAACTGACATTAAGGAACTGCTGGGGAGGGCAAGGGGAGGGCTAACAGGGAAGGGCCAGTGTTCCTGGGTAGCGAGTGGCCCCTGTGGCAACCAGGCCTGGGCGAGTGGGAGAGTGGATAGTGTGCTTCTGTCTGACTTTAATGTGAGATTGACTAAACTCCAGGCATTTATGTAAATCCCAAAAATATGCTTGGTCTTTTTAAAATCAAAAGTGAGGGTTAAAGTCACAGATGAAAGATTAATGCTTTACTTCCACCTAGCTTGTCCTTTAAGATCTAAGATCTGGTGAGAGTCTGTTAAAATTTTAAATACCTCAGAGACTGTCATCGTTAAATTTGAAACAGCAGCTTTTAGGATCTTTCAGGGCCTTTGTGTACTTGACCAGAATGCTCTTTGGGGAGGGAAAGGCACTTGGCAGTGTGTCCCTCTCCTGATGCTCTCGTTGGCCTAGGTGTTGTTGATGGGCTGGGCAGGCCAGCTGAGGAGGCAGTGTGGAGGTGCAGTTCCAGCTTGGTACTGCAGCGGCTGTCCAGGGCTCTCAGCAGGGGCTGTGGACAGTGGAGCCTCAGCTCCAAGATGTCCCCAGAGAAGAATCAGCCACTCTGGCTGGGCACCTCCCCTCCCCTCAAATCAGTGGCCACCCCAAGTTCATGACTGCTGTGTGTGAGCCTGGAGGCCTTGTCCCTGTGTTGTGTGTTGCATTGTGAATCTACTTCATGTCCCCAGGAGTACCCCCTGCGACAGTGCAGAAGCAAAGACTCTGTTGTGTCCTGTCCTCTCCCCTTTTCCTTGGTGTCCCTGCTCTCTGGGCCGTTCTTTGCACAGTAAATGTCACCAGCACTAAATTCCATCCTGTCCTGTTCTGGGAAGGGCCCAGAACAGTTGCCCCAGCCCAGTGACAGTGGCAGGGCCCTGCCTAGAGCCCTGGGCCCTGGGAGTGCATCCACTGCTGACCAGTGCTGGTGCACACAGACCTGGGAAGGCCGCAGCGCCTGCTGTGGAGAGTTGGCTGCCATTGGAATAGGGCACTAGGGTGAGCCACAGTCAGTTTGATGTCACTTCTGAGTCCTAGATACTTGTTTTCCCTGTCTTTTAGAGAGCTAGCTTTGTTTTATTTGCTGCAGAGATTCCTTTTCCTAAAACTGGGTTCATGAACAGCATGCCTATTACCTTGCAGACTGCTTCTGGCTCCTGGACGCACTCCTTCAGTACACGTCATACGGGGTCACCCCACCTAGCCTCAGCCACTCGGGGAACCGGCAGCGCCCTCCCAGTGGAGTAGGGTTGGCTGCTCCTGAGAGGATGGAAGGTGAGTGGCCTCAGCACTGCTTCAGGAAGTGGGTTACTGAATGCCACTCACGGCATTTCCTAGTGGCTGCTGATGCTGAGCAGGCAGGGGCCCAGGTCCTGTTCCCATGGTGAGTGGACACTGTGCTGCCACCGTCATCCATGCTACCTGCCATGCTTACAGGCAAGACCCCTGCCTCAGGGTCTTCAGAATCACCTGCCAGACACTTGGGCACTCCCTGGTACCAGGCACTGGGCTGGGTGCTTTCTAAGGGTTAACTCACCAGCACCTTCCACCAATCCTTTAAAGTACTCTTTAGTGCAGCTTACAGATGAGGAAATGGAGGTGATGGGAACTAAAGAACTGCCCAGGTCACAGGCAGAAGGGCACTAGAGCTGCCCCCAGGCCTCCTCCCACTCTGAATGTAGCAGGATAAAGCCCATACCAACCCTGTGCCAAAGCACTGATCCTCCAAGCACTGTCCTAGAAAGGAACATGATGTTATTTAAGACTTGCTATCAGACTTATGAGCTCCAGACCTTGAAACAATGAAAACAAAGGTGAAATTCATTGTATTTTATTTTATTAATTAATTAATTAATTTTTTGTAGGATCAGGGTTTGAACTTATAATCTTGCACTTGCCAGGCAGGCACTTGTGCCACAGAGCTATCTCCCCAGCCCCCATGAAATTCATTTTTTTTTTTTTTTTTTTTTTTAAATTTTTTTTTTTTTTTTTTTTTTTTTTTAGAATTTTATTTTATTTTTCTCGTTTCAGAACTTTTGTTTTGTTACTTATTTTTATGGCCAGCTCAGCCTGCCCCGAGGGCAGGGCTGGTGCAGCATGTGGTGCCCGGGATCGAACCGCGGTCCCTGCAGCCACCCAAGCTTTCCTAAGCAGTTGCTTTAGACCACTGAGCCATCCTGCCGGGCCCATGAAATTTATTTATTTATTTATTTATTCATTCATTCATTCATTCATTCATTCATTCTTGTTTCAGAACCTTTGTTTGTTTATTCACTCATTTTTATGGCTGGCTCAGCCCACCCCGAGGGCAGGGCTGGCACAGCATGTGGTGCCGGGGATCGAACCGCGATTCCTGAAGCCGCCCAAGCTTCCCCAAGCAGGCGCTTCAGACCACTGAGCCAACCCGCCGGGCCCATGAAATTCATCTTAATAGTGCATTTTTTAGCGTGGTACATCAAAAATACCATCCAGACATGTGATACCTAGTTTGTCTGTTGCTCAGTAGCCGTATGTAGCTAGCAGCCACATGTAGGATGGAGCAGATCTGAGTAATGGGAACTTTGGAGATGCAGCAAATGAAGCATTTCAGAAGGAAAGATTTTCTTGTGACCTTGAAGGTGGCCTTGTGCTGTGGGTCAGCAGAGGCTGGTACCCAGTGCCATGGACACAACCAGTCTGAAGGGATATGTGCTGGCTTCCCCATACCCCTGAGTCAGTGGGAAAGACATGTGCTCTCTGGGGGCATGTGGAGTGTGGGCCCGAAGCCCGTGGGGACTGCTGGCCAGCCATGGAGGGCTCCCAGCAGGAAGTACAGACTGGTGCACGCAGCCACATTCCCCCGCATATTCATTACAGTGATGGTTTCCTTTCTTGCCCACATTGCTGCTAACCACAGGAAACCATCTTCATCGGTACTCCAAGGTTCTTGAGGCCCATCTGGGAGCCCCGAAGCCTCGGCCTCTGCCAGCCTGTCCACACCTGTCTTGGGCCAAGCCACAACCTTTGAATGAGACCGCACCCAGGTCAGTGTCTGACTGCACTTCTGTCTCCTTCCAAAGTGCTTATGACTCATCCTCATCTTTAATAGGAAAAAATGGAATTGTATCGGCATTATTATTGAATAATCAAATCTTCTGGCTTGTCGTTTTCTGGTTATTTTAATTAGTGAACCTAGTGAACCCCCTTGTGACCTTTAGAAATATGCTCTTTGGTGGCATCCTGCATAAAGGAGTGAATGCTAAGAGCATCAGCCCATATTTGAAAGCCATGGTCCAGCTGCTGCCACTGAGCATCAGTTGGCTGCCTGCTGGGGAGCTGAAGGATGCCACCATCCAGGGTGTCAGCGGTCTCTGTGCCACCCCTAGGCCCCAGGGTAGAGGCTGCTCTGGCTAGGTGTGGATTCTGCTGTGGCTGTCCAGCCAAAAACGTACCATCTGCTTCCTGTCTGGTGCTGTGGCTGGTGAAGCGCCTTGGACTTAGGGAGGCCTGACTTGGTCCCCCAGTCACTGTATATGTGCACATGGTACCACAGTGTGTCACCCCACCCCTCACTGTCTAAACCAACTTCTTGATTTGCATCCTTTTCCTTTGGTTGCCTAAGCTTGAGTTGCTGCTGCTCTCTTCAGCCAAGTCAAACCAGTTGTGTCTGAATTCACCTTTTTTCTGTCAAGCAAGGCCATGTGAGGTGAATGGCAGTTTCTCCTGGCATCATAAAGCAGGGGCCAGGCATCCCAGGACCTGTTGGCTCATCTGCCAACCTTTGCTGTCTCAACCCCCCATAGACACCTAGGCCATCAGTGCCCTCTTAGAGTTGGCCTGCCTGCTGCCAGGCCAACTGCTCTTGAGGCTGCCGTTATGTCTGGGTCAGTGATGGACAGGACTGGGGTGGCCATGGACAGGTAGCAGCCACCCACACTGTGATAGAGGAGGAGGATGCTGGGGAAGGCGTTGAAGTATTCCTGGCTTTATTGTTCCCCTCAGACCAAAAGGGCCAACTATACCACGTGGTGAGTAAATGCCTTTTCTTAGAATATGCTGGACATCACATTGTCTTCTCAGAAGCAGTTTTCTCAGTGACCTTTTAATTACTGAGTACTTTACCCTTCCAATTAATATCCTATCATTCGAAACTTTGGATGCATTTCCATTTTTGCATCCTGTTTATTCATGACCTACTATTATTCTTGCATGCAGATCAGACCTTAAATTCAACATGGTCAGCAATTTCTACCCAAAGGACAGTGTTTGCTAATGTTCCAGAGAACAAATTATGCTCTGCAGTATTGTCCAAGACTAAGAGAGATAGCAACATCCTTTGCAACCCATCTGTCCACATCAAACAGCCCATCAAAAGCTGAGCCTGGCAAGGCTGTAGATAATGCACTGCTCCCAAAATTGGATTTTGCCTGTCATTTTCAGTAATTCCTTCTTCTTAATACGCTGCCACATTTCACATTTATCTCATATTTCACATCTTACTGAAAATTATTCTTCTTCCCCAGAGACCTAGATGGCATATTCTGAATCTCTTAAGACATTTTGAGACCACTTTTAGATTGCTACAGGCAGCTGTGGGCTATGCTGAGGGCAAAATTCCATCTTTTAAAATTACAGACTTTATGGGATTTCAGTAGATGTCAGGTGTCCTTACTTAGTGTCACCCCTGGAAGGGCCCATGCTTCAACAGACCCTCTGTTTCCATCACGTGTTGTGAAATTCTCAAGTGGCAGCACAGCAGCTCCTGTAGTCACCAAACAGTTCAAGTGGACAGCACTTCTGGGAGGCTGGCATGCCCCCACATGGCTAGCTTCAGCCTCAGAAGCTGGCATGCCATTTGATTGCCTCGCCCTCCATTGTCAGTTAAGTTTTCCAACCAATGAACCCACGCCGTGAAGTCAGGGCCCCTGAGACCTGGCTGCAGTCTGGCAGCATTTCTCAGGATGTAGTCAGCTGGAGTCTTGGCACTGCTCCTCCTGCCAGGAGCCTCTCCCAGATCACCCAGATGTGCACTCTGCTCTGGTTGCTGCTGATATGACCAGCATCTTTGCCTTGCCTTGATCAAGGTAAAGGGCACATGCCAGCAGTGCCCTGACAAGTGGACAGCACAGACAGGATCACCGTTGCTTACACGTTTCTCCATGGCTCCCCATTGGCACCCTTCACTCTGACTATAGCATCTCCCCAAGCCGCCTGCTGCCATTGCTGTGGGTTCTTCAGTTCATGGCACATTGACTCAACTAGGTGCCACAGGTTAAGAGTTGATAGCTTCCACAGGACACAGGTCCCACAAGTGCGACAAACACAAGTTCTGCACATGAGCTCATGCTCTGCACTGATTTGTTACATGGAGCTGTCCTGCTCTCATCCAGATGGTGACTTCCTAAGGACTCCATGATGTCTGGTTCCCATTACCCAGCTGTTCCCTTTTCCAGCTTTGCTTTGTGCTTATCAGAAACCAACTGTGGGGCCCGGTGGGATGGCTCAGTGGTCTAAAGCGCCTGCTTGGGAAAGCTTGGGCGGCTTTAGGGACCGCAGTTCGATCCCCAGCACCACATGCTGCGCCAGCCCTGCCCTCGGGGCAGGCTGAGCCGGCCATAAAAAATGAGTGAATAAACAAATAAAGGTTCTGAAACAAAAATAAATAAATAAAATTTAAAAAAAAAAAAAAAGAAAGAAAGAAAGAAACCAACTGTGAAAAACAAACAAACAAAAAAAGAAACCAACTGTGATGGCTTTGTCACCCTAAAGAGAGTCACAGCCCATGTCACTCACCAGGCTTCAGCCCCTCCATGCACCCCAGCTGTCCTCTCAGGTTGCTTGGCAGCGTTTCTGGCAGTAAGCTGCTGTTGGCACTGTTATAAGCCCTGGAGTACAGGTCCCTGCTGGAAGCATGACTTGGACATGTGTGCCTGGGCCCTGGAGGCAGCCCCTTGATCTGGTTGCTACACAGCAGTGCTGAGGCTAGTAGATATGGAGGTGCCCCAAGGTGCCCTCTGGATTAGTTGCTAGTTCTTAGACATCCCTAAGCTCCCAAGGTTGGTACAGTTTCTTATCTGCATTTTCTTTTAATCTCATTTCTCTGAAGTAATCTTTGGAAACATCAAAAGTTGCTCTCCATCGACCTGGACAAAGTGGCGTTACCCAACTTTCGATCGAATCGACCTCAAGTGAGACCTTTATCCCCTGGAGAAAGTGGTGCCTGGGACATGCCTGGAGGTGAGCTCAGAAGCTTCGTGACTGTGCCAAGTCCTTCCGTTCATCCTCAGGAGTGGGCCAGCCCCTCGCTCTCAGGACTGTAGCCTATCTGACTTTCTGTGTAATGTAAATCAGCAAGGCCAAGGCAAGTCAAGATGAAGACGTCAGTTCTATAGGAAAATTCTGCATAGACTTTCAAATTTCAGTTTAAAAGTTATGTTAGCCAAGTGATACATTTAAAGTTTTCTGGAGTAACTTGCACATGCTAACTTTTTGGTCATGTATTAAGAGCCCCAGTGGGTGCCTGTCCTCTGATGGTTTTGCATTGGCCTTGCTGATTCCCAGGATCTCTGGTTCTCTGTCCTAGCTGTCTGGAATGGCACTTGATAAAGCTGGCCTGTGGCCTGGGGTGATGTATTCCTCCACCCCTATCCCTGCAGAGACTACCTTTGGCCTGAGCTGACTATCTGAGCCAGGTTCTTCTGTAGTTGAGACAGTTGGTACCCAGGGACTCCACCTCTGTACTGGACACCACTGCAGTGTCCCCAAGAGGCTCACCTGGCAGTTGCTCTGGTGTTCAGTAATGGCAAGAAGGGTTACCCCAGTTCTGCACCCCAACCTAGGAACTGCTGAGGGGCTCACGGGTAAGTCACAGCAGAACTGATGATCGTGAGCTCAGAAATCCTTGGTGTGGCTCAGTTACAGTGCCTGGCATTCCATCCCAGAGTCCTCTGATGGCCCCATGCTGCATCCATGGAGGGCTGACCAACAGGGGGCATGGCACATGGTCCTCACTACCTCTTCTTGCCATTCAACTAAGTGGGACTGCAGCATGTACCTCTTCTTCCCTCCATTGAGACTAAACCTCCTGTTGGCTTTAGGAAAATAAAATGCTTCTCTGGGCCCCACGGTCAGAGACTATCTGTGACAGGAGCAGGGCCTATGTTCCCAGGAGCCCCACCCCTACCCCACCAATGAGGATGCAGCAGACTGCTCTCACCCACAACATGTTGCTGGCCTGGTTGCTGAGACCAAGATTTAAACATTTACGCTACAAGCCTGAGTAGTGAAAGTAGCTGGCCTTTAGTATCTGGCAGTTTCTGACTCATAGAGGCCGTGGTGGTGGGGGCACTGACATTGTTGACCATTCCCTGTCCTCTCTCAGGGATCATGCCTGGCCGCTACAACCAGGAGGTGGGCCAGACCATCCCTGTCTTCGCTTTCCTGGGAGCCATGGTGGTGCTGGCCTTCTTTGTGGTACAGATCAACAAAGCCAAGAGCAGGCCAAAGCGGAGGAAGCCCAGGGTGAAGCGCCCACAGCTCATGCAGCAGGTTCACCTGCCCAAGACCCCGTCCGTGTGACGTCTGCAGTGGCCTTTGAGGTTGACTCTGCTGAACCAGCAGAGCCTTCGAGGGCTTCCCAGGAGGACCCTGTCGGCAGCTGTGGCTCTGGCTGTCAGCTCTGAAAGGCTTCTGCCTGTGAGGTGCCCAGGCCTAACATACATCTTGAAATATGTCGTGGCCAAGGACTCAGCCAGGAGGACTCAGGCTCAGTTGGAGCAGTGTCACACAGTGGCTGAGTGAACCAAAGACGCAGAGAAGTTGGAGGCTGCCGGCCTCTGCCCACCAAGGGAGCGTGAATTTTTTAAATAAACGAAACAGCCTTGACCAAGCTAAGATATGCTTGTTGAAGGCTATTTTCTATATTTATTATTGGGAAAAGTCACTTTAAAGACATGCTATTTGGAAACAAAGCTATTTTTTGTTGTTGTTGTTGTTGATGGAATGCAGTTTTGTACTACTCCACCATGAAAAGTCACAGGTCCATCACCTCCTTTGTGATGAGAGGCAGACTGAGAGCTGACTTGCACAGATCTGTGAAACATAGGCCTTTGCTTTATTTTTATAAGTATCAACTGCCACTGTGTTTTGTAATTTGGGATCTTGGTTTCACCATTGTTGGTGAAGAAAATTTTCAATAAATAATGTATTACGTGTATGAAGCTGGAGAGTGCTGCATGATGGCTCTTCTTCTGCCTGCCCGTGTGTCTGAGACAGTGTGGACTGCATTCTGAATTAGCCTGCTAAGGTGTTTTCTGAGTTATAAGCATTTCCATTTTAAAAATGTACAGCTCAGTGAGTTTTTGTGTATTCAGTGTACTATGCAACCTCGTCACTTACCACCTAATCCCAGAACATCTTCAGGACTTCCCGGAGCACCACTGGGCCCATTAGCACTATCACCAATCACCCCCTCCGTCCCTGCCCATCAGTGCCGGGAGCCAGTCTCCTCCTGGTCTCTGTGCTTGCCCCAGGCACATGTGGTCAGTGGGATTGCAGCGCATGTACCCCCGCAGCTGCCGCTTTCTCTTTAATGGGGTTCTCAGGGCTCAGCATGGCATGGCGTGACGTGTGCAGGTGCTCACTTCCTCCCCAGGACTAAACATGGTTGCATGTAACAGGTGGAGCGCATCTTGCTTCTCCATCACTGTGAGTGGCCCTCTCCCAACTTGTGTGCAGCAGGCTGTATTTTCACCCAGGTGTGATGGATGATTTCGAGTCGCCTGTCTGAGGAGCTGCTGAGCCTGGCCCCAAGGTGGCTGCACCTTTCCTGTGCTTGCCGGAGTATGGCTTCTTCACGTGAGAGGCCAGTTTCCCTACACCCTCACCGACTCCTGTTTCTTTCTCATTTCCTAGGTAAAGCCTCCTCGCCAGGATGAAGTGGCATCTCATTGTGATTTGATTTGCATTTCCCTAAAGACAGAGAGAGAGAGAGAGAGAGAGAGAGAGAGAGAGAGAGAGAGAGAGAGAAGATGAGAGAGAGGAGGCAAGAGAAACTGATACAGAACATTTTTGTGTGCTCATCGGTCAACTTTTTAGAGCTCACACAGGCTCCTTGTTGATGTTTGCTGAAAGTTTATCAGTGGCCATTTAATTGGATTATATACATCCTTGTTCTTAAGTTGTAAGAATTCATTATGTACTGTATTTCAAAAAAAAAAAAAAAATCCCTTAGCAAACTTGGAAGTATTTTCTCTCACTCTCTGGGTTGCCTGTTCCCTTTTCTTGATGGTATCCCTTGAGACATAAAAACCTCTAGATTTTATTGAGAGGGATTTTGTTGTTCTCTAGGTCATGTCTGAGAAACTATTACTTGATCCAAACTGGCCTGTTCCTATAGGTCCCAGCCTGACTTGTGTGCTCTGTGTGCCCCCTGGCCAGCTGCTGTGGGCATGTGCAGGGAGGGCAGAGGCCCAGGGGTGTGACAGGGCGACAGCAAGTCACTAAGTCAGAGTGGAGAGGAAGAACCACTTGGAACTGCCGTGTGGTTGGCAGATGGCTTGGGTCCACACAGAACTAGTTTCACTACTGGCCGCTGTTGTCTGTGGGACTTTATGTGCCTGAGAGCTTATAAAGCACTTACTGTCTGTCATCACAACCCTGTGGGGAACAGCACAGGGCACTGTCGGCAGAAGGCCATGGATCTGAACGTGGCTTCTACTGTCCAAAGGAGGGTCAGTTAGCTGTGGAGCCCTTGTCTTCCTGCCAGTCCTCCACAGGGGCCTCTGTTGGCTCCCGAGCACTGTGCTAGCTAGGTCACCCCTCACACACAGGGCCAGGCAAGTCACAGGAGAAGGGCAGGTGACGATATTAGTGCAGGCCATGTCTCCTCACTGCAGCATGTTCCGTCACCTTGGTCCACTCTGCGACCCCAGCTTTTCAAGGGTCCCGCTTGCCCCTGTTGTGGATGCCCATTGTTCTAGTGAGCAGCTGCATCTCTAGAGACCACAAAGGAACCATCATTGAGACACAGCCACAGGAGTCCCTGGGGGTGGGGAGTGTGGGCTTCCTGTTGTCTCGTCCTGGATGCATGGAATGAAATACCAGTGGTGACCTGGCAGTGTGTCCTGGTCCATCTTCAGATTGTCCTGTGTAGGGGACAGCCGCATCCAGGCCTTTCTCTGCCTGCACTTATACACAACTGTGTGACCTGCCCCATCATTTGGGGTGCCACCCACAAGAAGAGACCACAGAAGCCTGCCTGGCAGCAACCACAACGCACCTGCTGAACACCTGCTTATGGGAGTGGCTGAGGTCAGGGGGTTCCTGGGGCTCAGGCCTACAAGGTGGAGGTGACCCTGAGCTGGCCTGGCCTGAGCCCTGAGGCCCTCCACACTGGGCAGTTTCTGCTGACCCTGGCTGGCGCAGGAAGCCCACTCGCCAGAGGGCCATTTGACCTGGATCAGCTGGATGCCAAGCAGAGAGCCAGGACTTCTTGGCGGGCAGGCCGCCTGCTTCTCTGCATGCAAGCAGACACTTAGAGAAATGGTGCAAGCTTTAATTGTTTTTAAATGCCCATCCAGAGGCTGGGGAGATAGCTCAGTAGAATAAGTGCTAAGGACCTGAGCTCAATCCCTGGTTCCACACAAAAAATTAAAATAAAAATAAATGCTCATCGCCGGGCGTGGTGGCTCACGCCTGTAATCCCAGCACTTGGGAGGCTGAGGCAGGAGGTTCAGTGTGAATTCGAGACCAGCCTGGGCTACAGAAGTGAACTCAAGGCCAGTCTGAACTGCATAATGAGACCCTGTCTCAAAAAGACAAAAAAAAAAAAAGTGCCCATCCAAGTAGATCTTAATAGACAAAACTGGTTTCATGAGCTGGGGATACAGAGGCATTGCAGGCTGTTGTGGAAATACACACCTTGGGGCTTCTCTCCTGAGTCGCCTGCTCTTTGGGAGGGCTTTTTGGGGGTGATGTTACCATGGAAACTAGTGGCTCCACTCTTGGTATGTTCCCAAGGAAATGAAAACGGGCAGACAATCAAAATCCTCTGGGACAAAGTTCCCAGCTGAGGTGTGCAGTGTCCAAGGGGCAGAACCACAAAGGGCCATCTGAACGCCAGGGTCTCTGGAGACCTGCGTACCCCCTGTGGGGGCAGGGCTGCAAATGCCACATCGTGTGTGATCACATTCCCACATGGCCAGAGCAGGCAGACCCAAGGATAAGAAGCAGGTTGGCGGCAGCTGGGCCAGGGGTAGGAGCTTTCTTTAGAGGTGAGGAAAGTGCTCTGGAATCGGTGGAGGCAGTCACACCACTGTCAGTATAACTTGACCAATTAAACTTGTCAAGTTATGCTTAAGACAAATTTATACCCATTCTCTCTAGTCCACATAGGTACCCCTGCCCCCCACTTAGGGGACATAACCAAGTAGCTCCCGGGAGGCCCTGGGGTGACCAGATAAGGTGCTCTGGGCCCTCAGACCCCAGCCTAAGTGAGCGTCCCAGGGGTTGGGAGTCAGTGGATGCAGACCCTGCGGCTTGTCTGTGCCCTGCCAGCCGCCTTCTGGCTGCCAGCCCATCCTACCCTTCAGGTTGGGGCTCCTGAAACGGCTCTCTCAGAGAGCTCTCTCAGAGAGCTGTGGGAGCCGGAAGTCCATGGCTCGGTGTTCTTGAGGGTAGAACTGGAACACAGGGACCTGTACATTCCCCACCAATTCCCACAGTAGAAGTGACCATAGATCTGAGGGCTTAAAACAACACATTTGTTTTGCATTTTGGCATGTTGGGAGCCTGAATGCAATTTCACTGACTGAAGTCCTGGTGCTCATCCTGTGAGATTTGGCTTCCCGCCTCTCCAGCAGAATGGCTGCTGAGACTCAGCTCCTGTCTCTCCCCCAACCCCCACCCCTGCTGTCTGCACTGGGCCTTTCTTCTCTGACCTCTGACCCTTGTGTCCCACTCCAAGGACACTGTGATGATGTTCGCCCACCTGGGTAACTCAGAGGCCTTTGGATGGGAGGAACTTTATGTTAGGTCACATTCTTATAAGCTCAGCAGGTTGGGTCGAGGACATCTTGGGTGCTCATGTGCTGACCACACTGGGTTTCTGGATCCCTGAGGCAGCATGCGTGTCCATGAGAAAACTTTGGGTTCTGGGTGAGTACCTACTGATGCTGCCACCCATGCTGCAGAGTACAGGGCCCTCAGCATGGCAGGACAGGGCCACCTTGCTCTGCTCCTTGAGTGCATCTGCCGCACTACTTGGGGCCCAGGCCAGGCCTAGAAGCTGCAGAGCAGGCCTGACAATGAGCTGAGTGGTGGAGGACCTGCCAGAGGCCCTACCAGCTCGGGACATAGCTCTGAGAATGCCCATGGACTGTCAGGCTTCCTTGAGGAGCATGACAAGAATTCCCACCTTGCCATAACCCATTACTCTGGAGCTCGAGGAAGGGGCTAGCCTGGCTGAGAGGAATCCTCAGGGTCCTGGAGCACAGAATCCTAAGATTTCACAGACATTCTAGAAGATTCCAGCTAGGCAGAGGCTAGAAGACAGTGGCAAGGTGGTATGCGCTCCTGCCTCAACAGCAACAGCTGGCATGCAGCATCCATGCCTTCCTACTGGCTCTGCCCAGCAGCCCCAGAGAGGAGGGACTGTCATCACAGGTATCACAGAAGCAGCCAGTAAGGGACAAGGCTTCTATTCACCTGGTGCTGGCTGCAGAGTCCTGCCTGCCATTGGACCCAGAGCTTCCTAAGGGATGTAAGCACAGGTGGGAAAGAGCCAGGTGAGAGTCTCTGGGTGTTCTCTGATATGCTCTGTGGGCAGGAAGGAGAGGTCCTCAGGAGCTCCTGATCCACAGGGAATGCGGACTGGAAGTGGCCATGTGGTGTGGGGTGCTCCTGAGCAGGTGCTGTGTGCCCCCACCTGGGTAGTCCCCAGGTGTAACCCCTTGCCTGCCCTCTACTCTGCCAGGCCTGCTGGGCTAGACTGAGTGTAAGGGGCCATGGGAAAGGTCATGGAGCGCTGTGATGCAGGCTGCAGAGGGTGGATATCAAAGCCCCTCAGAATTAAGAGGTTTTCCCCATTGCCTGGGATTTCACAGTCCAGTGGCCAATTTCTAAGTCATGCGCATTAATGGGCAGCTAATGAGGGACCCTGAGCAGCCACAGGGCCGTGCCCATTCCCCCAAGCCAGATTAAGGAGAGCAAAGCCCAGCCCTGGTGCAGGGCACCTTGGCGCTGCTCTCGGGAGGCCCAGTCAGGAGGAGGAGTGAGTGGCATAGCTTCTGGGAAGCCTGTGGCTGCGTCTGCACCCATCCCGGGCCCCAGCCCCCCACGTCTCTGCTCTGCCCAGGGCCACATTGCCGCAGCCTAATGCACATGTCTGCCTCATTGCCAGGCAGCTCTGACCACTGGTGGCACCTGTACAACTGTCCCACTGGGACCAGTGAGGGGAAAGGCACCACTGGCCACTCCTAGGAGCTCAGCACAGTGTCCTGGGGCGAAGGAGGCGGAGATGGGAATGATGTGACCACAGCCAAGGCGCACAGCAGCCCCCAGAAGCTGGAAGAGGCAGAGAGCCTTCCCCTGGCACCTCCCAAGGGAGCTCAGCCCTGCTTACTCCTTGACCTTAGAATCTTGGCCCCCAAAACCGAAAACATGTACTTGGTATTTCTGTTTGGATTTTTATTTCTTCTGTCCTGGGAATTGAACCTAGGGCCTTCAGAATGACCCTCATCCCCAATTCCTTTTTATTTAGTTTTGAGATAGGATTTTCCAAGTCACTAACTTGTCTCTCCATGTTGGGCACTTACTTGTGATCCTCCTGCCTCAGCTTCACAGAGTGCTGGGGTCCCAGACATACACCACCACGCTTGGCTGAATTGCTTTGGTTTCAAGCCATTGAGTTTGTAGTATTTTGTTATAGCACTCTTGGGGGACCTTTCCCTTTTCTGGAGTCCATGTTCATGTATTCATTCAGTCATTCATCATTCCCTCCTTGACAGAGCCATGACAGTCAGCTGATGACCTCAGGGTAGTGTGACATCTCAGCTGTGGAGGCCAGACTGACTCTGGTATCGGGCCCAGCCCCATCCCTGACAACAGGAGATTCTGCAAGCTGCTGCTCTGCCAGCCAGAGCCAGGTGCTGCTCTGTGCCAGCCTGCTCAGGATTCAGGGTGAACACTTGTGCAGAGCCCAGCTCGTGGGGCGCATGAATGTCTGTAAGATGTCCAGCACTGCGCTCTGCACTGCAGGGCTGGCTCCCCTCCCATGTACCTGTGCCGAGCAGCTGGGCCCAGCTGATCAGATACTTAGGGACGGAGCTCAGGAGGCAACAGAGCCGGGGGCTGGGAATCTCAGTAGCCAACCGGTGAGAAAGCCCTGTGGGGAATCTCTCCTGTAGGCTCATGGGCCTGGGCAGGGCTCTGGGCTTCTAAGATGCTTAACTCCAAGCAACAGTTCTCAGAAAAGGTCCCTGGACCCTCAGCATCAGCAGTGCCTGCAAACTTGTTAGAAATGCAGATTCCCAGGCTATGTGCCAGCCCCACTGAGGGGGAATTGCTGGAGATGGGGCCTGCAGTCTGAAAAACACCCCAGGGAATTCTGATGCCAACTATAGGGCAGGGAGCGGGGATGAGAGGGAGTCCCATTTCCAGGGATAATTAGGGTCATGTTCAAGATTTGATGTCATTTGCATCTTCCCAAAGAGTGCCGTGGCCAATATTCTGCAGCATGGCTGATGGCTCTCACCGTAGAGTCAAAGTGTGGCCTGAGACCAGTGACCCCAGCCTCCCCAGGGCCACATCCACAGTGGGAGGAGTCAGCCTGTAGCACAGTCAGCAGGGCCCAGGTGAATGTGGGTACAGCATTAGCCTCAGAGGGGCTATGGCCTCCAGGCCTTGGGTGGAAGGAGCTGAGCCCTGCCATACCATCCCTCCCAGCAAGCTCCCTCCCACCCTGGGGAGGGGCCTGTGGTAAGCCTGTCTTAAGACATCAGCAGCTCAGCAGCTGCAGGCTCTTGGGTCAGGGTTCTGGCTCCTTATTCCTGCCCCAGCACATGTCCTCCAGGGCCCCTGAATGATCAAAGGACTCAGCCTATCACTGGAAGCACTAGGTTCTTTCTCGGTCCACACCAACACTGACCCACGCGATGCAGCTGGGATACCCAGAGCACCCCTGAGGCCTGTCTGGAGAGGGGAGGCCAGGACTGTCTGGCCCCTTACGGTGGGATTTGGTGGTAAGGGCTAGGGCTTGGACACTGGGCACAGGAGTTGGGGAAGCATGGAAGTGGGCAGGGATAAGGGGCTTGGGGTTGATGGGGATGGGGGGTTGGAGTTTTGGAAGAAAAGAGGGAAGGAGAAAGGAGTCTGTGTCACCCGGGGGCTGAGAGGGAGGACTGAAGTGAGAATGGACAGGGTAGGAAGTTTGCAGCGCGGGCTGGGGATGTAGCTTGGTGGCACAAGTGCCTGCCTAACAAGGTCCTGAATTTGATTCTAGGTACCAAAAAAGAAAAAAAGCCTAAGGACCAGAAGTCATGGGGGTGGGGGACAAATGCCATGGGCTCTGACTTTGGAAAGTGGGGCCAGGGCAGAGGGAGGGCTGAGAGGCTTTGGTTCTTGCAGACTTGGGGAGCGGAACCTGCCGGATCTCAGCCAGGAGACTTAGAGCTGGGAGGCAGGAGTGGGATCACTGCCTTTCTCTGCAGCCCTCTCTGGTCCCAGCCATGGAGGAACAGATGGCAGGAAGCAGAGGCCTTCGAGAAAAGCCCCTTCCTGGCACCACCACACCCACTTTGTCCTCTTTGGGTGCTGTCTTCATCCTGTCAAAGTCAACACTGGGAGCCGGCTTGCTCAACTTCCCCTGGGCCTTCCACCAGGCAGGAGGCATAGTGCCTGCTTTCCTGGTGGAGCTGGTAAGTCCCTAGCAAGGCTTCAGAGATCTCTTGGGGCACTGGGGGCGTGGCTCTGGCTTTTCTGGGTAGGATTCTTGACAAAACTAACGCACAGCCGGCTCTACCCCATAATGGCAGGATGGCATCCCGCTCCTGTGGGCTGTGGTCTTAGGCAGAGTGTGTCATCTTCAGTGCTAAGTGTGTTGGAACCACAGCCAGCAGCTCACAGGTACAAGCCTTGCTATGCTGTCCATGAATCTGCCTTTGCCACCAGGAAGGAGGGAACCACCTGATCTCGGTTCTTGCTGTTGCTGTAGTCCTATGTGCAAGACCGAGCCTCACACAGGTGCAGCACTGCCCATGAGCCAGGGCTACTCTGGGTGGAGGACAGAGTTGTCCGCCTCCTGCTGCTTTGAGTCTTCCACGGGCATCAGACTGAGGTCACGGGGAAGAGCAACTGCACACGGGTGTGGGAGTGCCCTGCCATGTTTTTGGTGCTGCTCCGCCCAGGCTCACAGAACTGCTGGCTGGGGCTGAGTGTTCTGCCAGAGCCAGCAAACAATAGCAGGGCTTCGCCTCGGCTGCAGGCCCTTCACACTCTTGGGAGTTGCTCAGCCTCTCCTTGCCTGGGGTGTCACTGGAGCAAGCTAGTCCCTCTGGAACTGTGACCTAATGGGAAGTCAGACAGTGCAGCAGCAGGAAGGTCACGTGTGGGGCTGCACATGGCCCGGGGTGTCTGAGACAGCTGGGGGAAGGTGAGGGGCCCTGAGACCACAGGAGCTGGAGGTTAGGCTCTGGCCCTCCCAACAGGAGGCGTTCATGAGCACATGTCTCCCCAGCACCATGCCAAGTGGAAGAAGCCAGGTCTGGAGGTGCCCAAAGGCACAGAAAATGCTGTCATTGCTTTCCCCTGGGGAAACTGACTGGGACAAGACCTAGAGCTGGAGGACAGTATGGTGGTGTCCGTGCCACGGGGTTTGGAGCACACGTGTGTGTCTGTCATGCCCAGTAAGACACGGAGGATTCTGCATCTCCTGCTGCCTGAGCTGAATCCACGAGGAAGGCTAGGGCTGGTGGTGTGGACATGTGGGAGCACTTGAGAGAAAGACACTGATGCCTTCAACTTCAGAGGTGTCCAGAATCAGCCTGGCGTGGTGGCACACACCTGTGATCTCAACTACAAAGAGGCAGCTGAGGCAGGAAGATTGGCCAATCAGGGGAAACCCTGTGCCAATGTTTAAAGGCGCTGGCGATGTAGCTCAGTACAAAGGCCTTGGGTTCAACTCCTAATATTGCAGAAAAGTCAGATTGAGATGGATTGGTGCACACAGGTGGAGACATGATAAAATGGGTTCTAGCACCTGTTCATGGTACAACCTTGAGTGTAGACTGTGAGCATTCACTGTGGAAATCTAACACTCAAATATGTGCAAGGTATTTACAGTAAACACCAGGAGAATACTATACTTAAGCTACCACTGAGAAATCCTAGGAGGACACGAGCAGGATGCTCCCCATCTGGTGCCCTTGGCCCAGGCAGGGCTGAGCTGAGCGTGTTTACCATGGTCTACTCCCTTATGAGGTGGGCAGGGCCACCCCACTTCCCAGGTGGCAAAGTGAAACTGATGGTCTATGCCACGCAGCAGGGTACAGTTGAGTTTGATTCAGACCCAGGTGTGGTTGCTCCGGCTCTGATCTGTCCATGCCCTACGTGCCTGCACCCCAGGTGATTTCAAGAGTAGTTAAATGCTGAGTTTCCTTGGTTTCCTCTGTTCCGCTGAGGCAGGAGTGTGTCAGGACCTGGGTTCATCTGCACTGAAGCTCTGATTACAGGCGGGTCGTGGTGTATCTGGAGGAACCCTGTCCCTGCCTCCTGCAGTGACGGGGCCACATGCAGGGTGCACCGGGGATGGGCTGTGGGTGCACCCAGCCCTGATGTCCTTCTCCGAAGGTCTCCTTGGTGTTCCTGATCAGTGGGCTGATCACCTTGGGCTATGCAGCCTCCATCAGCGGCCAGGACACCTACCAGGGTGTGGTTCGAGGGCTGTGTGGTGCCACCATGGGGAAGCTGTGCGAGGCCTGTTTCACCGTCAACCTGCTTATGATCTCCGTGGCCTTCCTCAGGGTGATCGGGGACCAGCTAGAGAAGTGTGAGTATCTTGGCTAGAGGACGGGTGGTCAGGGTGCAGACCCTGCTGTAACACCTGGGTCCCCAGTGAATGGCAGGGCACAAGACACTGGGTGGAGGTGCCCCAGGAAGACAGCAGAGGCAAGACCATGCCTGAGCTCCAGATGTGCCCCGAGGGAGCCCCGCAGGTCACTAACAGGATAACAGGGAGACTGCCTGAGCTGCTCTGTGGATGGGGAAACAGCCTCTTGCAAGGGCCCCCACTAGACTCTGGGAGCACTTTGCCCTTGGGAGGCCCAGGACTCAGCCCCCTGCCTAGCCTTGCCTCTGGTCTCCTAAGGCATTCCTTGAGGCCTGCTTCTCTGACCCTTAGTGGTACCTCCTGCTCTTGTTTCCAAGCCATTCAAAGTACTTAAGTTTAGCTGCAATTTCTTCTTTGACTAGGGATTCTGGAATTGAGTGTAATTTCCATTTGGGGAGTTGGTCAGAGCCCCTCTGGCTCTGCATTGTGTAGGAGAGCACCCTGTGTGAGAGCTGGCACCTCGGGCCTCACATGTGCTAGGAAGCGCATTACCACGCAGCAACTGCCTTGGCCCTCCAGCTCTGAGCTCTGTGAAGACAGCACTGTGGCCTAGGATGGGTCAGTCTGGCAAGCATCCCCGGGCTCTCACTGGATGTGTACACTGCAGTAGCTGCAGACCATCCTTAGATCAAGGCATCATCAGCTCTATTTAGTTAGTTCTTCCTTAGAAGCCTTATTGGCTTTTTTAAAAAAAAATTTCTTCTTGGTCTATCCATCTCTAAGAGAGGGCTGTTAGAAAGAGGTTTTGTTGTTCTCTGTTTAATTTTATTGGCCTCTGCCTCATGGTTTTCAAGGCCCCATGACTAGGTCCATCTTCTCCTTATGCAGTAGTCTGCATTCTCTGGCATTAAGGGCCACAGTGGCACCTTCCCTGTTGCAGCCAGAGCCAGCCCAGCTTCCGTAGTACCCGTGTTTAGATAGCGGGGATCTTTCCTGTGCTTTTACTTTGATCTAACTACGGCTCTGCATTTTTAAATGCATTTGATACAGGTGGCTGAATATGCTCAAATCTTGTACTTCTAACAATCTTGACAAGCTCAGACTTAATTGGCATGTTTACACGTACTTGGCATATAATTGGATAGGATTGAATGTAAGCCTCCATTTTGCTATTTTTTCGTCTCTTTTGACCCATGCCTGCAAAGGCCCTGCTGTGAGATTTTGGAATGAAGGCTGCCATGGCTTAGAAACTGTCTTTTACCACCACAGAGTACAGAGGCTGGCATCTCTGAACCTCTTGGTGGGTGGACACTCACAAAACACCCTGTCCACCAGAGGCATGAGGAGCTTTCCCTAAGCTTCAGCTCCAGGGAGCTGACATGTGGCGGTTGGCAGAGGTCCTGAGGCTCAGTGTCAGAGCTCTCTAACTCAAGTCCTTGCTGGAGGGGGAGCCTCAGCCCCAGGTCTACATGGGTGGGGTGGAAAGGACACTGCTCCTGGGTTTCTCCTTAGGTACCTACAGCTGTGTGCATCTTTGGCAAGATGCTAAATAGAGGTGTTTGGGACAGGTGCTGCATAAGTTAGGGAGAAATGACACTGTCCTGGGTGCTAAGGACCTCAAGTGTCCTAAAGTCACAGGTTTGAGATGGAGCTGGGGGAGTTCCCACTTAATAGAGCTTCCAGATAGCAGGTGAGTGCAGCAGGTGGGAGGCACAGGGCCCGTCCAGCATGGGGTAGAGTCTGTGCCCTTTGCCATCTGCCACCTTCTGCGTGCACATCCTGCCAGGCGTCCAGCCCGGGCATGCTTGGCCTTCCCCGGGGATGGCTCTGCATAGCAGCATGGCTCCCGTGTCTTTTCAGCAGATGAGCTGGTCTCCAGGCCTTTCTTTGCAAGGCCAGTCATTGTTGTTTAGAACAAAAAAAAGGTAACACTATGTGCAGATGACCTAAATTAGCGAAGCCGCCCTCTCCCCTCCAGAGGGGTCTCAGCCACTGCCTTCCAGGGCTCCTGACTCCGTCCCTACCTGTCCTGCCTCTCAGGTCAGCTCCCCAGTGCCCATCCACTGGTGTCAGAATAAGAACAGCCCCAGACTCTCGGCTTCTTCCCCTGACACCTTATGTCTCTGGCCCTTAATAGGGGACCTCCTAGCTTTGCTCTGCCATGTGTGGTGGACAGGATCCCATCTGGCTCTCAGCGTGGCTTCTATAACCTTGGCCTTCCAGCTGCCACAGGCAATGGTTGGGCTGACAGAGGCCATGTGAAAGGACCCCAAGGGGCTGACAGAGGCCATGTGAAAGGACCTGGCAAGTCATGGTGGCTCCAGTGGGGGCGTCAGGCTGCCCCTGAGTTCCCAGCTCAGTTTCTGCCTCCTTCCCGGCAGTGTTTGATGCCCTCCTGCCCAGTGGCCAGCAGCCCGGGTTTGCTTCCCAGCGCTTTGCACTGCCCCTGCTCTCCACACTGGTCATCCTGCCACTGTCTGTGCCACGGGAGATCGCTTTCCAGAAATATACCAGGTATGTGGGCTATAGCCCACCATTGCAATGGCCCACCTTTGAGCAGTGGATGCACAGACATCATGGGAACCTCAGGCCTGGACCTCTGGCTTGGAGAACGGGAAAACATGAGAAATCGACAAGTAATAGCCCAGGGGAAAAAGAATCAGTGTTGCATCTCGTTTTGTTACGCAGTTGTTAGAGGCTTTGTGCACAAACTCAGAGTGC
Source organism: Myocastor coypus (assembly GCA_004027025.1). Classification (NCBI taxonomy): domain Eukaryota; kingdom Metazoa; phylum Chordata; class Mammalia; order Rodentia; family Myocastoridae; genus Myocastor; species Myocastor coypus. The sequence continues at coordinate 104,245 of PVJA010000117.1, read as the reverse complement.
TCAGGCCTTTCCTCCACTTTTGTCATGAGGCTTTCCCTGCACTGAAAGGAAGCCTGTTCCAGCTTCCACCCCAGGGCTGCCCACCTTTCCTTCACTATATAAGACTAGTGAGTGTCCCCTCAAGACTACTGCAGGCAGCCCCTCCAGGTTGGGCCAGGGGCCCTGTCTGTGTCCTAACTTGGTGCTGAACCTGAGTGCTGCTGGCTGTCCTGGGGAAAGGAGCATCACCACAGCTGACACCCCCTGAGTGTGGGTACTGGAGGGTCCCACAGGCCTGGCCCTGTGCTAATGCAGCACTGCCTGTGCTCCACAAAGGGACAGAGATTCTGGCATAGGGTAATGGGGGCATTGCGCTAGGGTTCAAATGCTGCTGTGCTCCCCCAGTGTTGGCCATGTGTGTCACCCCAGGAGGCCCCTGACCCTGTTCCCAACTATGTGTCAGTGTCCTAGGTACCTTGGCTGCCTGCTACCTGGCTCTGGTCGTCACCACACAGTACTACCTCTGGCCCCAGGGCCTCGCGCATGACCCCCACCCCTTGCAGAGGTGAGTCTGTGGGAAGGGCTTTCCCAGGCTGCAGGGGGCCTCAGAGGGTGAAGGAGTCCTTCATGACTCCCCTGGGGCCTGTGTGTCTCTGACGTGTGTGAATACCAAGGGGAAGCCCCCTTTCTCCAGAAAGAGCAGGGATGTAAAGGCACTGAAGATGCAGAGGCTGTGGAACCCAGTGGCTGGACACAGCACCCCACGCGCATGCATGGGGAATAGCAAAGGGGGTGGCTGGGCCAGCTTGAGCCAGGGCAGGAGTGGTGTGAGGTGGATCCTCCAGGTGAGCTGTTCCGGCCACAGCAGGGCTGTGACAGGTTGTCTCCAGAGGGTCCCCTGGCCCCTGCAGTCTGCCAAGCTGGGCTAGAGACACAGATCATAGGGACCCTGCTCAGATCCTGTTCTTCCCACTGAGGAGCTCTGGGAGGACGTAATGAGACGAGGAGAGGTGTGCTGCGAAGCGCCCCCTGCTGGAGGGTTCATCCCATCAGGAGTTCCTGTCAGTTCTGGAGCTGACGCCCAAAACCGAGGCACCTGAAGTCGGAGGGGAGGCTCTGCCCTGCTCTGCGGAAGCTCTGCCTGCCTCCTGGTGCAGAAACCTTGCTCTCCAGGCTGCTGTCACGTCCAGATCGTCCCCTCCCTGAGCGTCTCTTATAAGGCCCCCCCAGTCACAGGATATGGGCCTGCCCAGGTCCAGCGCCACCCCACCTAAATCACCTCTACAAAGCCGCTGTTCCAAGTAAGGCTGATGTCGAGGTGTGGGCATAATAGAGAGTGTGTCCCTGCAGCTGGCAAATAAAGTGAGCAGCCACCAGGGCACCAGATTTGCCCATGGAGACCCCGGTGCCATGATGAGCCACAGCAGGACACGTGAGGGCCAGAGCCAAAGAGAGTTAGGTTCAGAGAGGAGACAGCAAAAGACACAGGGAACAGGGAGAGGAGAGGGCTGTGGGGTCTGAGTCAGAGCACTTTGGGGGTGAGGGCAATAATTGGCAGAGACACAGGTGATAGTGCAGCAAGCCAGTAGCTGCTGCCTTGTGTCCTTGTGGCAGGAGGGCATGACCCTGGGGCTCCGCCACTATTTCCTGGGCACAGGAGGGTCAGACTGGGAGGGCCCAGGCAGGTACAGTATGGAAACACAGGCATCTTGTGACCAGGAAGCCCAGCCACCCTTGGTGGTGCCACAGAGCAGCATAGAACAGGGGCTCTTCTGCCTCAGGGTCCTGCACCTGCTGAGACAAGGGACCACGTGCTTAGCAGCTCAACGCACATCAGAAGTCTAATCAGAGAGTTATAGAGTGGACTGCAGGGGAAGCAGGGCTAGCACTTTCCAGAGCGCCAGGGCAAGTCACTGTCAGAACCACTGTTGTCCTTGGCTTATGGCCCTTTCCCCTTCCTTCAGAGCAGCCCCTGTGTCTGTCTCTGCCTTCTGCCATCATCACATCTCCCTTTGTTCCTCCACAGCCAGGTGGGGTTCTATGTTGGGGTACTGTGCCCTGGGCTCACCTGAACTACCCAAGGACTCTGCCTCAGGGTCTTTAACCATGCCCGGAGTCCTTTTCACCTGTGTGGTGACACACATGCAGGCTCCAGGGTTAGGCAGTGAGCATCTTGTGGGACGCTGGGCTGCTACATCCAGGGAACTCAGACTCTGCAGGGGACACCGATCATGTCCCAGCCTGCTGTGTGTCCCTTGGTGTGACAGCCTGACACAGAAGGAGCTTGTCAGAAGCCAGGACCACTGGGGGAGCCCTGGGGAACTTGACCCGAGGGCTCTGCCCTGCACTCCTGCCTTCTTTGCTGAACAGAATATTGGGGCTTCATTGGACTGAAGCTTGCTCCTGTTCAGCTTGGGAGCAAATGCCCAGGAGGGAACATAGGAGCCCTGGTAGCCTCAGCCCTTGCAGACCCCAGCCACGGGGTGACTGCAAGGCCACCAAACCTCAGCCAAGATGTATTTCCAAAGTGCAATGTGTAGCAAGTGTCCTCTTCCCTTCTCAAGGCCGTGTCGGGGACACGGTCATGGAGAATGCGTATCATAGCCACACTTGGTCACATCTCCCTGGGATCATTTCAAAGCATCCTCCCCCACGCGGGTGACCTGAGTCTGACCACTTCTTAGCAAACACCTGTGCTGTCTGTCCATAGCCCCTCCTCCTGGACATCGATGTTTAGCGTCTTCCCCACCATCTGCTTCGGCTTCCAGGTGAGTGTAGCTCGTGGTACTCAGAGGCTCCCTGCTCCTGGAGGATGGCGTGGCTCTCAGGGAGGAGCTGTGGGACTTGCTCTAGGATGTGCCACTCTCGGCTATCTTCTGACTGTTGAGTGGGGCTGCATCTGGGCTCCTAGGGAGCATAAGCTGCCCTTGAATCTGGGGCCCCGACCTTCATATGCAGTGACAACAGCTCCATGCTTGCTGGGTGTGGAGTGCAGTGGAGACCTGGGACCTGTTCCCCTCTGCAGAATGCTCATGGGACTGTCCCAGTGCGAACACCTGCACTGGATTCCATCAGTGTCCCATGGCTGCTGGGGCCTGAGGGGAAATTCACACCTTGGGAAGGCGCAAGCGTGTCCAGGCATCTGGGTGGAGCATCAGAGGATGGGATAGATGGAATCTTGGTAGAGTGTGCTGAGTGACAACACAAGAGGACAGGTGTGGGGCAGCTGCTGGAGGTGGGGTGCCAGAGCTGGAAGGACACTAGTGAGGAGCCGCGTGAAGGGACAGTGAGGTGAGGGGGTGGGGCCTGTTCCCACTGCAGACAGGCGGCAGCCACCCTTTCAGGTGTCACTGTAGTGACAGTTCACCTCCAACCCCTGAACACAGCACCCTACCCACCACCATGAGCAAAAGCGCTCCGAGCACAGCTGAGCTTGAGCTTGCCGATGTGGGACGGTCTCCCGTGCAGCCATCCAGGTTTCCTCCCCTTTCCCACCAGCAAGTGCCCATGCATGTGCACTTTCTTGGAGAACCATTTGAGAAACAATTCTGAAACATTTCTATTTCACGTTTTTCCCCTTGAGAATCATTTTTGAAAACACAGAGCAAATGTTCCCAGTTCTCTTCCTTATAAATAGCTCATGCTGTGCCTGGGGCTCAGCCAGCCGCTTGTGTGGCTTCCTTGGGCCTCTCTGCATGCCCAGCATCTGGGAAGAGGCACGGTGCTACTTCTCTGCTGGCTGTGGTCTGGTCATGGCGTGGCTGCCCGCGCTAGCCAGAGCCATGTGGTGCAGCAGCAGGTGCCAGCTGTCTTCCAGATGCCTGCAGGCCATGCCTTTGTCCAGTGGCTCCCTTCTCGGTCTGCTAGCAGCCCGGCCAGCTGAGGGCTGTTGCTACTGACACAGGAAGCAGTGATGGGGAGCCGGGGTGGACAGGATATGAGCCTGGAGGTCAGGAGAGGGGGAGGCAGGCCAGACTAGGCTGGTGGTCATCAGGAACTCTGACCTGATCCCAAGGCGTCAGCCCATTTAGCTGTGCACCCCACACCCCAAACAGAGCTGGGCAGAGCAGTGGTGTTCTGTTCCCTGCCCCCTGGCCACACTGGGCTTTTGTTTGTTTGCCTCTTTCCTGAGATGCAATTTGCCTCCCCTCCAGTGCTCCCACTCCCCACGTACAACAGAGTTATACATCTGTGACCATCTATTTCAGAGCACCTCCCCACACCAGAAGGGGTCCTCATGCCCGTGGAGGTGGCCCTGGCCCTTGCCCAGCCTCTAGTAACTTTTGACCTGCCTCTGCCTCTGAGTTTCCTTGTAACAGGTGCTTCATGCAAATGGGACTATGTAATGGGTGGCCCCTTGGGTCAGCTTTTCCCTGGCATGGTGTTTTCAAGCTCTTCCACACAGTGGGTGTCACAGCTCCAGTTGATTTAACAGCCGTGTGATGCTCCGGTGTAACATGGCACCACCTGTTCCTCCGTACCCTAGTTGTGCACCTGCAGCTGCCCCTGTGTTGCTACTGTTCCCTGTACCTGCCTAGCCTCTGGCTAGCACCCCCCAGACACCACCCTACAGAAGGGCCATGTTCTGCCTCCAGCCAGCCAGAGATGCCCTTAACAGGCATGTCTCATGAGGTCCCCCTGCAGGAGAGTGGCCACCTTGTGTGGAGTATAGCAGTACCCAACCCCTGGGGCAGGTCTGTGGGTCTCTGAAGGCATCCTGTGACAGCCAGATGTGGGTGCCTCTTCCAAGCTGTGTGAATCGAACTCATGACCTCGCACTTGCCAGGAAGGCATTGTGCTGCTCAGCTATTCTCCTGGTTTATTTTTTTATTTTGAGACAGAGTCATATTAAACTGCTAAGCTGCCCAGGCTAGGCTTACATTTGCAATCTTTTTGTCTCAGTCTCTCAGAGTGCTGGGGTTAGAGGTATACACCACCACATCCGACTGCCAGGCTTTGCACTGCCTTTGTGGCTGTTCTGCATTGGGGTTGTGTTCTGCCCCTGGGGCTGGGGTGTGCTCAGTGTGCACCCCACCTTGCAGACACAGCGCTTGTCCTGTGGCTCAGAGTGGGTCCAGCACCCTGCTGAGCGACAGCTCTGTGTTCCAGTGTCACGAAGCCGCCGTGTCCATCTACTGCAGCCTGCGCCCTCGGAGCCTGTCCCACTGGGCCCTGGTCTCCCTGCTGTCCCTGCTGACTTGCTGCCTCATCTACTCATTGACAGGTGGGCACTGCCAGGGTGCTGGGGCAGGGGAGGGAGGGCAGGGATGGCCTGGGGCCCAGCATTCCTAGGACCCTTGCTGTCCACTCCTGGGCTCCCACCTGACAACGTGCATCCATAGTGGGAAAGCTGAGGCCAGGGCTCTTGAGGCTCCACCCACCTCCCCAGCCTCCCAGCACCACGTCTCGCTGCCCTCTCACGGGTGCCCATTCTGGGTGGAGTTTGATGGAAAGCCTTGTGGAGGTGTATCTGGGTGGTGAGTTCCAACATGGTTTTCCCAGCTTGGTGAGGTCGTGGGCGCCATCAAAGGTAACAGAGGAGTATCTCACTGAGGGCCAGATGTGCTCGAGGTCACACTGCCTGCACAGACAGCAGAACACAGGCTGGCTTCCAGCCCACTGCTATGGAGCCTGGTTGTGTGCTCTTTCAAACTCTACTCCAGGAAGGGCCTTGGGCTGCCAGCAATCTGTGGGAGGCCTTGGATTCCTGAGGTCCCCTGAGAATCTTGCTGGGGATCTCTTCCCCAATAGAGAGGTGCTGAGGCTATAACAAGCAGCACCTCTTGACATCCCTGGTGCTCAGAAAGGTCTGAGAGAAGCCAGATGTGAAGGCTCAGGACAGGCAGGGGCATGTGCAGGACTGAGAGAGTACTGTTGCATGGGCTCCGGGGACAGGCGAGCTGGCCAGTCCTGTGAGACTGGCTCTGATTCTGGGTGATGGCTGATGCTGCCACCTTGGTTTCCCCATCTGTATAGTGGGTGTGAAGCCTGCTGCTCTTCTTGGCTGCAGTGCAGTGAGGCCTGGGAGGTGTGTCTGTTTCCCAAGCACTGAATCTCTGCCTGGCCACTGTCACCCTAAAGGAGCCCTGGCACCAGCTCAGTCAGCTGTGTGCAGGGGGGCCCAGCTACCAAGGCAGAGGCCTACAGGGTGGGCACAGGACAGCCACAGGACACAGCAGGACAAGGTCCCTCCCAGAACCCTCTACCAGCCCAGAAGAAGTCCTTGGGGGCTATGAGCACGCTGGGGGCAGTGGCTGTGTCTTCTAGCGTGAGCTTCCTGGCTTCTATCTTTCCACTCTGCTGCAGGGGTTTATGGCTTCCTGACCTTTGGGACAGAAGTTTCTGCTGACATCTTGATGTCCTACCCAGGCAACAACACAGCTGTCATTGTTGCCCGGGTCTTCTTCGCCATCTCCATTGTGACCGTCTACCCCATCGTGCTCTTTCTGGGGAGGTGAGTCTGGCCAAGGGCAGGCCAGGGCAGGGTAGGGGACCCCATGCCACACTGGTTGCTGTCAGGTCTCCTGTGGTCCATGCTACCTTGATTCAGGGCACAGAAAGTTTAGGCGGTTCACCCAAAGCAGCCTCCCACCTTCTCCACACCGCCAGCTGCCCAGGCCTGAGGGAGCAGTAGCCCTGCTGGATATCATGCAGGGGACTGAGGGCGCTGGTGGCTGGCGGATGCTGGCTGCAGCCTCGGATACCCATGTGTGTTGGTGCCTGTGTGGCCTGCAGGTGTGTGATGCAGGACTTCTGGAGGAGGAGCTGTGTGCCACTGGTGCAGGCTGACCCCTCAGGGCCATGCGTTCGGGTGCCGTTGACTGTCCTGTGGGTGGCTGGGACACTCACCCTGGCCCTGCTCCTGCCCGACCTCAGCAAGATCATTGGCATTATCGGTGGTATGAGCGCCTTCTTCATCTTCATCTTCCCAGGTGAGGGCATGCTGCAGGCCTTCCTGTCCCTGGAGAGCTGGGCTCTGCATGGGCCCTCTGCTGGGTGGAGCTTCTGGGTGGAGGTGGGCGCCTGTGGGGACAGGACTGGGGCCCTGCCTGGCTGCCTGGCCACCGAGCTGGGCCCCGTGTGGGTGGAGCAGCTCAGCAGCCCTTCGCGGGCCCATGGGGATGACGTAGGATGGGAAACCACAGCAAAAGCTGACATTCATAAAATTTTATTCCACTAATTGTATTCATGGAACATTGCCACGAATCCCCTCCAAATACGGCCCTCACTTGGACCACACAAGCGGATCTGGAGGCTGTCTTCTGGGTCTTCAGCTGTGTTGCTGTGGCCGCCTTAATGGCCTGAATGGATTCAGATGCTTTCCTCTCATGGTCATTTTGACTTTGGGGCAGAGAAGGAGTCACATGGTGCCAGCCCTAGGGGATAAGATGGGTGAGGACACAGTCATGTTTTCACAGGCTGCCTTTTTACTGAATGGCACTCTGCCAAAGGTTTTTTTGTTTTGTTTTTCTGGTACCAGGGATTGAATTCAGCACTATGCGCTTACCAGGCAAGCACTTACTCCACTGAGCTATCTCCCTGGCCCTAAATTTGTTTTTTGCTTTTTCTACATTTAGTACATGGTCTACAGGGTCTCACTATGTAGATTGGACTTGTAGTGATTCTGCTGTTTTCAGCCTCTCCAGTGCTGGTATTACACGAGCTCACCACCAGGCCCAATTTCAGTTGCCACCTTAGCATGCCCTGCAAATGGGGCGGGCATGGTATGCTGGGGATTGAATCCCAGCCACTACATCTGCCTAAGCAGGTGCTTTAGTCTGCTGAGCTATTAGGCCAGCCCTTTTTTTTTTGAAACAGGGTCTCACTATGCAGTTCAGGCTGGCCTTGAGCTCACTTTGTAGCCTAGACTGGTCTTGAAACAATCCTTCTGCCTTCTGCCTTCTGCCTCCTGAAAGCTGAGATTACAGATACGTGTCACCATGTCCAGCTTGGAGTCATTTTTTTGTTTTGTTTTTAATTTTTTATTTATTTGGTACAGGATCTTGCTATGCAGCTGGGATTTGTAGTGATCCTCCTGTCTCAGCCTCTCAAGCATTGGGATTACAGGCGTGTGCCACCATACCTGGTTTTTGTGACCTGTACTGCATGCCAGAGGTTCCAGGGCTGACATGGCATGCAGTACTGGGAACTGTGCTTACCAGGCAGGCACTTAGACTACCGAGCTATCTCCCCAAACCTATTTTTTTGTTGTTGTTCATTTTTTTTTAAATCACACTTTGTAAAGCCTCTCTTAGAAGAGGACTTCCAGAACGGCTTAGACTAGTGTCGAGTGATAGGCAAAGTGTCTTAGAAGGGAGCAGGAGGATTTGGAGGGTATTCATGGCAATGTTTCTTTTACCGTAATTTAGAAATGTAAATATTCACCGGGTACGTCCATCACCCCTCAGATCAGCCCACCCTGCAGATGAGAAGGCCGTGCCCAGAGCCAGGAGTAATACAGCTGGGGGCTCGGGAGAGGGCTGGGCTGCAGCGTTGTCTGCCCTCACACTGCTCCCTTCTGCTGTAGGCCTGGAATGCGTTTCTTTCTTTAACTTGAGTGTGTGCAACACACCCGGGTCACAGTGGACCTAGTAAGGGCCGTGAGGAGTTCCACCGTGAGCACTGCCAGCATAGGAGACCACTAAGGGGAAGCCAGGTGCTTTCCCAGGCCTAGAGGGGCGGGTTTTCCAGAGACGCAGCACACAGTGCCTGCCCCAGGTACAGACCCCAGGTGCCACAGGAGCCCTGCCCATCAGGCATTGACCTTGGGGAGCCTGCAGCCAGATGTCCTCGGGCCCCAGCCCTGCTGGCACACAGCGGGAAAGTGCACGCTTGATGGAAAGCTTGCTGAGCAGATACAGAAGCTCTGGAAGGATTCCTCAGACCCAGGCAGGGAAATAAGACAGGACTGGGGCCCCAGGCTGGGTGTGTGTTCAGTGGTGAAGCACTTCCTCAGCATGTATAGGGTCTTAGGTTCAAGCCTCAGCACTGCTTGGGGGAAAAAAAAGGGTTCAGGGCCCCAGTGGGTGGGTGACGAGGGCTTTCTCAGCAGCCCTGGGGAGAACCTATAGTGTAGGGAGAAGCAGGTGAGAGGACCCACTGATGCCTGCAGAACCCAAAGAGCAGGGCTGCAGTGGACTCCAGGGTCCCTGAGACTCCAGGGTCATCTCAGGCAGCTTGGGAGGCAGCACTATGCGGTGTTAGCTAAGGAAGATGGATGGGGAAGGTAGTGCTGGCCTTGGCCTGTGTGCTGGGGAGGGTGCTCCTGGGCCCCTCGCAGCCCCCTTGGCACCCGGGCACCATGCTGGGTGGCACCTTTGGATGCTGGCTTTTGTCTGGCAGGAGAAGGGGGTTCAGGCAAGGTGCGAGGGAGAGGAGGTCACAAGATGCTGGGCCTGCCACCTGGCTTGCGTCCCAGCGGGACTATTTAAAATCTACCAAAATAAAATCAGGGGTGGGGGGTGGCAGCTGGCAGCTGTTGAGCATCTCAGGAACAGGCAGCAGCTCACGCCACCTGCAGACTCTGCCAGAAGGGTTGTTGGCAGTGTCTATCTAAGGCTGCGCTTGGAGACCACATGGTTGCTGGCCTCTGGCTAAGTGCTAATGGGGCCCTTCCAAGCCTCTAACCACAGGCTGTGCCACCTAGCCAGGGGCTGAGCAGTCGGGGCATGTCTGGCAAAGGACCTGTGGGTCTCTCCATCCCCTGCGGGTGCTAGTGGCTCTCAGCCACAGAGCTTGCCTCACCTGAGTCTGGTAAGGAGGGCTGAGAGACATTGTGTCTGCTTCCCAGGTCTGTGCCTCATCTATGCTGTGGACCTTGAGCCCATGGGACCAAGAGTCAAGTGAGTGTCCCCAGGGTGAGGCTGGCAACTTGGCTGGGAGTGAGGCTGCTCCTAGCCTATAGGTAGGAGACCAAAGGCTGCCCTGGGAGGGGGCTTGACCACACAGTGAGATGACGTCTGGGCTGTCAGGACCCCTGGCCAGTGGCACTCGGTCCTAGGTTCTGGCAGTGCCTTCTGCCCCGAGTGACTGGCTGGAGCTTTCTGTGGCTCTGGGGTCTCCGTAGCTTTGGGAGCCCACAGGTGGTACATCTTCTTCTCTCCTTGTTCAGACCTGGGGCAGGAGCATGTATGTGGAGGCCTCTGTTGTGTTGTTGTGGTAGTAGGCTTGCTGCAGGCCTGTGTGCTGGGCCCCACAATAGACCAAATTTTGCAGTTGTACGCCTACCCTTCTGGGACAGTCTGCCCCACAAGGGCCTGGTGAGGTCGGGGGCTTGGCATAGGCTCCTGGATCTGAGCTTCTATGCTGCCCAACTCCCTCACCCCCTTCACACAGATGAGAAAAAGAGGCCAGGAAAGGTAAAGAGGCTGTGCTTGTTTTCTGGGGCACAGTAACAACCACCCCCAGCCAAGGGGCTTAAAACAACAGGGACTGTCCTCTGTATCCTGGAGGCCAGGGGCTGAGGTAAGGGTGCCCCTGCTCCTGGTGCTCCTGGGCTTGAGGCTGCCTCTCTCCTGGCTGCCTGTATCCTCAGGGGCCTCCCTGTCTGAGGCCCTCAAGTCTCCTGTGGTCTTTCTCCTGAGAAGGGACCCACCCGAGGGCCCACCACAAATCTGGGTGGTTGCCTCTGTCTTGCATTTCATTATGAATCTGCAAGGGAAGTGAGCGTGGGGGCACTTCAGTCCCTGGTGGGTGACCGACCAGGTCCCAGCAGTGTGGACCTGGGTCCCAGTCACAGGACTGTGCCTGGTGTCCTCTGGTCTCCTCACCCCTGGGCCCCAGGCCTGTTTCTCTAAAGGAGCAGCCATGGCATGGCTCCGTACTGGACTGGGAAGGGTATTCTTTCTGGATGCCCCTAAGCTTCACTTGGGCTCCCAGCGGCCCTGTGTCTGGAGCCCCAAAGTGGCTTCTACATCCCTGGAGTTCCTTGAAAAGCCTTTTTGGGGAGGAGCAGATGGGATTGAGCCCAGGGCTTGGGATCCTACCAGGCCTCTACTGCCAGTGCAATGGGATGACACGCATGCACCACCACGCCCATCGCACCGCTGAACCTCGTGCGTGGGCTTTGTCCTCAGACCTAGCTCGCCAGTATTTACCCATGAGCCTTCACAGTGGGCTTTCCTGTGATTGCCCTCCAACCTTCTGCTCCCTTGGTGTGGCTCTGAGGGGCACTGAGGCTGGGTCACCTCTGTCCTATGGGACACTGAGCGGCCATGCAACAGCTGGCATAGGCCACCTGCCTTCTGTTAGTGGGCCCTGCAGTCCCTCTGGCATCCTGCAGTTTGGTGGGAATTGTGTCACAGCTGTCATCTTTTCAGCAGCACCCTGCTACTCTAAAAGCTCCGCCTGTGGCCTTAGTGGCCTGCAGTACCTGCGGGCGCTGCTCTCCGTCCTCTCCCCGGCAGCTGCCCTGATAGGCGTGGTGAGCCTGCAGTCCTTCATTTGCCACAGTCTCTGAGCTCTTCTCCCCAGGGCAGGGAAATGTGAGGACACCTCCAAGTCATGCCACAGGCTTTCCACACATGCACAGCCCAGGGCACGCTGACGTGGCTTTGTGCCTCTGCAGGTGCTGCCTGGAGGCCTGGGGCGTGGTCTCGGCGCTGGTGGGTACCTTCATCTTTGGGCAGAGCACCGTAGCCGCCATCCTGGAGCTGGCCTGAGGGGTCTCTGCCAGTGTCTGGCTTGAGAGGAGACTGGCATGTTGCTGTTAGTGTGAAGATGCTGAGGCACGGACTCCTCCGCCTCCCAGGCCCATTGGTTCTGCCTCTCCCAGGGTGTTGGTTCACCTACAGAAACCAGCAGCTGCACAGAATCGAGCCGTGGTGGGGCTGTGCCTGCCCTCGGGAAGCACCTTCCTGCCTCTTCCTGTTCCTCATGGAAGCTGTGACCCTGGGGTTCCCGGTCTCTGCTTTCATCTTCACCTGACTGTCTGTGTTCAGATTTCCTTCTGGTAAGAACACTGGACATTCATGTTCTTAGTGTGTCAGCCTTTGGACTTGACTGCAGCTCATCTTGATAACTCAAGATGTGCAAGGGTCGGGTTTCCAAAGAGGGCCTCATCCAGTGGGCCGGGGGAGGACTCCAACTTCTCTGCCCATGGTACAGCTCACTCCTTATTGGGGAGGCCCAAGGGGACTTTGGGAATGTCCCTTGCAAGGGCAGTGGCCTCAAGCTGGCTCACAATTCTATGTAGACCAGCAGATCCTAGTGTGGTTGTTCAGGTCTTAAATGACCTGCAAAGTACTGGAACCCCCTAGCCCCCATGCTCACCACTGGACTCGTCCACTGATGAGGGTGTGGTTGGGTGTGCTGTTGGGAGGGCCCCGACTGGAGGTGGCCAAGGGCATGGGACCTGGAGAATCTGCTCTTGTCCCTTCGGACTCTGCTTCCTAGCTACCACAGGTTGAGCCCCATCCCTCAGCTGGGCAGTTTCTGTCTTGGAGCCAGCCAACCAGGGACTGAACCCACTAAATCGTGAGTCAGAATAAACCTGCCCTCTAATTTGTGGGCAGTGGGCATCATGTCCTAGTGACAGAGAAGTGACTGATCCTCCTGGGGAGATGGATGCCCAGGACAGCCCACACCCCTTTTCCCTTCAGCTCTGCCACACTCAGCCTAGAGGCCAAATGGACCACGTGCCCTGCAGTTCTCCCCTGATGCCACCCATATGCTGTGCACTTGTCACACTTGCTGTAGAGGGCAAGAGGGCCAGAGGGTCCTCCCCAGAGCCTTGGAATGGGAAGCAAAGGGCAGTGTGGGGAGGGCCCCACAGGTCCACATGCAGCTGCCTTTGGTCCTGCCTGGGGCTGTGTCCTGGATGTCTTCACTCAGCCACCTTTTCCGCTCAGGTTCACCCTCCTGGATGCCAGTGAGGTGACAGCAGGGAGAGCAGGGCTGATGTTCCCAACACCTTTCATTGTGCATGCAGCAGGCGTGCCCTGGGCCAGGGCCCTCCTGCTCAGTGCTGTGCTATCTGGGTCCCCACGAGGTGGCTGTGACAGTCCAGAGTGTTTTACTTCCCAGCCATCTGTGTGCGTGAACTGTTTAAAATGGTGATGTAACTTGCATACCATCCGATCTCCTCAGTGGGGTCTCACAGGTGCGCAGGGCTGTACAGCCATCTCCACTGTCTGTTCCCAGCGTGCTTTCCCACTCCAAGAAGAGCCTCAGGCCACTGTCCGTGTCTCCCTGTCCTTAGCCCCAGGCAGCAAAAGTGCTTTCAGCCTCTGTGACTTGACTGCCTCAGCTTCCTGTAAGCAGACTTGCATGGCACGAGGTCCTGTGCATGACTCCCTGGATGTCACGTGATGCTTCTAGACATTTGCATTTTGTAGGTGAGGCCACTGAGGCCTGGCAAAGCCGAGACTGCCTGTCCTGTAAGGCACAGACTTGGGATCTGAGCCCATTTGGGGCTGAATTCTATTGTCCCCTGTGCCAGGCTCCACCCTGAGGAGTGGCTGCAGCCTGGACAGTGTGCTGGGCCTGGGTGGAAATTGCCCTCTTCCAGCCTCCATCCTGGCCATGGGTCAGGACGGGGCAAGGGCTGCCAGCAGAGGCTGCTGTCCCACTCTGGTGTTTTCTGAGTCTCCACGCGGTCCTGCCGCAGGCTGTGTTCAGTGACCAGGATCCTCCCAGGAAGTGCCCCGCCCCAGGGAGCTGGAACCATGTGGGCAGTGTGGCTTTAATGATGTTTTATCACCTCAGCATGGGCCTGAGGGCTGGCAGCTTTTCATTTATTATTGATGCCCCATCTGCTTCCTGAAAGGCTCTACGGAGCTGCTGGAGAGGGCTGTGCAGTGCTGGAACCATTCACTGGCATGCTGGGCTGACACAGCGTGAGGCAGGGTCCTACCCTAGGGAGTCTTGGGGAATTGATGCTGTTCTAATGCGCAGCACCTCAGCAGCATCAAGAGCAGGCTTATTGTGTGCAATGTGTTAAGGGAGTGCTAGCGACTCGGCCTCGCACACAGTGGGGACCCAGGCAGCTTGATTTCCAGAAAACTTGGGACAAAATTGACAGAGGAACAGTGTGGCTCCTTGCACCAAGGCGGGAGGGGAACAGTGACCATGCAGGCTTCGCCCGGAGCAGGAAAGCCTATCAAGAGGAAAGTGGTGGGCTCTAAGCGCTAATAGAGCTCAGGCACAGGGCTGTTTGCGATGGCCGAGTACTCACTCTGGGGACAGGAGTTTCCATCTTGATTGTGAGCTACACAGTGACCATTATAAGCAAGGACACAGCCTAGGGAGGGTCTGTCCTGCTCTGGCATTGCATGGTTCTTTCAAGGTCTAGACTGTGGCCAGACACAGGAAGGACACTGTGGGCGTTAGTGTGTCCTCTGCAGTTCTGTGTGTTCTCAGGGAAGCACATGCCCCCTGCATGGTGCCTGTCCCCAGGTCACCAGCTTCTATGCTGTCCCTGGTCTCAGCGTCCCTCCTCTAGCTATGACTTCCATCCTCTTTGTCCTTGTCTACAGGGAAGCTGAGGACAGTCCCTCCCTCGCAGGCAAGCCCTGAGGATGAGCGGAGGGCCACCTGCGGTGCCTTGGCCAGGTCAGCTGAGACAACTCTGTGTGGGTGCAGAGACCCCTATGCTTTAGCTTCCAGCATGGCCAGGTGACATTTTGGGTGGGAAGGTCCTGTGCTCCTACCACGGGAACTATGAGCTAGAGGGGTGACCTGGCATGAGGAAACACTTGTCCATGCTCAGCAGCCCAGCCTGGTGCTTCTGGTTCTGCCACTGTAGGTCATCACCGTGTCCCTTCCTCAGGCATCCTGGGCTTGGGGTGGGGCCCACGAGGATGTGGCCAGAGTGGTCGGACACAAGTGGACAGCTACTGAGCTTTTGAAAAGTGCAGTGAAATTCACGTGATGCAAGATGGGAATACGATCTGGGGTATCTGTGTCATCGGGGATGCTGCCCCATCCCCTGCTGGCTCAGAACCCTTCCACCAGCCCCAGGACCCCTGGCCCCCCACCAGCACCCATCTGCAAAGCTGCCTGCTGTGGGATGGTCCTGTAGCTGCAGTCACCACTCAGTGCCCCAGCCAGCAGGTCTGCCCATTGAGCCACGGGGCCAAGCTACACACCTTTGTATGGTTGAATGTAGTTCTTCCAGCTCTGGACCCACAGGGTGTTGGGACCCTGGGATCCAAGTCTCCTCTATGCAGTGGCACAGCCTCTATCTGTAACCTGCACATAACTCTGTAAGGTGACACACAGCACCTGGACACAGTGTGCATGTTCACGAGGCTGCCCTGTGCAGGGGGTACAGACCAGTACGGACGGACCACTGTCAGCCTCGCTGGGCCCAGAGGTGCCCCAGCAGTGCAGTTTAGGTCAGCTTGGTGAACCCAAATGTGGGACCCATGGGTGCAGAGGACCAGGGTGGGTCCGGTGCTCCTCTGCACATTGTGTTTCTGTCACTGGTGGCTGTGGCTTGCACTGTGCATGTGGGGCAGAAGTGCTTGTGTACGAGGCCTTTGCATTCTCTTTGCAGTGCCTCTGGGAGCATAGCCCTCAAGTCTTGGTAGCTCTGTCAGCAGCTTTTTGAGGCTATTAATGTGAAGCCAGGGTTGATGACATGTGGTGGCACATGGGTCTGGGTCTGAGTGCGACCTCTGCTGAGCTGACAGCCCTCTGGGCCTCACCCCTCCTGGGTACAGGAGGGTACAGTGCATCTGTGCCTAGTGCCAGAGTAGGGGCAAAGCGAGCTATGCTAGGACCTGAGCTGGTAGAACTGCTCGCACCTGCAGCAATGCTACTCTGTGAGAGCAGGCCAGGTGGATGTGGGGGTGTACCAGTGAGGCCACTCTGCTGTACCCCAACGACCTTCAACCTGAGACTATGGCTTTTAAAAGTCCCATGCCCAGGAAAAGTGGCAGCCTCAGCAGTGGGCAGCCTGCATGTCCTGCCCTTTTCAGAGCCCTCATGGTGGTAGCAGGACCCAAGGGCAGTGGGGACCGATCAAGGAAACAGGGTTCCAAGGCACCGGGCAGGTCGAGTGCAGGACAGTGTGGAGGGTAGCTGTAGTGGTGAAGTCACAGGACATGTTTCCCAGCAGTGCTGACAGTAGGCAGGAGGGGGATCTCGGGGTGCTCCCTGGGGCTGCTCTGGGCCGTGGCGGCAGGAGAGGGACCTGCTGCTGCCGCCTCTGCCCGGTTCTTCAGACTTCTGTGGGAGTCTTTTTTCCTAATGGTATGGTGAGGTGGGAGAAGAAGCCACACAGCTTCCTGAACAGGAACTGGGATACTGCAGAAGCGCAGGGCTGAGGTCCCTTGTCCTGGCTGAGAAGCATGTGTGCCTAGCAGTGGCTCAGCTGCAGAACTGAGCCTCCTTGAGCCCTGGAGCAGGGGGGGAGCGGACTTGCCACTCCTATGCCCCAGGCTGTCACCACCCCATTTCACAGCTGAGCATACCAGGGGCCTGTGGGGCCCAGTTCAGCCTCCACAGCATTCAGGGCTTCCCACCCCGAGCCCCCTCATCTAGGAGAAAGCGCAGCAGCACACAGCCAGTCCTGACCAGAGTTTATTTGGTGCCTGTGCCAGTTGTGACAGTCTGCCGGGCACAGCCCTGGCTATGTGGGCTCTACTGCTGTCCATGAGCTTAGCCAGGTCGAGGTTGGACACTACGGGGTCACAGCTCCTACCAGGCAGAGGGATGGCAGTGGGGTGGAGGTGCAGGCTGTCAGTGTATCCTGCCAGGCCTTTGCCCTGCTATGCACAGGCAGTGGCGTGGGCCCAGGAAGCCACCCTGGGGCCTCTGCAGGACCAGCACATTCCCCTTTAGAAGTACATCAAAAAGAAAAGACCACTGTGTGGCAAAGTGTCTAGAAAAGAGGGGTGTTGTTTACGAGAGAGGGACAGGGGATTGGGCTGTTCCACAGGGCATGGGGTGGTGGTCAGTCTCGGCTCACAGTGCACCAAGCGGCTGTAGGGGGAGAGAGAAGTTAGGGGGCTTTCTAGGGATGTCAGACACTTGCCTATATGGGCAGGAGAGGTAGAGCGTGGCTGTCACCAGGGAAGGCAAGGCAGCCCACTGCCCTCTCCCTCTGACCTGTCTGTTTCACCACCCAACAGAGAGCAGAAGCACAATCCCATGGGTACGCCCCTTATCTGGCACCAAGCCTGCCTGTGAAGGCCCGTAGGGGCTCATGGAGGGATGTTGGGGCTGCTCTTGGTCTCTCAGACATCCTCGCTCTGTGCTGGGTGCACTCCTCTGGGGCCCTGTCCCTGAGACCTGCTGGCTCTGTGCTGGGTGCACTCCCCTGGGGCCCTGTCCCTGAGACCTGCTGGCTCTGTGCTGGGTGCACTGCCCTGGGGCCCTGTCCCTGAGACCTGCTGGCTCTGTGCTGGGTGCACTCCCCTGGGGCCCTGTCCCTGAGACCTGCTGGCTCTGTGCTGGGTGCACTCCCCTGGGGCCCTGTCCCTGAGACCTGCTCTGTGGCTGTCTGGCCATGCAGCAGCCCAGTGTGCATCCCATCTGCATGCACAGCCTTGGCAGCAGGAGCTCACATCTGGACCATGACTGGGGGGAGGGGCACAATGCCTACAGGTTAGGGTTGTCTCTAGAGAGGCCCTGGGGTCTGCTCTTCTCTCAAACAGTGAGGCCTCAGCCCCTCACTGGGCCTGCCCTCCTACCTGGCACAGAAATCCGGGACAGGGCCTCTGGCTGACTCAGTGTGTCCACCTTGACATGCCGGAAAGCCCTGCACACGGGGCTCTGCAGGTGCCTGCAACCGGGTATGGCCAGTCGTGAGGAGAGGAAGAAGACTAGGAACATGTGCAAGGCCTCTGCCTCTGAGACCTTGGTGGGGGGGGGGGTCAGAACCCAGATGGGACTGGCTGCTGGGGCTCTCCCTTACCTCCATTACTCAGGGGCTAGGGTAAGACTAACACAGGACTAAGCACAGAGGTGCCTGCCCCAAGCATCCTGGAGGGTGCACAGGTCCTGCTAGGCCTCTCTGCAGTCACTCTCTTCTCCCCTACTGGTCCCTGAGTGGGCCCATCTGTGACTCCTGCTGCTGGGGCCAGGTGGCATATGGCGACCCAGCACCTCAGGACTGCTGCTGTTGAGCCTTGACTCCAGCCAGGGAGGGCCACAGCTGCACAGGCCACCTGCCTTGCGCCCATGGTGCTTGGGAACCTCAGTGGTGGTGAGGCTCCCAGCTGAGCTGTGGCACCTCTAAGTCACCATGTCCTGGGCACTGTGAGGTGCTCAGTAAGGCAGAACCTCCATCCTCAACAGAGGAGTCAGGCACAGGAGCGTGCCGGGGACACAGGGACAACCCAAGGGCTTCCTGGAAGAGGGCACAAGCACTGCAGGTCAGGGAGCTAGAGCGGCCGAGGCCTGGACAGCCCAGTGGTCACACACTGCTGGGGCGTGCTTGGCCAGCCCCATGGCTCCAGCAGGGTGAAGGCAGAGGGCGGCCCACTGTGCTGCTGCACTGGGAGCCCCTCCCCCAGGTGGTCTCTGTGCTGAGGATGGGGTACACCTACCTCTTCCACTCCTCCTCCGTCTCCCAGAACTCATAGACCACGAAGGTGAAGCCGTCAGCCAGCCTTACTGCAGCGATGCTGTGGGGGGAGAGGAGAGGAGCTGGGGTTGCTAGAGCCTGCAGGGTGCAGCTCCCAGGAGGTACTAGGGCTGCCGGGACATGGAGGCCCCTCCAAGGTCACAGCCCTGGGTGACACTCCCAGCTGCATCCACACCTGGATAGCAGCGCACACCAAGCCCTCTGATGGGCCGAGTGTCCAGCTGCTAAGTCCAGGCCGGGCCGTGTAAGCCAGTGCGGGGGAAATGAGGCCACCAGCTGAACTACGGGTTCCCTGGGCTGCACCCTCCAGTGACATGCCAGGCTGTAGGCTCTCACTGGGCATGTGGTCCCTGCTGGGGTCAGCATGCCTATGGCCTCTGCCAACCCTCAGCACCAGGCAAAGGTCACGTGCTCCTGAGATCACCTCAATTTGATTACTGCGGCAGGATGAAAGCCAGCATGGGGACAGCAGTCACTTGACTAATGCTTGAGACACCCTCTTGGGAGGAGGTGGGAAGGCCATAGGCCTTATAGGGAGGACACGCATCCCTCAGCATGTGGGTGTGGATCCCATGGCACAGCTGCTGCCGGGTCATCCCATTCTAGCAGCAGTGCTGGGGTCAGTGGGTGGCACAGAAGGCCAAGATAGGCCCTGAGGCTGCCAAGAGCTGGGCATGGGGCTGGGAGCCAGGTTACCCTGCTCACAATGAGGGGCACTGCAGGGTGAGCGGGGGTGACAGAGCGCCGAGCTGGTGTGTACAAGGGCCAGGTTTGATCCCTAGCATAACGACACAACTACACACTGCTAGGCTGAGGGCTGCCCTCAGGCACTGCACAGGCAGCCTGAAGTCGCCACGACTGCTGTGCCGCCCACCAGCCTGCTCGTCCCTGTGCCAGCTCCCCCTTCACACTGCTGTGCTGCTGCAGAGCAAGGAGACCCTGGCTCCTTACGGAGCAACCCCACCTGCCTGCCTTGCTCACAGGAGCAGGTCCTGTGTCAGCCCTGTAGCACACACAGGCTGCCTCCCTGCTCTCTGTGTGCAGCGGCAGCCACTGAGTCCCTGGGTGACCCACTGCCACCACGCCCCAGTTCAGCACCCCTATTCCTGCTTCACAGCCTCAGCCTACCTGTTGGCCTGCAGAGGTCCCAGGACTGGAGGGCAAGCAAACACCTGGAAAGGGGAAACTGAGGCAAAGGGGCAGAGCTGGCTGTGGGGAGGGGAACACCCAGGCCCAGGCCAGCAGCAGCCAAGGTCCAGGACTCATATCTGCCACTGCCCCTTAGGCTCAGCTTTACTCGGATCAAGTTGGGTGGGGAGGGGCTGTGGCAGGCCTGGCATCACGATGAGCTCCACGTGGCCCAGCCAATGAGTGGTGGCCGCCGTTCCTTAGGCACTGCCCTCCCTCCTATACTGTGTGTGCCACAGGCCAGGCCCAGTGCACTGTGACGTTTAGCCTCCTAACCTGGCCAGACAGGCACACTGCAGTCACCTGCTACATCCGCACTGGGGTTGGGGCCTGAGGGAGGACCTGCACTTACACACCTTTGGCCCAGCCTGCCTTGGCCCAGCCAGGCCTGGCCCAGCCTGACACTGCCCTCCCTGCACTGCGGCTCACTCACTGGAAGCATGGCCTGGCTCCAGCGGTGCCCCGCAGGTACTGTCTCAGGGAGTCCAGGAACTCGCCCAGCTGCTCGGGGCATACAGCCATCTCCTGCCGGACCAGCTGCAGGTGCTGTGGACAGATGGAGGGGAGTTGTGGGCACATGGGCACTGGGACCTAGCTGCTCACCCCACCCGATGCCCCCCAAAGTCTTGTCCCCAGTGCCTCCCGTTGTGGGTGACAGGACAACTGGGTCAAAATTAGAGCTGAACCTTGGTGCCTATGCTGTATCCCCACCCCCCACCCCCGCCCCAGAGAGGTGACTCTGCAGGGACTAGACCTGCACAACCAGGCATGCATGTAGGACCCCACGGCCCCATCAGGAGTTCACAGGGGCTGCCTGCTGGGCCTCTCCTGCCACCCACACTGCTCCAGTGTGCTGACTGGGAGCAGAGCCCAGGGTGAGGGGCCAGGAGCCGCGCAGAGCACCAGGAGATGGTGGGGAAGGTCGGGGCCTCACCATGTTGGTGCCCTCATCATCATCAGAGAGGCGTTGCTGCAGGTCAAACCAGAGGGTCTGAAACAGTGGAGCACAGAGTCACACCTGAGACACAGGCCGCCTCCAGCAGGGAGGCTTCGGGAGTCCTCAGGGCACCCCAGGACTGAGCTCTGACACTGTACCAAGGCTCCCAGGGCCAGGCCATCTCTGAGGGGACCCCAGGAGCCTGCGCTCTGGACTGTTGGGGCCCAGGGGAGGCAGGGGCACCACTCAGCAATGCAACAGGCCTTCCGAAGAAGAGGCTGTGAGCGCTCTGCTGGGCAGGGAGGCCCACTCCAGGACTCCAGGACCCCAGGACCCCAGGAGTTTCTTTGAGGGGAGGGTGGCACTAGGGCTTGAACACAGGAACTTCAAAGTGAGCTACATTCCCAGCCCTTTTTGAGACAAGGTCTCCATTGGTTATTCTGGGGGAATTTGAACTTGGAATCCTCCTGCCTCAAACTCCCAAGTGCTGGGATTACAGGCATGCACCACTGCGCCCACCTGGACGTTGCCAGGCATGGCTTCAGGCTGTCCATGAATCCAGTGGTCTGACTGTGGTGCTCCGTGCAGAGGCCCTGCCAGGCCCTGCAGCAAAAGGTCACAAGTGCCTTAATCTTATGGCTCCCTCAAGCAGGAGTAGCCCCACGTGGGCTATGCCTGGCTCAAGCCATCATTCAACACCAGACAACACCGGGCTCGATGCTCACCAAAGCAGGGTAAGTGGAAGGCCCCGGCTCAAACTGGACCTGTCCAGACCCAGCTCATACATCGCGGTCTCCTTCCTTTAACTCGGGCATCCAGTAACCACAGGTGCTGTTCCTGCCCATGCACAGGGGGTACAGCACCTGCAGTCCCTTGGAGTGTACACACACACCTGCGAAGCTATCTGTTGTCAAGGGAGACAGCAGCAGTGTCCCCACCTATAATAGTGTGTGCTCAAGGGGTCTACACAGCCCTTCAGTGTGGGCACTGACTCATCGGGAAGGGGAAGGGAGGAAGATGTGCTCCAAGCCTGAAGGAGAGTCTGGTGGGGACCAGTTTTGTTTCCACCACCTCACGATGATGTGACTCCTGGAGGACTGGGGTGGCAACTGGCTTCTCTATAAGACGAGGGGGGACAGGTTGACCCCCAAATCTGCCAGCCCAGCCCATGTACCTCCACCCTCGCACCTTGCTGGGCCAGGTGTCTCAGGTTGGCACTGGAGGCGGGGAGAGGCCAGGAGCCGGGTTCTGATTGGCCTATGCTGGAGTGCGGGGCCCAATCAGAAACCAAAAGGAGGGCCCCGCCTTGTCTCCAGGACACCCAGGTGCTGTGTGGTTACCAGCCTGCATGGTTGTTAGGGCAACAAGGGCACTAAAAATAAGCTTCAAAGAGCCTCCTTGCTAGAGGCCCTGCTGAGTTGTTATGACAACAGGCCAGGGTCCTCCAGAGCTGCTCCCACCGGAGCGCAGGGAGCGGGCTTGGCTAGGTGGGGTGGGGCAGGGCAGGGCATGCCATGGGGGATCCCCCTCAGGCCTCAGCCCACAGCCTTCTCACCATGGGACCCTGCTTTCCTCAGGCAGATTCTGTCAATCTCTCCAAACTAAACCCCAAATCTATCAAAGCATGAGTGCCTTCTGCTAAAGACGAGAAAAGGGAACAAATACCCAAGCGAGGAAACATCCCTTCATCCTGGGCTGAAGCGCCCACTGCAGGGTTTCTGTAGGTACACGGGGGCGCTGTGTGCTCGCGTGTGTGGATTCTGCTACCAAGATGCCCAATAATAACTGTCAACAGTGCTAATATTACATGCCGACTAGAACAGAAGGTTCTGTGGTAAGTCAAGACATCACCATCTCATACACTCCTACCCCCACCCCTGGGAGGGGTGCTGCTATCAGCAGAGGTGGAACCTAAGCCTCAGAGTCCGTGAGTCACTTGCCCGAGGCCACACAGCCTGACATGCCGTCCTGCCCCTCTATAAGCCCAATGCAAACTCTGTTTCTCTTGCTCCATATGGTCACATGTGCTCTTCTGAGTCACAAACCCTTTCCTGAACGTGTGGCTCTGGGAAGGCTTGCTGTTTGCTGCTCTCTGCTCCTGTAGCTACTGCCCACTCTAGCCCTGGCCAGGGTTGTACCCCAGTCCTGCTGCCCACCTCCATGCCACCTGGCTAATGCCTCCACAGGAATCCCTGACCCACCAAGCTGCCCTAGTGTGCACGCAGGAAGGAAGGACACCATGTGACAGGGAAGGGACAGCTCACCTTGTGCTCCAACCTCCCAATTAGCTCTGCCAGCCGGCTGACCTGGGCGACGAGACCCTCTTCCTTGGGGTCCCCTGGGACTAGAAAAGAAACCAGGGATGCTGATGACCAACCAGCAGGGCTGGAACTGGGGGCATGGAGCACCCAGCCACCTGACTACCTCAGGGCCCCAGGCAGTGCCCCACCCGGGGCTCCTCGCTCTCACCAGGCAGAAGGCTCTTCCTGGGCTCCACAGCTACGGGGGCACACGGAGGACTGGGGCTTCCATACCAGCTCTCCATGGCACCATGGCTGGGTTTGCTATGGTTCTGCCTGCAGTGAGAGGAGGAAATGTCCGTGAGGGCAGTGGCCACACCAAGCAGGGGCACCTCTGTCTTTCACACCCCAGCTATGGACTAAGCCGTGCCCAGAACCTACTTAAGAAGAGGGCCAGACAGTAGAACCTCTCTGCATAAGCAGTGAGTGGTCTGGGGACTGGGTAAGGCTGGCTGAGCTCAGAAGTGGTGCCTTAGGGCCTGGCAGAATGGCTCAGTGGTCTAAAGCACCTGCTTGGGAAAGCTTAGGCGGCTGCAAGGACTGCGGTTCGATCCCGGGCACCACATGCTGCGCCAGCCCTGCCCTCAGGGCGGGCTGAGCCGGCCATAAAAATAAACAAAAGTTCTGAAACAAGAAAATAAAATTAAAAAAACCCTTTAAAAAAAAAAAAAAAAAAGAAGGGGTGCTTTAGCTGTGCGCAACGGGAACCTCTGCGTGCTCGCTAGGCTCCGCCCGCCCAGCTCACTCCGCACCACTGCTGAGCGGCTAGGGGCAGCGCAGTCCCCACTCTCACTGAGAGTCAGGGTGGGGGGCAGAGGGAGGTGCAGCACTCTGCCCTGGGTGACCAACCGCTCCCAGGAACAAAAAGCAGCTCGCATCCCTCCAGACCCCGTGGCCTCCCCGCACCGCACCGGATCTGGCTGGTTTGCTCCTCAATGGCCTCCACCGCACTCTCCACAGAGCTGAGCAGCGACTGGATCTGATTGGCCGTCTCCTTTAGGAGGAAACGCGTGACAAACTGGTCCACGTTGCTCCCACCCTCATAAACCTGTGGAGGGAAGGGCAGGGCACTGAAGGAAGGAGGTGTGAGAGGGCTTGCAGGAGCTGTCTAGCAGACCTGGCCTGGGCTGCTGTCTTGGCTATGTGTGACCAGGGGCTCTGCACTGTCCTGTGCATGGAGGTTGTGGAGCACCCAAACTAGGGCCATGCACTCAGAGAGCAGGGGCTGAGCCATGCCTTCCCTGAGCACGCCCAGCTCCCACATCACTTGGCCCTCGTGGTGAGAGTGGGGCTGCTGCAGGTCTATCTCACAGAGCTTCAGTGAGAAGCAACGGCAAAAGGGCACCAGATGCTCAGCACCCGCCGGCCACAGAGCAAGCCCCAAGTGCACAGCAGTGGCTACCACAGGCACAGCTGCGGTGGCGGCAGCAGTGGTGAGAATGGTGAAGAGGTTAGTGATGGTGATGACGCCAGCCATCCCTGGTGGTAGCCTTTTGTTTTGTTGAAGAATGGAGGTAACGTATGAGGAGAGAAGTCACGACCCCTGTCCCTCCCTTTCTCCTGCACAGAGAATTCTCTGGGCTTCTGGGTCTTTCTATTTCTATTCAAAGAAATGATAGAAAATACAGATACAGCAGAGCAGGTTAACCAGGCAGTTAAGGAAAGTGCCAGAGCCTCCACCCTTAGGAGGAAGGAGAGGGCACCGAGAGGGAGACCCAGCACACATCATGGGAAGGGGCCTCAGGAAGAGCCGGTGGGCCAAAGAGGCTTCCCAGCAAGCACGGCTCTGCAGTGGGAAGTGGGACACTGGCATTTCCTGGCGGAGATTGTTGGACTACAAAAGTCTTTCCAGCATGTGAGCACAGGCTTTGGCTTCTTCAGGCCACTCAAGGAATGAAACGGAGAGTAGAAGGTGCCGGCCATACAGTGGGGGGGAGGGGGGAGGCAGAGATCCTGGGTCTCAAACCTTGCACTACTTTCTGGCCTCCTCCCCTGAGAGCCTGCCTCCCTCAGCCACTGGCCCCTGCACCCTGGAATCCTGCCCAGTCCCTGGCAAGCACAGGGAAAGCAGGCTCTCAAGGAAAGCAAATTAAACCATCCATCACTCTGACTGGGAATTAATTGGCAGTAACTGCAAAGTGGGAAACACAACCAGGAGACAGAGTGCTGAGGGAGGCAGGCGCAGGGCTGAGGAGGTTTCAGGGCACACCCTGTGCTGATCCCCAGCCTGGGCATGCGGAGGCCACCAAGGGCCGCAGGATGTTGGCTGGAAGTGGCAGCCTGAGGGATCCCAGTGATCGATTTTCCTTCAGCGTTGACAGCTGAAACCATTCATGACTCAGTGGTCAATGGACCCAGGACAAAAATGAAGACAGGACGTGGTATAGAAAAAGCTGCCAGGACATTCTTAGGCAGGAAAATGACCACAGCTTAGGAGCGGCCACTGGTTGGACAAATTCTGAAGAAAAGTTATTTTCAAGAGAACAGAAATGAACCTTTACTGGAGCTTTCCCTGCACAACCAGTGCCTGGCCTAGTGCGGCCCTGCATAAACCAGAGCAAAGGAACAGATCTAGAGATTCCGCCTGCAATGGACCGGTTCCTCTGTGAAGGCCAACAGGGGCTGTCCAGAAACCTGCGGAGCTCTGAAGTCTACCCGTGGAGCTTGTGTTTTGTAAAGAATGGTGAAGAACCTCTCCTAGCCTTTAACCACTGAAACTTTAAATGCAGAGAGAAAACTCTTCAGTAGGAAAGTTCTGACTGGGGCCCGGTGGGATGGCTCAGTGGTCTAAAGCGCCTGCTTGGGAAAGCTTGGGCGGCTTCAGGGACCGCGGTTCGATCCCCGGCACCACATGCTATGCCAGCCCTGCCCTTGGGGTGGGCTGAGCCGGCCATAAAAATGAGTGAATAAACAAAAAAGGTTCTGAAACAAGAAAAAAATAAATAAATAAAAGAGAAAAAAAAAAAAAAAAAAAAGGAAAGTTCTGACTATACGTACTCCAATTGCACTCTACGCTAACAGAGGCCCAGAAATAAAAAACAAAACAAATTTAACTATGCATTGTTTAACTTCTATGCCACTGGGCTAAATTAAAAAGGTATGGAACAAACAACCTTACATTTAAAATTTTCTTTTGTTCCCAAATGAATCAAACTGTTTCTATTAGCTAAGTATAAAAATCAGATTGTGCAGCTGGGGAGATAGCTTGGCTAAGTGCCTGCCTGGCAAGTTTGATCCCTGGTTACTGCATGCTATGCAGGTCACAAAACTGGGTGGGGCAGTGCACGCCTGTAATCCCAATGCCAGGGAGGCTGAGACAGGAAGATCACTGCGAGTCTGAACTAAGTAGTGAGACCTTATATCCATTTTAAAATACGATTATGGATACTCATTTTTTTTAAGTCAATAAAATGAAATGGTAATTTTTACACACTAAGTCACAATCAACAGCCATGACCATCAAAAGGAAAACTGAAAACAGGGCTAAGAAAGGAAATGAGAAGAATGAAAATTCAGAGTAGACAGAAGATTCATAATAAAGGAAAAACCTGGGTCTCTAAGTCTCCTGAGTTGGCAAGACACCAGGTGGCCAGCTGCCCTCTGACAATAGATGAGTTTTCGGAAGGGAACCATGGGCCAGGGTCCTGTGAGCAGTGAGGTCGGATGAGCAGGACTGGTGGGGATCGCTACTGAGCTAAAACTGGAGAGCGTGCGTTCAGTAAGACAGGAGGGCAAGAGAAGCAAGAGGTGTGGGAGTGCGTTGCTGCTCCCTGCAAGGCACTGACAGGTCCAGCTGCAGGAGAAAGAGATCTTGCTGCTTCTCAGGAACCCCAAACTGGGGCCAGGGAGATGGCTCAATAGTATAAGCGCTTGGCTGGCAAGCCCAAGGACCCGGGTTTGATCCTCAGTTCAAAAACAAAATTGTTCAGATTCTTTAACCTAGAAACTCCCAATTCTGACTATCTATTCTTACAACACAGCAACATGAAATCTGTAGGAGAGTAGT
This sequence comes from Myocastor coypus, assembly GCA_004027025.1. Lineage (NCBI taxonomy): Eukaryota > Metazoa > Chordata > Mammalia > Rodentia > Myocastoridae > Myocastor > Myocastor coypus. Next base: position 77,303 of record PVJA010000117.1, on the reverse strand, counting down.
TGTAGTAAGGCTCATAATAGTAAAAACATGGCAGAAACCGAATATACCCAGCTGATGAGAGGAAATCAGGAAGTGCAGGTGGGAGTATTGACAATGATGCTTTTCAACAGTGCTAGTAACGTAAGGGACACGTCTGGGTGTTAGGTTACAGAAGGAAGAAACTAAACTTAGGTAATAGAATATTAAGTGCATATGGAAAAAAATAGTCATAATTAAAATCTCCATGGAGGTTACGGATCCCAGGATTAAAAGTGATCTGCAGTAGCTTTTTGTTTTTGCTTTTCCCTAATTCTTAAATCATCTTTCTTATACATGGAGTATCATTGATGTTCTAAAAACATAACAAAAGTATACACATTGAACATTTGGTCAAGTATACACATGACCAAAATACAAGAAAAGTAAAAGACCAGCAACACAAAGATTACATGACAGAACATTTCAGCGTGAGAAATGAGCTTGCCACCATCTCGTAGACAGAGTGGCTAGGCAGTGACAGGACACAAAGCACACCATCAGAAACAAACTGGAGAGGCCCTAGAAATCGGCAAAAATGAAGCTCATCTACTATCTGGTATACATCGCTGGTTTAACGCTTTCTTTACATGGGAGCCATTTTTAAAATTCTGTAAGATGTGGACAACTAGCAACAACACAATAATGCTCAATCACAGAAGTGCCTGCTGCTTCAGCGGAACGCAAGTCCCTGTTCCTTGTGGGTGGTGAGCGGCCTGGCATTTGTGCCCAAATTCACTTCCAGATTCTTAGCTGCCTACACATGCGCACGTGTGCACACGCACCTTCTCTGTGCTCTTTGCTGAGCCAGTTATGACATCTCACTGGTTCAAGACCTTTGCTGCCCCACGTGTACACATTTGAAAACTGCCTCTCAGCTGCAGGTGGTGGTGCACACCTGTAATCCCAACAATCCATGAGGCTGAGCAACACTGCGGTCCACACACAGACAAGAACAGCCGTGCCAACGGATGCCAGGAGCACGGGCAGCACTGCAGGGCAAGAACAGGGCAGGAGCCAGCAGGAAGGACCCTGAAACCTAGCGCATCAGGCCTGGTGCCACCGACAGCCAATGAGAACAGGCAAAACTGACAAAAGTAAGAGTTTGAAATGTAGGAAGTTTGCTGGGCCCAGTGGCACAACCCTGCAATCCCAGACTCAGGAGGCTGAGCAAGAGGACTTCCATGGGTTTGAGGCCAGCCTGGGCTATACTGGGTGAACCTGCCTCCAAAATAATGTGGGAAGTGAGATCAAATTTAATGTGAAACCTTGGCTGCTATAAATTTTATTTTCTATCAGTGCCTCTTTTAATAGTGTCAGACAGTGCTTTTGATTTTTAATAGTAACCCTAAGACTCATATATGATGAATCCGAAAGCCAAAATTGTTCAAAACTATACCAAAATGGGTACAAAAACCAGCTCTGGTTTTGAGTAGAAAAGCAGTCCTCGGACAAGGAAGCCAGATTGCACCCAGGAAACATCCAAACCACCTCCCCCCTCACTCCCAAACCACAATCCCATTTCTGTCCCCAGGGAGAAAGATGACACACTCAGTGAGTGACACGGATGGTGCAAGATGACAAAGGGAATGATGTTCCCATGAGAGTTTATCACAGGCAGCCACAGACTGTTCAATATGAGAAGCTAAAAATAGAACTCACCCCATCAATAACTGCAGAGAAATCATCTGATCATTTATAAAAACTAAAAAAGCATTAGAAAAAATTTGCTACCACCTCCTGAGAGAAAAATCTTGGCAAATAGAAGGCAAAAATACCTCTGTACCAGGCCAGTGAGAGTCTAAAATAACACTGGCATTAATATTGTAATGATTGTAGGAATGCCACAAGTGGTGTACTGCAGAGCTGATGTACAACAGGGACCCCGGCAAGGCGTCAGCAGGGGACACAGGACCAAGCGCAAGCCTCCCCCATGCAGGGGGTTCCAGAGAGACACCACACAGAAGCTTGTGCTAATGCCTGACAGACTCTCAGAAGCAAGGCGGTCAGCTAGAGCCAGGCATTTAGCATCTAACTGGAGAACTGCCCCTCTACATCAAGGAGGTGGGCTGGGAGATGGGCGATTCGGCCCTGGAAAGACCATGACCACCTCTGTGAGCACCGCCTACCACCACCACCACCCACACAACGCAGTCTTTGATGCTATGGGGACAACATATGAGATGTGCTAGAGCCCCTCCCATGGGGAAGAGATAGGTCCCATTCCTGGAAGTCACTGACCCAAGGCCAACCAGCCAGCAGCATGCGGTGGGGTTCCTGCCTTGAAAATTCCACACAGGACTTTGGGACACAAAGGGCACTACATGGACAGGAAGTCACTTTAAAACTGCAAGGCTCAACCTGCAGTGAAATTGAGACAGGCAGCAGGGGTCAGCAGGAGCTGAGGACTAGGCCCAGCTGGTGGTCAAAGGGGGAACCACAGGGACTGGATGTTGTTTGGAGAACCATGTAGAATAGGACTAAACTGTAGCTGGGCAAAACCAGGAGCCTAATGATGTTAGACTATTAGCTGCTACCACAGCCCTGGGCAAGCCGGCAGGGAGCAGCTCAACCAACCAGCCCCGGAGCCAGGCCGTCCTTCCAGGAGGAAGATGCCCTTTCACACCGGTAGCTGGCAGGGCTCAGATCCTCTGCTAGGTCTGCTGTCATGGGCACAGCAGCTGGGGTGGCCTTCCCAGAGCCTGGTGGGCTGCAGCCCAGGCACCTGCATGTCCCTCTCTGCCCCTGCAGGCCCCAGATGCCCCACCCTTCCTCCTCCTGCCGTCAGATCCGAAGGCCCAACTCAGCTTCCCCTTTCTTAGCCAGCAGCCCTGACCAACTGCAACCCAGCAGGTCTGACTTTCTGAGCTGTGAAATGGGAGGTGACACAGGTATCCCCCGGTGGCCATGAATGACAAGGGAGATGCTGGTGCCCGCTGCAGGTGCACAAGGCCATGGCACCTCTAACAGCCTAGGTGGAGTGGGGACTGCACAAAAGTGGCCAATGCCATCAGGGCACAGGAGCCCACGGCCTGGAGAAGCTTGTGACTCTACCATGGAGCTCCCTGTCTTCCTGCTGGGCAGCTGGGAGATAAGGGGCCAGGGATTCAAGGTAGGAATACTGGGCAGGGAGCCCAGGCCACTCCAGGCTTTCTCTGGGTTCTCTTAGTCCAAACCAGACCTGACCATACCAGGCCATTCACCCCACCAAGCTGTGCCAAGTACTTCACCACCGCAGTGCCCACGGGTCACCCCTAGCAAGACCTAGCGCTGGCACTTGTCATCAAGGATGCCCAGAAAAGCCTGGAACCCAACCAGAGCTCAGGTCAGCCTGTGCTTCCACTGACCTTCTTGGTGTAGCCCATGGCCTTCAGAACAGAGTGGTTCAAGGTCTCCAGGGAGGCCAAGACATCCTCGTAGTCCCCCATGTGGTCCACAAAGTAATCTGGTGGGGGGGGGCACATGAAAGGTAGGGGTCAGAGAGGTTGGGGCTCCCAGTAATCCCCTTTGGGCCCACTTCTGGGCTCTGCCCCACCCTGTGCCCCACTGTAGTAGGGACATGGCCAGGTACCTACCACACAGCTCCTTGGTGTCCACGTGGCTGCAGAGAGGAGTCAGAGTGGTAGGCCTGTTGCATGGGTCCCCTGCAGAGGAGGAGGCAGCAAGCCTGCTGCCTGCTCCCCTGGCCCCTGCCCAACTTCTGTTCGAGTCTGCCAACCACACCAGGAGGAGACAGGCCCAGGTTGGGCTAAGCCAGGGCCAGGAGGGGAAGAGCTGGGTAGAGGTGGCCTCGACTGCTGTAGATCCTCGAGGGTACTCACCTGCCCCTCTGCCCCACCCTGGCCTCGGCCAGTCCCACAGAGGACAACCCAGGAATCCTACTGAGACTAACTCAGGTGAATCTCTGCTCTGGGCCACCAGTGAACTGGGTGTCCTGCAAAGCGGCTTGGTGGCAGCCCCTTGTCTAGGCCATCTCTCATTTTCTCAGGGCCTCCTGAAATTCTCTACACTCCTCAAGCAGCCCCCCAGAAACTCTACAGTCTTCATCTAGAGTAGGGCCGAGGAAGGTGACCAGGTCACCAGAGTGGGCTGCAGGGTGGTGGTATGGCTGACTGAGTGCAGGCTGGGGTTAGGGACCCTGCCGGAAGAGGTTTGCATGGCTGCAGGCTTGGGATTAGGTTCCGGTGTGGTATAAAAAGGGCCTGTGTCAAGCCCAGCTGGGGCCAGAGAGAGCACATGGCCCCCAAGTCAGGCCTGGGGTCCAAAGTGGAGGAAGCCAGCAGCACACGGTCAGTACCACCTTCCGCTGTCCCTGTCACTCGGTACCCTGCAAAGCTGAGGTTGTCCCTTGCCTGGCCTGCCCATGCTGCTTGGACACGCACATGTCCATTCCACATGTCAGTGGGCAGGGAGGCCAAACAGATCAGACCCTGGAGGAGTGAGCTGGGCCTGTGGCCACAGGAACCAGAAGAGGAGGCCCCTGACCCTCCACATCAGACCCACTTGGTGTTGTCCGAGTCGATGGTGTGGAAGAGGTCCTCCAGCTCCTTCTCGTTGAGGACGCCATCTGCGAAAAAGAGCTGGAATTCCTCCAGGGACAGCTTCCCGTCGTCTGCAGGAGTAAGGAGGAAAGCAGCTGGTGTCTACAGATAAGAGTGGTGAGCCCGGGCTGCGCACATCCCATCCAGATAAACTCCAGCTGGACTGCCCTGCCCAACTACTCCCAGCCTCCCAGGTGAACTCCATTTAATTTAATTATGATCTTCTCGGTACTAGGCATGAAACCCAGGGCCTGCACACTCAGTGAAGGCCCCAACTCATTTTTTAATTTTGAAATTGCTAAGTTTCTCAGGCTAGGCTCGAACTTGTGATCCTCCTGCCTCAGCCTTTCAGAGTGCTGACGGGTTGTCCAGATGCACCTTGAGCCACAGTCTAGGTCATCCCTGCCCATCCAGCTTGTTCCTAGCTCAACCATTCCCGACTCATGCATCCAAGGCAACAAACACTGCCAGCACTGGCTGGCAGGGGCTTGCTTCAGACCAGCCAGCTCAGAGGCATTCCACACTTGCAGAGCACCCACTCCCCGCCAGCACTCCTCTCATCCACTGTGCAAGATTGGCTGGGAGAGTCGTGGTTAAAGATTTAGTAACTGAAGCCAGGTGTGGTGGCACACAGCTGTAATCCCAGCACTTGAGAGGCTGAGGCAGGAGGATCGGTGCGAGTCTGAGACCAGCCTGGGCTACAAAAGTGAGCTCAAGGCCAGCCTGAACTTCATAATGAGACCCTGTCTCAAAAAAAAAAAGACAAAAAGACAGAAAAAAAAAAAGATTTAGTAACTGACCCAACACCACCATGGCTAGGAGGAACCCTCCCCAACCCACAGAGCCACTGTACTCCGTGCTTCCAGGGCGCTTGTGGAAAACCACCCCCAACCTTGCCCCAAGTCCCGCTCCGTGCTGGGCACAGCATGTTCTGAACCTCATGGGTCAGGTCAGGTCCAGCTGGACCAGCAAGGAGGCAGCTAAAGGACACAGTGACTTGAGCAGCAGCGCCACCGCTGCCGCACACAGGACAGCTCGAGGGTCTCTGCCCGCCCTTGGCTTCACTGCCCTGGGTTCCCTGCATACCTCTGCTTCTCTTGACACACCCACTCCTTTTCCCGGAGGGATCACGGAGGCACAGCAGGGAGGGGACCAGAAGCTCCCGCCGCTGTGGCTTGAGCCTTGCCCCACCAGGCCCCCATCTTCCAGCCACAGTGGGTGCTGGCTCGCTCCCCTCCCTTTGCGGTGAGGGGCAGTTGGGGCTTGACTTCTCCTGTATACTGGCCAAGCCGGGGCTGGCAGACGTGGGTTTAGCCAATCCCTCTCCCCTGCCCCCGCACAGCAGGGGCTGCCCAGCAGGCTGTGTCCCCTCCACCTCCTCCCATTTGTCCTGGAACCTTCCACCCCTTTGCTCCCCAGGAGAACAGGCAGACAGCAGCTAGAGGCCCAGATCACAAAGCCGGCTCAGCTGACATTAACCTAGCATGCCTGGCTGCAGGCCTAATGAGCCCCTAGAGCTAATGAGGGATCAACCTCTCCGCCCCAGCCTCGGCCCAATTATCTGCACCAAGTAGGCAGGCACCTCCACCTCCTCCAGGCAGGGCCTTCTGCAGGTGCTTCTGCTAATGAGCATGAGCAGCTGGCTCGGTGACCTTTCAAATGCCAAGAGCCTGACTGCTATAGTGTATCCCTGGGGGTGTACTGGGTGGCCCCAGCCCCTCTGCCAGCTGCCATGTACCTTTCTGGGGCCCACACAGGCTGCCAGACAGAGGCTTTACTCCAGCCTCCTCTACCCACCCCTGCCTCAGCCAAGCTGGTCTCCCGTCATGGGAGCCCCGAGACACGCCAGCCTGTTCCTCGCTTCTTTAATCTCCCAGGCCTCTGCCCTTCAACCCGTAGCCAGGCTGGGCAGAGACCATGTGCCCATTTCCCATGCCTGAGCCCACTCCTGTGGGCGCATCGTGGGTGTTTGTGCATCAGTAACCTTGCCAGCACCTGCGTGCACACCTGTCCCCGCACCTACTTGAACCCCACTGGTGATGGCCTGCCCACTCCCTCCCACTCACATACCATCAGCTGGCCCTGCTGCCCTCCTGAGGGCCACTGCCTGCCTGATGCTGGGCTGGCTTGGACACCTGGGAAGAGCACAGTGGGTATGCCAAGAGAAGGGCAACTGCCGCCCTGGCATGAGACAGGTGCTGTGAGCCTAGGGGAGGAGCCAGGCCGAAGGCGGCTGTGCCCCTCCTGGGCCCTGGCACTGCTGGCTCCTATCACACGAGGTCTTTCCTGTGTGCAGGCCAGGACCCCATTTACAGACCGGGAAGTGGAGGTCCCCAGTGTGGCAACATGCCTGAGGTCACGGCCTAAGGGGCTGAGCCAGGACGTGAACCAGGCAGTGGGACTCCAGGATAGCCCAACACAGTCCCTGTGGGGGCCAAAAGAAAAAGCCTGCCTCAGCTCTCCCAGACTCAGGGCCCCCAGTGCCTGATGGTAACAGCATGTCACACCCACAGTCACCTTAGTGACAGCCACCCACAGACTTGAGGGGATACAGGTCCCAGGAGGAGGCATAGGCCCGGCCTCTGTGGGGGCTGTGAGAGTGAAAGGGAGGCGCCTGCAGCTGTGCTCAGGGGGTGGGAGGCAGCCTGGTGGGGTGGGGTCAACCAGAGAGGGCGTCGCCCATGTGTACATGGGGACAGGCGCTACCCACACACCACTGTACAAGTCGGGGAGGTACACACACTGGTCACACACAGCAGGGCACAGAGGCACCACAGCTGGCCACAAAGCTGACAGCTGCACAGACACTGTGGCCACATCCCCAACCCCAGACTGCCTATGCTCCCACATGTGGCAGTGACCTCACAGCCAGGGGCCCTGCAGAAAGTCACTGGCCTCTTGCAGCTTGTGTGAAGGGCTCTGCAGGCCACGCACTGTGTGTCAATCTCTCCACACCCTTCTGGCTTTGTGTGATATGGATTCATTGCTGGTGGCCCTGTACTCTGGGGCCCAAGAGGCATACCAGCACCCTGGGACTGGGGTGAGGGAGGGGACCCTTGAAATGATTTTACCCCAGGCCACCCAACAGGAGTCCCTGGGTGGGCGGGGCTAGGGTCAGACTGTAGACTCATAAGCCCAGGGCACTCAACTGGGCAGGTATTAATGCCCATCCTGGTTATAGATGCAGAAACTGAGGCCGTGGTTGAGGTCCACAGGGCCACACCAAACCCAGTTGTAACTGGTGAGGTGAGCCTGATATGATGCTATTTCTTTTGCTCTTCCCTGCAAGATGTGCACTGGCCTTCCTGGGGCCAAAGACCAAAGGGCTGGAGGTGCCACAACTCCCATGGCCACCATGGGCCACTCACTGCCTGGAGGACTGTAGGTAGCGGGACAGGGCTGGGGTCTTCAGGACAGCCTAGGTTTGCTCATCAGCTGGTGACCCTGGAACATGTTCAAGTTTTTGGGGTCATCAGGTGCAGGCAGGACAGGGACCAGGGCCACTGCACTGGGCCCCCAAAGCCGAAGCTGTGTTTCCTAAAAAGTGATCTCTAGGTCCCACCCTGGGCCTTAAGCAGTGCACCGGATGGACGGGAAGGGCTCGCTGCCACTGGCCGACCCCCTTCCTGGTGTCCTTCCTGCAACCCTGCTAAGTAGTGGGTAACCGAGCGGCCGGGCAAGGCTGGGCTCTAGGACTTCAGTCCTGGCCGAGTCATCTCCCTCAATTCCTTGCACCTGAAGCCTCAGGACACAAGAGGCCGGGTCCCACACACTGCATGGGGGAGGTAACTCACCATTCTTGTCTGCTCGACGGAAAATCTGCAGAGACAAAAGGGGAGTCAGGCCTGAGCAGCAGGGGCAGGCGCCCCCCAGCGGCTTCTGCCCTGTACTGAGCCCCTTACCCCCACCACAGGAGTAGCTCTAAGAGGGGAAAGCTATGCTTGCTTCCTGGGGAAACAACCCTCGCTGGTTGGGGGCGTGGGGGCGTGAGGGCGGGGCCCTCAGTGGCCCCCGCTTCCCCTTCGCTGCCAGCTTGCCCACGCGGACGCAGGCGCAGTATACGTGCACACACCCACACACAACCCTGCAGAGCCCACCGGCTCCTGACGGCCACACTGGAGCCGGCAGGGCGCAGCAGGGAGTCACTTGGAGAATCCCTTTACTCCCAGCAGCCTGCCGGGGCAACTCTTTCCAAAGGCAGCATCCTGGGGCTTGGCTAAGGCAGGCTGAGGGCAACATTTCCCCGCTGGTGAGAGGACCTTTGTGCTCAGGCTGACGTGGTCCCTTCCTTGTGGCTCCTGACACTTGCCTGGGACCACAGCACCAGCTGCCAGTGCAGTTAAAGCCCAGGAAACTGAAGTGTTGCCTGGCCTGAGGGTCTGTGGCACACGAGGGTGCGGTGTGTTGGGCGCCTCTTGGACCCATGAGCCAGAATCTGTGGCTCAGCCTGTTCTCGGCAGGCTTAGTTATCGCTACCACGTGATCTGAAAAGGATTCCAGGGCACGGAGCAGACCCCACCCGCTAGAGCTAGCTTATTTCAGTCAGGGAAACCGAGGCCCAGGAAGGGCAAGAAACATGCCCAAATTTCCCGCTGGTTCCAGAACACCAGGGAGGTGTCCCAGGATCGGGGAGCCCCATGGGATCCCCCTCCTCCCTCCATGCCCACCTCAGGACAAAGGCAAGTCTCCTGCCTAGTACCCTCCAAGCCAGGTTCTGGGGAAGCAGGGAGCGAGGCTGGGGAGAAACACCCAGCACCACTGCCTCCCCTCAGCCAGACCCTGAGTCCACATGCTGCTCCTGACTGGCAAGGCTTTCAAGACTGGGGGTCTGGCTGGCCCGGGGGTCTTCACACACCCCCTACCCCAGTGTGGTGAAGGAGTGATGGCCACAGACACATGCGATGCGGGGTCCCCAGGCAGGCCTGGGTCCTCCACAGCCTTTTGCCCCATTTCACAGATGAAGAAATAGGGTCTCCAAATCGGGCAGGTCTCAGCTAGAAGGAGCTGGAAGGAGGGACCTCTGCCCTGGTCAGGGTCCAGGGAGGTGGCTGAGTCCTGTTGAGTGTGTCTTTGCGTGTGTGTGTGCCTGTGTATGGGTGTGTGTGTGTGAGTGTGAGTCCCCGTGCAGCTCATCTGTGGTTCCCGGTTCCCGATTGAGAAAGGGAAAGCAAAAGAGAGCCAGGAGCCCCCTCCCCCGCAGGCAGCTGTGGGGCACACAGAAACACAACCCAACTCAAGCCAGGATCCTCTTTAAGCAAGCCCTGACCCCAAGTTTTCTCCACCCCCTCAGCCTCTTCACAGAGAGCATCTCTGCGTTTCTCAGGGGTGAGGTGTCAGAGGGCGGAGTCTGGGGTCCTAGTGTGGAGAAGGGGGAGGTGGCAGAAGGGGGGGGGTTCAGAGCTAGGGGCCATGGGCAGAGGAGCTAAAAAGCGAACAGAAGCGCAGGAAGCTACTTCCACAGTCGAAGGCTGGCCACAGGGGTCTCCGGCGTTAAAGCCGGGGTGGGGAGTCTGGAGGGAAGAAGTGAAGGGGCTGGGGCGTCGTTCAGGGGCTAGGAAAAGTATCGCTTCGGCTGGAATCAGACAGAAGGGGCTGGCGGTGGTTCCAGCGCACAGTGCAGGGGGTCTTGGTTAGGACAGAAAAGGGGAACAGTGGCGGCTGCGGGGGCTCCGGGTCCGGGAGGTGAGAGGGGGCGGGGAAGAGGCATCACTCTGTCCCGTCCGGGGCAGAGATCACGCCGCACGGTGGGACCGGGGTCCTGCCAGACCTTTGAGATCTGGGCCGGGGTTCCGGGGTCCCTGGCTGCAAGGCTCGGCGGCGGCTGGGTCCCCGCGGGTGGGAGGAGGGGGCGGCGGGGCGGCCGCGTACTCACGTCCAGTATGACGGCGGTGCCCCCTCGCGGTGAGGCGCAGCCGGGGCCGGGGTCCGCGGCGGGGGCGTCGGGGGCCGGCGGTGGCCGGGGCTCGCCCATCCTGGCGCCCACCCAGCGCAGCAGCCCGCCCAGCGCGCGGCCCTGCGGCGGCGGCTCCCGCAGCAGCCTGTGCGCGCCGGCCCTGCACAGGCGCGCCGCCCGCTCGCACATCGCGCCCGCCCGCCGCCGCCGCCGCCCGCACCGCCCGCACCGCCGACCCCCGCCCGCCGCGGCCGCCGCCCCCGCGCGACCCTCGCGGCGCCGCCCGGCCGCCGCCCCGCCTCCCGCGCCAGCCCCGTGGCCGCTGACACTCGGGACGACGGCCGGCGCCGGGACGCTGAGGGGGGTTCGCTGGACCCCAGCCACGTGCCCAGCGTTCCCTCCCCGGACACCCCCACCAAGGAGGCGTTGCTCGTGGGCATAGGAGTTGGGCTGCTACTGGGGTCCGATCGTCGCCCCCGAAAGTGCTCCGCAGCCCCGCCCCCATGGCGCCCCTGAAGGCTGGAGTGCAGGGTCCGGCGATCCCGGAGCGCCCTCTGCTGGCGAGGCCGGGGCTCGCTCCCGCGCCCCAAGCCCCTGGGCTTCTGCCTGGCACGCCCTTTGCCACCAAAGCTTCCCTTGGAGCCCCCTGGCTTGATACCAGGCACCGGGTTCAGGTGACAGTGCTGAGAAGAGACTTAGTCCTCGGTCTCTTGGGGCTGACACTGAAAGGAGTCCATGTCTAAATGTAGGAGTCAGGCTGATCGGCTCTGGCCACCCCGGAGCAGAACTGTGGGCGGGAGAGGAGCTCTGGAGCACGAGGCGCCCCGCCAGCAGCCAGCCTGCATGAAGGCTCCAGGCAGTGCAGGGCAATGTCTGCACCCAAGATAAACAGGGCAGGCCAGCCGAATAGAGGGGCCACCCCACGCCACCAGCACAGCTCCCCAGCCCCCACCCTTATCCTCCAGGCCAGGCTACCTTCTCCGGGGATCCCCACCTACCCACCCAAGGACAGTCCTCAGACATGGTAGAGGTGAACGCTGGTTTTATTTGGTAACTGGTTCTGCAAGGGGCGGAGCTGTCGCTGTCCTGTGGGCACTGCGCCAGCCCCAGGGCCTCAGTTTCTTCGGGGCTCCCCCAGATCCCAGGCCTAGCTCTCAGTGGCCTGCAGCCCCTGCACAGCCTTGGAGTCTGTCTTCCATTCTGCATCTTCCGGTCTCTGTCTCCTGCCCTCTGGGGCATCTTTGGGGGTTCTCTCTGCCCCAGGACTGTGTGATCTCTTTCCTATCAGGGGCTGGGTGCCAGACCTCCTGCCAGGCACTAGGGTGGCTTCCGGGTCTCCTTTCTCAGCAAAGAGCTGGCTGCGGCCAGGGCCCCACCCTGCACAAATCGCACAAAATTGTCCCCAGCCAGCGGCCCCAGGGCATACAAGCTCTCCTGGTGGGTGCTCTGGTAGGTGAAGGGGTCTACCTCAATGGGGTTCCTCTTGGTGCTTAGGGGCTGCTCAGGGTCAGTGGCAAGGTTGGCGCCTGCCCCTGGCAGAAAAGAGAGGTCAGGGTGTGAGCCTATAAGGACCAAAACCAGGGAGACACTGAGGACCTGGTGATGGCCGTTGGGGTCACAGAGCACGGCCTGCTGGTCATCCTTGAAGAGCAGTGGCTGGTGCTGGGGGAGGCTGCGGTAGCCCTCATAGGGGCTGAGTGAAGGGACTGACTGCTCCCGCATCATCTGGTGCACCTTGTGGTACTCGGGGTACAGCATCTGGGGCAGCTGGTTGAACACCAGAGCTGGGTCGTCCACCCGCCGCCGGAAGGCATGGATCACAGGGAGGCCGCAGTGCCGGGCGTAGAGCACAGCGTCGGCTGCAGACAGCCCCGCACCCACAATGAGCACAGGGTCCGAGGCTGGGGTGACGGTGCCCGCATGTGTGGCTGCCTCCAGCGCCGACAGCTCGTGGTGGACGTAGGGCAGGTCCTCGCCTGGGATTCGCAGCCGGGCTGGGTTGTCGAATGTGCCCGTGGCAAGGACCACGTTCCGGGCCCACAGCAAGAAGGGGTGCTGGCCCCGGTCCTTGGTGGTCAGGGTTCCACTCACGCGGAAGAGAGGACTGGGGTCCTTGGACTCGAGTGTCTCCATCTCCACGCCGGTGACCACGGCACCAGACACGAAGCTGTGGCTCAGACCCTTCTGGGTCACATAGTCCATGTAGTAGTGGGCGATGTCCCCGGCTGTGGACCGGCTGTTACGAAGACCTCTGTGTGAGGGCAAGAGGAGAAGTGCCAGTGAGAGCCCAGGCTGGACAAGTGGGGCCAACAGAGCTGACATGGCCCCCCTGCCTAGGAAACAGAGGGAGGCAGCTGCCTCCAGAGCTGGCTGGCTTTAGGTCCTAGCTCTGCAGCCACGGCGTCTGTGTTTCAGTTTCCTTATTGTGAACCAGAGGGATGACAGTGGCAGGACCCTATCACGAGGCTCTGCGGAGGACTAGAGGCCTAGGATGGCCCTTGAATGGCAGGGGACAAGTGGGTCAGCCACCCACATCACCACATGGGGACGTAATGCTTGTGGACAGTGTGAGCCTGTCTTTCTAAACTCCTGGGATAGGCAAAATTAGGCGGCCTGTATGCAGGAGCAGGGTGCCTTTCCATATGGAGACCTTTTCAGTTTAAAGGCTGACTTTACAAATGTTCTATTAAGCGGGCACAGTGGCATACACCTGTCATCTTGGCACTCAGGAGGCTGAGGCAGGGGGACTGTGATGAGTCTGAGGCCAGCCTGGGCTGCAAAGCAATACCTTGTCTATTATTATTATTATTATTATTATTATTATTATTATTGCCAGCTCAGCCCCCTAGAGGTGGGGCTGGTACAGCATGTGATGCCAGGGATCAAACCTTGGGCCCTACAGTTGCCTAAGCTTGCCTAAGCAGGCGCTTTAGACCACTGAGCCATCTCACTGGCCCTAGACCCTGTTTTATTTATTTATTTATTTTTAATTTTTTTTATTTTTTATTTTTTTTTTCCTAGACCCTGTTTTAAAAAATCCAAAAACAAATCAAAATGTTGAACGTCAGGGGTGGCACCTCATACCTATGTTCCCAGCACTCTGGGAGACTGAGGCAGGAAAACAGCTTGGTGACACTGCCTCAGGACTTGAAAAGAAAAAATTAGAAGTAGAAAGGGCTGGATGGTGGCCTGCTGGTAGCTGTGGGGCAGCTTGGTGGCGGCCAGGTCCCCTGCTTGGCTTCATCTTGGTGCCCTATGCCTATGGAGTGAGCTCACAGGTACCCTGCCTCAGCAAGCAGACCTGTGCTTGCCAGGCACCACACTAGCAACCCAAGCTCAGGTGACACCAAAAGCACCTGCTTGAGCCCACTGCTCCAGAAGCCTGAGCTCAGGAGTGTCCCCAGGGCTGCTGGTCCCCCTGCACCATTTTTATATACGGGGTCTCAGAGATCTGTCTTAGGAGGTTCCATAGGGGAGGGGATATTTCCAAAGCTGCCAGGCCAGCATGAGCTGCTCACCGTGCAGGCCACCAGGGCAGTGAGTGAGTTGGGTGTAACTTCCGTTTGGCTCTCAGTAGGAACGCCCCTTGGGAGTATCATTAGGCCGTGTAAAAGGGTGGCTGAGACACTGTGTCCTCACCGTGGGAATGCTTAGGGCACAATGTGCAAACAAAAGTAGGGCATGAAGGGGCTGTGACTGGGTGAAAGGAAAGTGCCTCTATCTGCCAGCCCTCACCACCCACGCTTGGGTGTCTTCCTGTCAACTCTGAGGGGGTGGTCTTTGCATCACAGGGATAGTGAACTTGCAAAGTCACAGCCTGGAGAGAGGACGTGGCTTCCCCGGGAGCAGACCCCTCCCTGGAGCAGAGTGCATGTACCTGTCCCGCATCTGTCCGGAGCACTGGCCTCTAAGGGGCCCAGTTTCTGCTGTGCTGTGTCCAGTCCAGGAGTCTAAGGGGTGGCTAGTTCTCTAATGGCATATTACTTGCATGGAGCAGGGCAGCCCAGACCCTCCTTAAAGGCTGGGGTCCTGCACATGTGAGGCTGTGAGGTTTTGCGGCAGGGGCAGGGGTAGGGGACCTGGGAGCCTGCTCCGTGTTCACTCCCATTCCTTTGTCAGCCTGTCTTTTCCCCACCAGAGCGCCTCCTCCCAAAGGCTCCTCTGCACCCTGGCTGTCTCACCTGCGTTTCCCCCGCATCCAGTCCTTGAGCTGCAGGTCCGGAAGCCCCATCCACTCCCCCTGGCTCAGGGTCACCATGGAGCCTTCGATGGCCTGCAAGGCAAAGGGTCCTCAGGGCTGGGCCTTGCATGGAGCAGTCCTGGGCCTGGGGAGGGAGATGGGAATGCCCAAGGAAGGGGAGCAGAAGCCTTCAAGGGTGGGCAGGGAGCCCCAGATGGCCCTACTCACATGCCAGGCACCCCCGGGAGGACTGCGGCCCAAGACCAGGTGGGGAACTGCTCGCTCCTCCTGCTGCTTCCAGGAGAGGACGGAGTCTGCGGTGCCCCCGAAGTCTGTGTCTGGGCGCTGGAGGGCATCGAATAGCAGAGCCACAGGGCTCTGGCTCCGGCCTTCAAGGCCTTCAGACAGGTAATCCAGGTCCTGCAGAGAGGGTGCGGGTTAGGGAGAAAGAGGCAGGCAGAAAGGTGGGGACTGGAGTAGGGGATCTGGTCTCACCAAGATGCTCCCCGCTGAACGGCAATTTAGAAAGGACCTGAGCACAGGCCTTGCCGGGCGCTTCCATGCTAGCATCAGGTGGCACATGTGGCCTTTTCCCAGGAGGACACGCACTGCATGCGAAAGGCTGGGAGAGTCCCACAGCTGACATTTACCAGCTGAGTTCTGTCAGAGCCAGTGTCCCCCAGACTGCCTGTAGTGGGACTGTCCCCGTGCATATAGCACAGAGGAGCTGGTGTCCCATAGAACATAGCCTGATGGCCTGAGTGCCTGTGCTGACCCGGCTCGGGTCGGAAGGGCTCCTGCTGCCCCCCCTTTAGTAGTCCAGCACCACTGCTACATCAGCCAGGACCATCAGAGCTGCCAGGTGTCCGCCAGGGAGGAAGTGGCTCTAGCTGAGGACCGTGAAGTGATGTTTGTGGGTCTGGGGTGCCCTGATTTCATGATTCCAGGACTGGACTGACTACATGACTCTCTGTGCTGCACTGCTCCCCACATGCACAGGGTGCCTTCTGGGCTCAGGAACCTACCTGGTCCAGGAGGCAGCGCCCTGAAACCTCAGCCAGCTTTCTGTGCAGCAGCGGGTGTGGGTGTTCGGCATCTGGCTTCACGTAGGGCATGTGGCCCGAGAGCAGGTAGGACAGGCAGATACCCGAGGGTCCGTTGCCTACAGAGACAGCATATGGTCACAGACCCTGGTGGGGAGCTCATCCGTTCATTTATTTTTCACCCATGCAAAAGAAATTATCGTTCACCGGGCGTGGTGGCGCACGCCTGTAATCCCAGCACTTGGGAGGGTGAGGCATGAGGATTGGCGCGAGTTCGAGACCAGCCTGGGCTACAAAAGTGAGCTCAAGGCCAGCCTCAACTGCATAGCGAGACCCTGTCTCAAAAAGAAA
>PVJA010000117.1:0-61180 GCA_004027025.1 Myocastor coypus | reverse complement strand
GATGACAACGGGCAGAGGCTCCGAGCTGCTGGTGCCCACCTGGGCCTTCCTGGGCTTGCTCATGGCTGTGGCTGGCAGCTGGCCTGGGAGAAACGGAAGAGAGGTCAGGCTCTTGGCCTGTGGGCTCTCAGGCTGACCACAGCGTGGCTCCCTTCTCCCTCCCTGGCATAGCTTATGTCTAGATGTCGCCCCAAGGCCTTGTGGGGTCACCGGTGGGGCTTCAAGGTGGCTGGACACAGGTGTGTGATGCTGGATTAGGGGACGTGAGCACGGATCAGGTCCTCTGGTTGCCTTAGCATGGCTCTGTCTGGGGTGGATAATGGGAAGGCCAACGCTGGGTGTGGGCAGCACCTCCCAGGAGACTTGCAGCCTGGGTGGGACAGGAGGGACAGAGAGGCTCCTGACTTTGCTGCCTCCTCTGCCTCCACGGGGGCTGTTTCCTCCTGGCCATGCCCCTCTGCTTAGAGCCAGTGGGCTGCAGCTTCCACAAACTGGGAGCTAAAAGAAACCTTTCCTGCTCTAACCTGTGGGTCCCTGCCACCAGGAAGTGAGACACTGCCCCTCCCTTAGTGTTCTGGGGCTTGTCCTCCTTGCTGGCCAGGTCAGCCAGCACCTCCGTCCCAGCCCTGTCCTACACTACCCACCCAGCCCTTGGGCAGGGGATGCCTAGGAGCTTATCAGCCTTCCCAGGAGGCCATCTCTGCCCACCACAGCCCTGGCCTCAAGTCTTCTAGTGCAGCGCAGTGGAGTTTGCCCTTGTTCCTGGCTCTACTGAGCTGCTCTAGTTATCTCAGGACATCTCTGAGTCTTGGCTTCCTCATCTGTCAGGTGAGGATAGAGTCCTGGCCTCCTGGCCTCTTGGCCCCCGAGTCTCTGAGGAACACAGCAGAGTGCGTACAGGGGTGAAGCTTCATGGGAGAAGCCGGCCCTTACTGCCTACTGGTCTAGAACCAGGGACTCTGACAGGGAAGCCTGAGGTCTTGCCTGGGAACCTGCCTATCTGTAAGGTATTGGCGCCCCCTGCTGGCCATGGGTCTGACTCATTCAAGGGACCCATCAGTCCTTGGCCGGCCAAAAAGAAAAGCCGATTCACGTTTTCTACACTTCAGGGGCAGTTATGGGGGCACAGCCCACCACAGTCCTGCCCACAGCCCGGCTCTCTGGGGCCTGTAGGTGACACCTGCACACCAATGAGGGGCGGTGCCACTAAGCAGTCACTGTGTGAGCTGTATCTGATAGCTTCTCTTACTGCTGTCCCACCCTGATCCTGTTTCTGTCTGCAGGAGAGCGCCACAGGCACCACTGGCATGACTGTCCCCCAGCACAGGCATGAGTGCAGATCCTCAAGCCCACACCATAGCATGGCCCACCACAGTTCATGTTGGTACTGGAGATTGAAGCCAAGAGCTTTGCACTGAGCTGCATTGTCCAGCAGGGCATGCACACACACACCCCCACCCACCTTTTGAGACAAGGTCTTGCTATACTGCTCAGTTAGGAACTTTCAATACTCCTGCCTCGGCCTCCCGGAAGGCTGAGATTTCTCATGTGCATCACTGAACCTGGGGCTCATAGGTGCCTGTAGCCACCATGATATCCGGCCTGTCCTCAGAGGAGATGTGCAGGGCTAGCAGGTCACACACTTGTGAGTGAACAAGTGGCCAGCGTCGGGCCCTGGGTTACTGGCCTTGTCTCACAGGGCACCTCCAGTAGAGGCAGAACTGTGATTTGGTATGAGTACTAACTAGAAGCGGGCAGCCAGCCAGGTGTGGTGGTGTGCGCCTGTAGTCCCAGCAACTTGGGATGCTGAGGTGGGAGGATCGCTGGAGTACTGGACTTCTGCACTGCAGTGTGCTATGTCCATTGGGTGTCTGCACTAAATCCTGCATCACTAGGATGATCTGGGAGTCAGGCACCACCAGGTTGCCTAAGGAGGGGTGAGCCGGCCCAGGTGGAGAACAGCAGGTCAGAACTCCTGTGCTGATCAGAAGAGAGCAGCCAGTGTTTACAAATCTGTTTGTAAATCTTTCACAGGCCAGCAAAACCCAGCTAAGGCCAGTGTGTGACCTCTGGTGTGGAGAGTGACAGAAACACCTGTGTCCAGCACTGGCCAAGTCCCCAGCACTGGAGAGGAAAGGGGCCTCCACTGATCCTGTTGGGCCCATGGTGTCCGTCTGGCTGGGGTGACATGTCCACTAATAGCAGCAGGACTTATCTGAAGTCCTGCAAGGCCGTGGGCTGCCGGGGCGCACAACAGCTATACACGCTAGCCAGCAATCTTTACCCAAGTGGCTGTGCGTGCTCTTCCATTGATCCCTGTGAGCCCAACCCACCCAGGTACCGCCAAGCTCCTGCTTAGCAGTGTCCCAGCTGCCCCCAATCCCTGCTGCACCCCTCCCCAATGAGGAAGGAGCAGCAGAACCCTGCTCTTGAGGAGTCAGAGCCAGGGTTCTTTGTCACCTGGGCCGAGGGGAGGTGCAGGTTTAAAGACAGGGCTCATTACATCCCATGTTCCCTCCCAGCCCCATCGTGCCGAACAAAAACTTCTGGATGCCACATGCATGAGGTCACCACTCAGGGGCTGGACCTGAGAGGCCACTTCCTGGACAGAGATGCAGGACATGCCCAAGTCCGGAGCAGCTGAAAGTCCTCATCCTTAGCCTCGGACAGATGCACTCCACGAACTCGAAGAGTGCGCTGTTCCAGCGGTCATTATCCCAGCCCCTCCCACTCTCGTTTCTGTGGACTTGGCCTTCACGCTGAGCTTTATCCCCAGTCTTTAAATTTTGGGGCTTTGAGACTGGGTCTCGCTAAACTGCTAGGTTACAGAGGCTGGGCTCAAACTGCAGATCCCCCTGCCTCAGCCTCTGAGTGCTGGGATTACAGATGTGTCACCACACCTGGCTGGAATGATCAGTTTTAAATGTTATCCCTTGTCCCTCTGATGGGCAGATACTGGGAAAAAAAATGTTACCCTTAAAAGTTGGTGACCCAAGTTTCACAAATCAAATAAGCACACAGGAGATAGAAACGATTGCGCCTTCAGATAAAGCTGCAGCCTGGAGTGTCGGCCCCCTGGGCTGACACGCCAGCCTGTGGACCGCATTCCAGGGCCCACTTTATGGCACCTGAGTTGGCTTCCTTATCCTCATTGTGCAGAGAAGGAAACTGAAGTCAGGAGCTGGTGACATCTTGCTCCCAGTCACTGGGAAATGCCCACCAAGAACAAGTCCCCTGGGAGTACAGCGACAAGTAAAAGCTACACCAAGAAAATGATCTAAAGCTAGGTGTGGTGGTGTGTACCTATAATCCCAGCACTCTTGGAGGCTGAGGCAGGAGGATTGCAAGGGCAATTTAGAGACTTAGCAACACTAGCTAAAAAGTAAGAAGTGCCCTGAGGTCTGGCCTGAGGAAGCAGCAGCTGTGAGTCCAGGGCTGCCCGCCTGTAGTCCCCTGGGTGCCTGTTCCCCTCCCTGGGGACACCTTTCCTACCTGAGAGCCTTTCCTGAGAAGCTGCGTTCCAAGTCCCCCAAGGGCTGTGCTGCCCTACACCAAGATGTGGGCACTGGAGGGCAGTGCCTGCCTGATACGGCTATACTCCCAGTGGCCTCTGGACTCTGGGCATGGAGCCCACTGGCCATGCCTCCTTTCTGCCCCAGCAGCAGTCGCTGGAACTGTACGGAGCTGGGGTGGCCAAGCACCCACATGGGCATGGTGAGGAGGTGCCCACGGGCCCAAGGTGGCAGAGTCTGCAAAGCAGTGGTGTCCCTGGCTGGCTGGCCTCGCCTACCTGTGGGCCACCACCTCCCACCCTGCAGCCTTATGCAAACGAACTCACCTGGCAGGCAGCAGGTGGAGGGTGCGCGTGGGTCTGGCCTAAACCAGCACGTATAGGCTGTGGTTACTGTGCCTGTCCTGTGGGAGCGGGGTGCCAGGAACTTGGGGGCCGGAGCGCGGGAAGCGGGTATTTCACGGCTTGGGAGGAGGCGGGGCGGTGGAGGCGGGGCCAGGAAAACACTTTCATAAGCGTGAGTCAGCAGGGGCCTGGGTGAATGAACCCAGGTCTGCCTTAAAGAGCCCAGGCTTGGCCACCTGCCAGAAAGCAGGAAGCAGAGGCCCAGAACCCCGCCCCCCTTCCCAGGCACTGTCCCTTAAGGAGGAGCCAGAACCAGGAGAGGGGCCCTTTGGCCTTGGCAAAGGGCGGAGGAGAGCACACTCTGGGAGTGCAGAGCAACTCCTTTAAGTGGGAAGAACCTTCAAGCTCCCTGCTCCCTGGAGTTCCACCACCTGGGGGTGGAGACAACACTCGAGATCTAGCTCTGTGACCAGACTGTCCGGTGATCCGGCTCTGCTACTTCCTGGCCCAACACTCCCAGGAAAAGCTGGGAGACCCCCCTGCGTAGGTTTCAGCGTCAGGGTGGGAACCTGACCTCTGCTCTGACCTTAGCTTCTGCCCGCCCCTCACCCTGGCTCTAGACCCCTGCCGCCCAGAGTGGTGTGCTCCGGTGACAGGAGGCTTCCAGGCTTGACAGGGGGCATGCCGTCTCTGCTGTGGTGTGTTGAGCAGAACCAGGTCCTCCGACCTCCACTCTTTCTGCCCTTGGTCTCAGTCACCTCATCTGCCCTCTCTGACACCTGCACACTAGGCTTGCAGGTGGCAGCCAGCAGAGACAACTGGGGTAGGGGTACAGCTCTCACTATGGCAGCAAATTTTAAGGAGAAGCTAAGACTCCCTAGTCAAGAATATAACATTTTGATGTAGTTCTCTGTAAAAAATAAAAGTCAATGCAAAAAAGGCCAGGATGAAGTGTGAAAATGTTAAAGACAGGATAAATAATATACAGTCTGGCAACCCCCCACCAAACACACACACACACACACACACACACACAACCAGGACTGCCAGTCTTATCTTCATTTACACATTTGTTATTTTCTGCATCCTGTATTTTTTTTTTTTTTTTCATGAACTTTGATTTTTAAGAACACTGCATGAGCTGGGTGTGGTGGTGCAGGCTGAGGAAGGGGGGCTCCTGGGTTTGAGGCCATCTCAGTTACACAGGAAGATCCTTACCAGTTTTTTTTTTTCAGTACCAAGGATCAAACCTGGGACCTTGTGCTTGCCAGGCAGGTGCTTAGGCTGCTGAGCCATCTCCCCACTCCCTTTTTTTTTTTTTAATGAAACAAAATATCCAGGTGTGGTCCACACGCCTGTCCACACACTCAGCAGGCTGCGGTAGGAGGATGCAGGAGTTTGAAGCCAGCCTGGGCTGTATAAACAAGTTCAAGGCCAGCTTTCACTACATAGTAAGACCTTGTCTCAAAGCAAAACCTAACAAAAATACTGCCAGGCTGAGCTCATGCTCTGTCCTTTAAATTCTGAGCCCCAAGCAACGCCTCACCCTTCTGGCAGTGCCCAGGGCCAAGGCAGCCTGAGACGTGGGCCAGGAAGAGGTCAGAGGTCAGAGGCCCCCTGGCTGGCCAAGCAGAGGCTAGCCACCTCTGTCTCCTGCTCTACACGCTGCCTGCCTGTAGGCTGTGAGCTTTGCCTAGGCCCTGAGAATCTGGAGTCACATGGCTTCACACGTGGCTGTCACTGCCTTACAGTCCTAGGAGTTTCAGAATAGAGCTTCCCGGTGTCCCTTGTACCACCCTCTGGCACAGGCTCCCCAGGCCTCTGTCCCAGCTGTGCTTGCCAGGCACTGAGCGTGAGCCCCTCCTACAGCTCACACTGAATCCCGCTGGGTACGTGGGCCCTGGTTTGCAGCTCCTCAGTGTCTGCATGTATAAATGGAGGCAGGGAAGGGCACCCACCCAGAGTTGGAGATGCCCACCCTCTCAGCCCAAGGAGGTGAGGCTCAGTGAGAAGGACTCCAGGCCACAGCAAGGGAGGAGGAGCTTGGCCTGGCTGAGCTTCCTGGCTTGCCAGCTGCTCTGACCCCTTCCTTATCTGGCTTTTGTTGATACAGAAAATTTGCTGATGCAAAGAACTGTGGGGCAAGATGTGAACTTTCTCCCTAGCTCTGTTTACCTAATGGAGAATTCTAGAAGCAGTTGCTGAGCTGCTGCCTCTGGACGCCACAGACAGTGTCAAAGGCAGGTGCAGCTCAAGGCTGCAAGCTGAGCAGAGAGTGAAGGGATTGGTGGTGGATTCAGGGCAACTCTGTCGAGGGCGCTGGGGCCCTTTCCGCCTCAGGGCCAGTGACCCCTGAAATGTAACTGTGTCCCTCCCATTTTGGACAAGCTGGATGCAGGCTGGTGCGGGGAGAAAATCTGGAGGCATCCAGGGAAATCTGCATTTCAGACCCACAGGAAGTGAATGTTTAGTAAAAGTATAGCAGTAAAAGTATGTAGTACTTGGGGTATACTTACACTACAGGTGTACTTCTTACTGACTTACAATCTGAATTTTCCCAGGTAGCTTGTGTTTTCTTTTAAATAATTAATTAATTTTTGAGACAGGCTCTCACTCAGAGAGCTGAGTGGACCACTAAATATGGGTGTGTTGGTGCATGTCTGTAATCCCAGCTCTCGGGAAGCTGTGACAGGAGCATCATTGTGAGTCAAAGCTGCATAGTGAGACCCTGTACCTAATACACACATATTAAAAAAAATATTTAAAAAAAAAACAGGCCAGGAAAATAGCTCAGTAGAATAAGCACTTGCCTGGCAAGTGCAAGGGGTTGAGTTCAATCCCTGGTCCTGAAATAAATAAATAAATAAATAAACAAATAAACAAACAAACAAAATAATTGTTATACGGATTACATGTGGCAAGTACTTGGCCTATTGGGTTATGTAAAATACAGAATTAGGTATAATGCTGTGCGTTCTTCCCTGGCTAGAAATTGGCGACATTAGAGTTTGGGGTCCCATAGGCAATGCTGGACTGAAGCCCAGGAAAGAGTCAAGAGTCTAAGTGAACAAAGCATCCCGAAGCCATCCAATCCCCATGCACAGAAAGAGCCGCTCACTGCACGTGGCTCCCACGCCGAGGAAACTGAGGCCTGAGCACAGGCAACCCTGCGAGGGCAGAGCAGGGACGAGCCGCGCTGCCCTTTGGGCATGTGACAGGAGAGCCAATATTTGTCCAGGCCACAGTGTTTGCAGGAGCTTGTCACTGGCACTGTCTCAGTGATGAGCAACCCTGAACCGCGGCGGACATGCACAGTAAGGATTTCTGCTCACGGAGAAGCAGGAGGAACTCGCCCAAGGTCACAGAGTGAGAAAGTCGCCTCTGCCCTCAGCCTGCCTGTTGGCGGAGCCGGTGCCAGCGCCTGGCCCCACGGTAGGGCAACTGGGCACAGGGCACAGCCACAGTGGAGCCCCGGGCCGGGAGTGTGGACCACGCCCCGCCCATGTGGGAGGAGCTCCCGCGGTGGGGTGGGGGTCGCTCTGCTGCGACCCTGGACGCAGGGCTTGCCCTGTCTCAGAGATGAGAACAGACTGCTTTCCCTGTGTCTATTATCTATCTTCCACCTTGCTCTTCACTTGTAGTTTGGATTTCTCATATGAGAGAAACCGTGTGAGATTTGGGCTTGTGTGTCTGACTGACCTCCTTGCATATTCTGGGCTCATGGTGCATCACCCGTGCAGCCAGGACGGGCTGTGCTGCTGCAAACACGCATGTGCGTGAGTCACTGTGACACCTAGGAGAGCATCTGGCTTGTGGATTGCATGGGTCTTGTTTCTGGAGGGGCCGCCATGCTGACTTCCCATGGCTGTACTAGCTTTGCTTTCTGCCTACAATGAAGCAGGGCGCCTTGTCCCACAGCCTCGCCTGCACCTGTCATTACTCGGTTCCTTGACAATGGCTGCTCTTCTGGGGTGAGATGAGTCTCCGTGTTGGCTTGGCTTGCATTTCTTAATGGCCAGAAGTACTCGACAGTTTTTCATGTATTTATTGGCCATTTGTTCTTTTTCTTTTGAGAAGTGGCTATTCATCTGAGCTGTCCATTCTTTATAGGGTTTTTCTTTTGGGGGGGTGTCCTAATTTTTTGAGTTGTGCCTATATCCTAGATAGTCTTGTGCTTGAGGAGTAGCTGGCAAGCACTTTTTCCCATGCTACAGGCTGTCTCTCCACATTGGTTGTTTCTTTTGCTGTACAGAAGCTTTTCAACTTGATGCACCAATTGGATTTTTAAGATTCTCATTTCCAGAGCTGGGATATAGTAGCACAGCGCTTGCCTAGCAAGCGTGAGGTTGTGAGTTCAATTTCTGGTACAAAAAAAATTGATTTCCATTATTCTGTATAATAAACAATAGTCATCATTTAAAAAAAACTCATTTTAAATAAAAAAGCAGTTCAATGGGATAAGGATTTCTGGTGCTTGGCATCACTGACTTGTAGCACACCTGCCTGCTGTAGGGCCCAGGACACAGGTGTGGCTCAACAGATATTAACAGAACTAACTGGTCTCCTTGCTTTTAGGCTTCCTTGATAGACTTCTAAAACACAGACATGCCCTTCTGGCTTCACATCACATGCCCCTGGGTTGGTAAAGCCTTCCGTGCTCTTTAAGTTTTCAGTACCCCTTTTGACTCAGCCTGTGGTAAAGGCAGAGCCTGGCACAAAGCAAAGCCCCCTCTTCCACAGCTCTCTTGCTGGCTGAGGAGTGAGAAGAGAAAGAAGGCTCCTTCTGTGGAGTCAGAGGCACTGGTCTGCAGCTAGGCTCTGGGTCTTATTAGCTGTGTGTCCTCATCAAGTCATCCCCCTTTCCCTGGGATCTGATCTCCTTATCTCTAGACTACAGTTAATAAGATTTGTTGCCAGGGCAACCAGTTGCCTGGTAACAGTAGGTGCTCCCAGAAATGGTGAGGAGCCCTGTCTTCTGCCCACTCTTTTCTGGGCATCTTCGTGGTACTCCATTGGCCTGCCAGTCACATAACCCGTCTCCTGACAACAGGCACCAGGGCAGCAGTTCTCAAGGTGTGGCCTCTGGTCAGCAGCAGCCAGGGACTTAACAGAAATGCAGAGTCTCAGGCTTGCCCTACAACCTGCTGGTCAGAGGTTCTGGCTAGGCCCAGCCATCTGGACTTTTCAAGCCTTCCAGGAACTTTTGCTGCTCCCTTGAGCTTGAGGAGCACGTCTGCAGGACAGGGTGGGATGTTCCCCACAGGGGCCTGTCCATAGCACAGCCATCTGGAGAATGCATGAGGTCCTCTGGACACAGCAGGTCTCTGTAGCACCTCCTAATCCCGAGCATGCACTGCAAACTGCCTGGAGGAACTGTCAGCTGCGGGGTCCAAGTTTTAGTGCATGCCTCTCTCATTTTTGTGATAACCAGGGACCCCTGCATGGCCTTACCCTTGAGGTCCTGCTGGTCTCCAGTGATTCTTCAGCTGTGTCTTGGTTACTTTTCTCTCATTGCTGAGACAAACTACTTGACAGCCAAAATTAAGGAAGGAAAGGTTTATTTGGCTCACAGATTGTGGAAATTTCAGTCTGGAATCAGTTGGTTCCAAGGTAGAGTGATACGGAACTGGGGCAGCAGTTCAAAGCCACAGAAGCCAGCAACAGCAGCAACAGTGAAAGGTGGGGGGAGGCCTCTTTACCTCCCTTATATTGTATGCTGCTCGCCCCCCACACCATCTCCCTGATCATTCTTTACAAACTCTGGATATTTACAAAGTGACCCTGGCCCCTACTGAGTTAAGACCCTAAACTTCTCAGGTTGACACAAGATATCAACCGTTAGCAGCTAAGACAGTGGCTCTGAGTGCCAGGGCCTGGGCCTGCAGGTGGAGACTGCACTGTGGGGCAGGAGAGGTCTGCAGACCCCAGGCAGCCCCTCACCCACCCATCCCTTCCGGTCTAACAGGCTGTGACCTCTGCTGGTCCAAGTTCACTGTCCTGCCAGGGAGGCCCCAACAGCCGGAGGCCATTGAGCTGTTTGTTCTCTGGCACCCCCGTCTATTGATCTTGGCCCCCTTTCCCTTCTGTCTTATGAGCTGCTAATAAACATACATCCCTGGGTCATCATCATATCAGGCTTTGCAAACTGCCATGGCCTTGGCTCTGTCAAAAGTGCAGATAGTGACCCCAGTGTCAGGACAGAAGCACAGGATGGCCCAGGAGCAGGGCAGCAACTGTGGCCTGACACCTACAAGTCCAGCAGGGGGCTGGGGCGCCACCCCTGTGCAAGGACAGAGATCAAGGAGAGCAGAGCTCTAGCTTTTCTTATGGAGCCCAGACCCTCCTGGAGCCTCAGACACAGGGATCCTGTCCCTCATAGCTGCCTGCTGCTCTAGCCCACCCCCACTTAGTGAGCCCTGGCTCTGCGGGATGAACCAGGAGCTCATGCACCTGGGTCTCACCCTGATTCCCTGCTGTCCAGGTAAGCAGAGAAGGCCTCTGCACTAGGCATCTCCCAGCCCCACTGGGCTGGGCTGCTCTTCAGATCTCATAGGGTGTTTGTTCTCCACTAACTCAGGAAGTCACCATCCTCAAAAGCTGACAAGCTTGTCCTGTGCGGAAGCCCTGAGTGAGGGTAGAGAACATAAGAGGGGCTTTGCAGAGCACTAGAAGTGGGGGTATTGGGCACCATGGAAGGTCCCTCAGAGATAGTGTTTCCCCTGGACAGGGCTTTGTGATTGGAGGCTTGTGCAGAAGCCAGCTGGGACTGGGGCTTCTCTGGAGGAGCCAGGCAAGGAGGAGGACAGATGGGCAGTGCCCTACATGCTGGCCAGCAGGTCCCAGAGCCTGCAGCTTGGGGACTGCTTCGTCATCACTGGTTGCACTAAATGCAATAGGGGGACTTTGCACTAGGGACAGCAGGGTGGGCAGAAGTGGAGATGGCTCAGCAGCTGTGGTGGCTGCACAGGGCAAGCTGGACCTGCCTTAGCCAGTAGCGACTTACTGATGGATAAAGCCTGGGGAGTGAGTGGTGGTGACCTCCTGGACACTGGACACCTGACACCACAATCTGCAAAGCCCGGGTGTGTGGCAGCTGCTGATTTCCACAGTGCAAAGGCTCCCAGCCTGCAGGGTCGCAAGCTGCAAAGTTGAATGCACACTTGGCAAACACCGTGACAGCATGCACTTGAGTGCCTGTTATGGCTGTCTCCCACCACCACTGGAGACAGATGAGAGGGCACAGCCGAGTGGGAGGGAAAGAGACAGAGAGAGGCATGGGACCAAGGGCGAGTCCTGAGCACAGACAGGGCCCAGGCTGGGATCAGGAGGCTGGCATGGAAGTGTGGGCGCAGCTGGCAAAAAGGCTATGTGCAATGTGGGACCAGAGACCATCAGAGAGCACGAGCAAGGGAGGAGGGGGCGGCCTAGCCCAGGGAAGCAACCTGTCCAGTGGTCCTTGATGCACTGGTCTCCTGCCAGCCAATGAGGATAGAGTCTTGCTCCTGGCTGGACTCTGCTGTCAAGGGGCTGGGTTGTGACCCAGGAGCTAGCTCTTCGGGCCTCTGACCACACCCATGGTGCTGTGGTCAGTGCTTAGAAAGGTAAAGATTTAATACAAGACACATAATTCATAGGACTATTTGAGAATATTCACCCAGAGTCAAATCACAGGAATGTGGGAGATCCACCCAGGCACTAGAGACCCAAAGGAGCCCGCTGAGGGCCTGGACCCCACAGCAGCGTCCTGTAGGAGTCCAGCTGGAGGCCGAGAGTCCATGGCCATGTCTCATCCCAGTGTGCACTAAGGATCTGAACTGAGAAGGCCCAAGGGTCAGCGGCAGAAGCTAGGAAGTCTGTGCCAGGCCCTGTGCCAGCAGCTTGGGGCTCTGCACTGCAGCCAGGAAGGGACCCTCGAGGCAAGGACAGAGCTCCTTGAAGAGAGCCACAGCCATCAGTGACAGTGGGGACCTGAGCTTCTCCAACAATGAAACAACTGGGTTCCTATCAGGAAAACCAGTGAGACGAGGTCCTCCAGGAGAGCCAGCAGTGCCGCCATCCCGTTTTCTTTTCATGCCACTGGCAGAGATCCCCAGTGGGCTGTCCACACCTGCACACGCTGGCTGAGTGCAGGTGGGGGCTGCCAGGTTCTCGTGAGTTCATCCACCATGCATAGGGATCTTCTAAAGCAGCAGAGAAGGGCACGACTGAAGGGCCAGGAACAGCGGGCCAGAGAATGACCAGCCCAGGCTGTACCCATCATCTCCTAAGCACAGGAGGCCTGCGGGCAGCACTTCACCTGTATTAATCCAGGCATCAACCTGGGGGAGGGCAAGGTCGCTGCATTCACTGATGGGCACGTTGGGACAGCAGGGCCCAGCCAGGCGGCTGGATAGCAGTGCCGGCTGCAGCCTGGACCACCTGCTTGCTGCACCCAGTTCCTCCCCCAACACTAGGTGAGACCTTCTCCTCTGAATCACCCAGAGTAGAGGAGACTACGGCGAGCCTGGGTTGCCTCTAGTCACTGTCATTGTCACTGCTGCTGTCACCATCTTCACCGTTATCCTCACCATCACCTTCATTATCATCACCATGTTTCTCACCAGCAAGCCTGGGGCATGAGCTGGATCACTGTTGCGCTGTATGCGAAAGTTTTCTGCAGTGACCAAATCTGACTCATCCTTTTAATGGGGGACCGGTCGAGCTGGAGCCTGGGCTCTGTGCCAAGCACAGGGCAGGGCCAGGGCCAGGGCCTGGTCTGCATTGGTGCCCTGCCTGGCTCACAAGGCTATGCCCGGCAGGACTTGACAGGCCTGGACTTCCCTCCTGCCTTGGACCTTGGCTCCTGCCACTTCCTGCGGGGCTGGTGTGCTGCCAGTTGGTAAGGTCGGGTCTGGGCAGGCCTGAAGTTGGGCGTGTTGGGTGTCCAGTAGAGGAGAGGGAGCAGCCTGGCTGTCTGGGCTTGAGACAGCAGTCCTAGAGACTGTGCTGTGCTGGTGCTGTCCAGGCCATCTGCGGGGGTGTCTGTGTTCAGGGCCTGATGGTGGGACTGAGGCACAGAACAAATGCCACCAGGTTGGGCCTGGCCCTGCCCATTCAGAGCCGGCTCTGCAGCCTCACACGCCTGGGGCTGCTGTTGCAGAGTCTGGGTCTGACTCCAGGCCGCTCTGCTCCATGTTCTTCCTCCTGCTAGCCCACCCTCTACTCCCCAATGATCTGGGGAACAGATCCTGTCCCACCAGCTGGCGACAGAGTCAGATCCAATCTAGACTATTCCTGCATACAGTCAGGCCTGCAGGCTGGGCAGAGATGGAGCAGTATTTCTCGGGCCATCCCAGGAGCCAACATCTTCATGGGTCAAGAAGCTGCTACCCTGGGGCTGGGGATTTGGCCCAGTGGTAGAATGCTTGCCTAGTGAGCTGGAAGCCCCAGGCTCAATCCTCAGCACCACAAAAAAAAAAAAAAAAAAAAAAAAAAAAAAAAAAAAAAAAAAAAAAAAAAAAAAAAAAAAAAACTCCTGTAAGAAGCTCCTACACCTCCTAGGCTGGAGCCAGGGAGGCTGGGGCCAGGGCGATGTAACCTCGGCATGGAGTGCACACTTGTGGCTCCTTGCTTACCCGGCATTGCCTGTTCTGAGGCCATGTGCTCATGAAGCAGGCCCTGGCCAGATCAGAGCTGCAGGGCTGCGGCTCTGTCAGGTAGTCACCCATCTACCCATCTGCTCATCTACCCATTCATGTTTTTTTCAGTCTTACTATGTGGTCCACACTGGCCTCGAATGTCCTATAAAGCCTAGGCTGACATCAACATTGTTCCAATCGTCCTGTCTCCGCCTCCTGAGTGCTGAAATTACAGGTATATGCCATGAAGCCTGGCTGATCATTTATGTAGTGTGAAATGCCCCATGGCAAGTAACTTCCCAAGGGTCTGGTCTGATCACCTCTCCTTCACTGATGCCATGGGCAGGAGCTGAGCTCCTGCAGTGCTCATGTACCAAGCTGGCAGGCTGGCAGGGTCTTGAGATGGGAGATTAGGCTGGCCTCACCCCCATGCTGGCCCTGGAGGAGCATACCCTAGCCAATTCCCATGGCCCTCCTGTCGTGTCCAGACCAGCTATGGGGAATCTATCTGCTGGCTTTTTCCCTGCTGTCGGGGTGTTGCGGATGTGATGACTTTGCTCCCTGGTGGCATCCTCCCCAGAATAGCAGGGCATACAGCTCCATCATTCATCCTCCTCCGTGCCCATCCATCTGCCCTTGACCCCAGGACCCCTTCATCTCTCGCCTTCTCATTATTAAAAAACTGAGGCACAGCCTGACTTGCAGAAAGCAGCTGCAGCTGAACGCACGGCCTTGTGATTTGTGTGGAGGTGTGAACCCTGGGAGCACTGCTCTCAGCACGTCCCGTAGAAGCCCCTCCAGTCCCTCAGCCTTCCTGACTTTGGAGCGGGCAGAGCAGTCGTGCTGGTCTCTGTGAGGATGTAGGACAACTCACGCATGCCTGGTTCTGAGGGTCCTGTCTCCAAGGCTCACGGGTGACGTGTGCATCTGAATTCTCCTGTGCCTCAGCACTGCTTGCTCTGCAGCTGTTTCCCTTCTGCCCACAGAGACTGTGGGACATCATGTGGCCATTGTGCTGTTATCTGGGCATCTGGGTGAACATGCAGAACTGCTGCTCATGGGAGCCACACAGCTTCCTGGAGGGTCCTCACACCTCTGGGCCCCTGCAGCAGCCTCCAGGCTGGCCTTGGGACTGCCACTGAGCACTCTTACGAACCAAGCTGGTGGGTACCTCCTCCCACCCTGCTCTGACTGCTGCTCTGCTTGGGTTGGCGGAGCCCAGGGTGCAGGCACCCCCGCTGGGCTCCTGGCGCCTTCCCCCAGTCATCTCCATGCAGTTACTGCAAGTGACCAGGCTTTCAATGTGTCACCTTTGTCCTGCACAGTGTCCTTTCTACCTGAATACAGCAGCGCCCATATGCTCCTGGGGACATTCTCCCCATGGGCTAGTGTCTCTACCATACCTTGTGCTGCTCTCTACGAAGCCTTGCACAGCCTCCTTTGCCACCCTCACTTGTTTTGGCACTGTCTGGTTAGGGCCAGCAGACCTTTCCCTCCAGCTTTGTTCTCAGAGCCTCTTTGTGTGCCGGCCCCCTGGACTGGAAGCTGAGGTTCTGGCACCACGTCACAAGCAGCATGCATTTTATGTGTGGCTTTGAGTTTTGCAGATGTCACACCCATGTGACCATATGCAGCTGATGTGGGGCAAACTAAGACTCCTGAAAGGCTCCTCTGGGCTGTTGTTGTCAACCTCATTTTTGCCTTCTGAGCCCCTAGATCATTGTGCCCTTTCCTGTCACTAGCAGAAGCTGCCTCGCACAGGGTGTTCTCTCTGGAGTCTGGTTTCTGCTTCCAAGCTGGGTTCCCTTGCTCCGAGTGGCAGCAGCCTTGCTTGAACCTTCATCCCTGAGCTCCCATCGCCCTCAGCCTGGCAGTTTCCTTCTCCATGTCTCTTCCGGTTCCACTTCCTTCATCAGCCCCGGTGGGAGCTTTGTTAGTAAAGTCCTGGTTTCTGAGCACACCAGGCCTTCTCTTCCTGTTCTCAGCAAGGCAGTCTTGACGTTCAGGATGTATAGCATCCTCAAAAAACATGGGCCATGGTCCGGCTCAGCCACTCCCAGAGGACCGCAGGCAGTGTGACCAGCTCTTCCGCCTCCTGGGCCTTCCTGTGTCCCCTCTAATTCCAGCTGCACATGCTTCCTTGAGCCATGGGGAGAACACTACCTGACCACGCCTCCCCTGCACTTGCTGCTACAACAACACGGCCAGCACACATTTGCACTCTCCAGAATTCCCACATGGGGCCCTGGTCCAGCAGAACCGGCAGCCCATGGGTCAACACCCCATGCTCAAGGGTCAGCAGCCCTGGGGTAGGGCTGCAACCCATGTGCCAAAACCTCTAGGGGCTCTGATGCATGTGTGCTACTGTGTGTGTGAACACATGACCTGCAGGCTCCAGGCCTAGGCCCATGTAGTGATGAGTCCATTAGGGGAGTGGGCAGGCATGTGTGTTATCATTATTCTGATATGAATATAGGACACGGAGACAGGGTTTCGCGGCTAATGTGATCAGAGCACTGGGCTTCCCAGCGAAGCCTGTCCCCACGTGGCATGAGGTCAGCGCTGACCATGTGGACCCAATCCCAGCCCATCACTGGGCCCAGGGCACCCTACTCTCCCCTCCTGTGCCTGGCTCTGAGCCCTGAGAGGCTGAGCCCTAGGCCCTGTGTGCCCAGCACCCTGGCCCACCGGCACCTGTGTGGACCTCATCTGTGGGAGGCCGGGGCTGGAGGTCTGGGGGCAGCAGGAAAGAGTGCTTAGGGCAGCAAGGTACTGGGTTGCTGGTTCTGTCCCCTGCTTGGGGAACCTGTGTCCACACCATGCCCACAGTGGAAGCAGACAGTAGCCCAGCATCCCTGGCTTCCCAGTGTGCTTGAGGTGTCTGAGTATTTGGCTGCTACACGGGAGGAGAGCCACCATCCATCCTACCAAGTTTAGCAGTGCAAGAGGCGTGATCTCATGGCACCTGGCAGTCTCTACTTACTAACACTCCCCTAGCCCTGCTCATCTGGTGGCTTAGGACAGGGGATAGTGTCACAGCTGTTTCCCAAATTCACTGGCCGCATACCCTGCTTCTCAGGTATCTTGCAGAGCTTGCCACAGAACAGCCTGTGGGAACTGTGGGTCATACATTCATAGAAATACTGACTGTCCTCCTTAAAGGCCTAGAGACTGGGAACTCAGTGAGTCAGGGCCAGTGGTTGAAACTAACGGATGCACAACGCCTTATTCTTCTGGCCCTGATCAGCCACTATAATCACTGTGGCCATCTCCTAATCTGTTGATTTAACGGGGTGGAGTATGGTCAGGGGAATTTTAAAAATTCCCCTGAATGCAGTTGTATAGGCAGTGTGGGAAATGTCCTCTGTCCTCAAGAGTCAAGGTGAGTGCTGGATGATCCGGAGGGCAGTGGGCTTTCTGCACTGCGACCTGGGGTCACACTAAGGGTGTGCGCTGCACAGTGCGCTCCTGCTAGATCTGGCACTGATCGTCCTTGGCTCTGAGCCTCTCACCTTCGCAGATGCCATTCCAAGGCCTCAGGAAGACACAAGCCCTGGTCTTGTGGGGGTCCAATCATGCCTGTTTTCTGGAACAGCACAAGTTGCTAGGAAACAGCCACTGGGCCTCCCATTACTGGCCCTTGCCCCTCCCAGTGCCCACTTCATCTTTGAAGCTGCTTGGGGTCTCTGCCTGACCCAGCTGGGACGGGGTGCAGGGGCAGAAGTGACAGGACACTCCAGGATGAGCAGCACAATGAACTTGCTTAATGCCAACAACTGTCCCCACTGAGCAGAGGACTAGCTCACAAGCAGCAGAGCAAGGCGCTGGTGGGGATGGCAGTGAGGGATTTGGGAAGTAGCAGGCCTGCCGTGCCTGCCTCACCGACTCTCTCCCGCCTGGCTTCTGGCCCAGGACTGTACTTGGGCCGGGCTCAGTGAGGTCATGGAGGGATATATGTCCTTGATTTGAGGGGGATAGGTAACTGGACTGAGGACAGCACGAGCACTCCAGGTTGCAAGGTGCACAGCAAGGGGTGGGGGCAGGGTGGTAGTGGAAGGGCTTGGTGTGTCAGAACCTCTGGGGGCTGCTG
Source organism: Myocastor coypus (assembly GCA_004027025.1). Lineage (NCBI taxonomy): Eukaryota > Metazoa > Chordata > Mammalia > Rodentia > Myocastoridae > Myocastor > Myocastor coypus. The sequence continues at coordinate 43,617 of PVJA010000117.1, read as the reverse complement.
GGAACTGCAGAGAAAAGAGGGAGCCTGGGGGCAACCTGAGCTCTAGGGGGCGGCCTCAGGGACCTTCCCACTGTGTGGCCCGCAAATATGCACCTCTGCCTTAGCTTCCTTATAAGGAGATGGAGATAAAAGACAGCCAGGCACTTGCCTGTGAGGACTGGAATGGGTGGCACTTGGCTGGGACCCTGCTGGCTTGTAGCAAGCTGTGCACAGCTTCCTGAACTGTCACTGCCACTCTGAACTTAGGAGAGGCAGCCTGGGTGGGGCTTGTGGGCAACTAGGTGACAGGGAACTAGTGAGTGGGCAAGGTCCTGTGGGGGATTCCAGGGTACCCAGGTACACAGTGTCCCTGATCCGCCCAGCTCCTGATGGGGCCAGGTGGGGCCAGGTGGGGAGAGCACAGCTGACACTTAGGGCAAGTAGCTACTGGCTTTGGTAGGAGGTGTGGCAGCAGGCGTGGGGATCGGGCAGATCCTGAGCAGGAAGATGGCAAGCAGCCAATGCAGCCAACTCCTCCAGTGAGAGCAGGGATTGGACTGCTCCTGCCTGGTAAGCCTGCTCCTGCCCTCCCAGCACTCTGCCTCACAGCTCGAGCTGAACCCATAGAGTCAACCTCGACTTTCATTTGCACCCTAGTCCCTAGTGGATCTTCCCACCTTGCACACTCCACTGGCTTGTGGCCACCAGAACACCCAGAGCCAGAAGATAAAGCCGGGCCTCTGTGCAGCCATAGAATGGGGGGGGGGGCGTCCCAAGATCCCAAGGGCCAGGGCATGGGTAACAGTGCTTGGGGGTGGTCTCAGCCCACAGACCTCGGCTTCAGCTGAGGGAGCAGCCAAAGCTGTCAGCCCAGGGTGGCCTGGGCCCTGGTGATCCAGGTAGGGCGGAAGCCAGGCCTGAGCAGGGAGGGTGAGAGGGTAGCTGGTGGTCAGGGCACACGATGGAGGGAGGGGGAATAGACAATCAGGCGCCAAGAGCTGGGCTGGCATGCTTGGTTGGGGATCCAGCTCTCTCCCGGAGTGCGCTCGCTGTGCATCCTGCTTCAATCCTCTCCTCCTATGTGACTACTGTGTGGGGACAGGAGCCTGCATCAAGCCCAGGGCCAGGTAACAAACAACACATTTAAGTAAATGGTCATAACTGAAACCCCGAGTGTCAAGGTACGGCTGTCCTGAGCTTCGGAATGGTACCCCCAAAGTGCACATCCATGTCCTGACCTCTGGAGCCTGCGAAGGGGAGGTCATGGGAGGGTCTGCACAAAGGTGGTGAGGCCAGGAATCATAACTTGTGTTCATGCAGCTCGAGGGAGGGCCCCATGTCCAGTGGCCCTGAGGAGTAGGGAGGTTTGATACACACAGAAGCCTCCAGTACCTGGGGGTTGAGGGCAATGGCAGGGAAGGCAGAGTGAAGGCCTGAGGAGACAGGTGGACCCCTTGGGGCTTTGTGGGGATGAGGCCCCTCCAGCCTCTGCCTGGGGAGAACATTCCTATTGTTTCAAGTCCCTAGTCCGAGGTCAGCCACAGGATAGTCACAGGGGAGCAGCAGGGGATTAAACCTGGCAGGAGGGGATTTGGCTTGGCATTTCTTTTTCTTTCAAGTTTCAGGTTTGGGCTTTGAATGGGGCTGCGGCTGGGCTATGGGCGCAGTTCTTCCTGTAGGAGCAGGGAGGCATGGCACAGTGGGGACAAAGGACAGTCTGGGGCAGCTGACACTTTGTTCCTCCTGGCAGGACATTCCAAGCTCTGTGTCCTCAAAGCTGATAGGACTACAGGGGACAGGGAGAGTCCAGTTGCCTAAGGCTGTGCCTGCAAAGCCCACCCAAGTGTCAAGGTGGGGCTGTACTGAGCAGAATGGTGCCCCCAAAGCACCTATGGCATCAGGGTGAGGGTCTCTGAATCCTGGGTCCTCCCTAGAACACAGCCTGAGGTGGAGGCCTGGCACATGCCCTAGCATGCACTCTGCTGTGCAGCCCCCTCCCCATGTGGCTGCCCCAGATTCCAAGGAGAGCAGAGCGTCACAGCCTAGTGCCCAAGAGTAAGGCGGGAAGAAAAGAATAAAAGATAGGTAACCTGGAAGTTGAGCTAAACATTGTCCTTTCAGGAAGACTGTGACTGCCAGAAACAGCTGGAGTCACCAAGGTGTCTGTACAGCGCTCCTAGGGGACAGTAGATGCTGGGTTCCCTCCCAGAGCCACTGCACCCCAAATTCTCCAGGAATACTATAAGTCCCTCAACTGGCTTCACTGAGGACAAAAGGGACAAAAGCATCATCCCAAGATAGAGCAGGTGGAACAAACCAAGGTTGTTCAATTGCCTGTTTCAGGAAGAGGGGGGGGCAAAATGGCATTGGAGAAGGGGCTTGTGGCCTTCAGGGGCCACCTCTCCCCCAGCTTTCCCACCCCTTCAAGAGAAGTATAAATGCTCCTGTTGCACACTGTGAGGCACCCCGCACTCTAGCGCACCCTAAACCTCTAGTACATCCTTCCCGTGCTTCTTACTGACTCGCCCTGAAACTTCTCAACGGACAGGAGTCCGTGAGCCTGCCACAGAAGGGTGACTTGACTTCTAACTTCAGCTCCAGGTGCCTCTCAGAGCAGCCTGGTGACATGAGGGGAGTGGGGTCAGACACAGGGGGAGAGGGCGACACCCCCAGGAATGGTAAGGACACAGTAAGAGGGGAAATGAGGCCTCAGCACCAGGGCTCGGGCAGCCTGCTTGACTCCCCACTTAGTGCAGCAGCGACACTGGATGGGGCTGGGAGGTCCCCACACAGCCGGCTGGGAGGTCCCCACACAGCCACCCGGGAGGCCACACTTGTTACTGAGCAGGAACAGAATCTCTGACTCAACAAAAACCTCACCTGAAATGCAAATACAAAAAGATTTAAGTGAGAAAGAATTATTTCCCTGGCTTACTTTATATGTTAAAAATTTAAATGCTCATTTGCTGTAAATTCAGAAAGAGCTGTGCAGCTCACAGGTCCTAATGAAATGGACTGGAGTTCTAGTAAAATAAATCCTCACAGCTCTCATTCTCTGCAATCACTGGGCTGGGAACACTGGGATGCGTTGTGAGGTGGGCTTTTTTTTTTTTTTTTCCTCTTGCTAGGTAAGTCAAGCTGGCCTTGAACTATGTATCGCAGCACAGGCCAGCCTTAAGCTTTTGGTGATCCTGCTGCCTCGGCCTCCTGAGTGCTGAGATTACAGGTGTGCATCACCACATGTGGCTCCACGCACTTGCTTTGTGTGGGGCTGTGCAGAACACCTGGCTGGGTGATCCACAGTTAAGTCCCAGATCACACCTCAGGGCCCTGCACTGGCTCGGCCTCCCGCTGTGCAAGACTCCCGCATCTCTGTCCTCTCTGCCTCTGCCATTGTTCCCATTCCCATTCCCTGACTCTGAAGCTGCAGGACCCACTGACCTGCATGAGGGCCTTGAGTTTGAGGGCACAAAGGGTGCTCTCTGGGGCTTGACTGGTGCCCGCATGGACAGAATGTACTTTTAACACCTCCTGACATTTATTAATCTCTTCCTTCTCCTTGGCCTTTTTCTTTTTTAGAGAAAGCAGCAATATCTAACTAAAATTTACTCACTGTTTTGTTTTTACCATGTAGTTTTTACTCCTAAATTCCATTCAGTGACAAATACTGAGTTCTTATTTTATTCATAACATTAAAAAAATCAAAACAATGACTGGGAGCAGCGGGATGTTCCTGGAGTCCTGACTGCCTGGGAGGCTGTGGGGGAAGGAGGACATGTGTGAGGCAAGCCTGCCAAATCTCAAAACACGTTTTTTAAAAAAGGGGTGAAATGAAGTTAAGTAGTACAGTACTTGGCAGCACGTGCAAGCCCCTGGGTGTGTACACATATGTGTGCATGCATGCACATGCGCACATACACACACAGGGTCAGCAAAGGACTGATGTGTGGGAACCATGGTTCCTGAACTGACCAGGATTTGGGTTGTCATCCAGGCTTCAGCCTGAGCCAAAGAGAGGGGCCCTGTGGGTCAGCTCAAGCTGAGGCCCATAAAGGCTGGTGGTCCTCTAGGCTACTTGGGGTGCCCACACTCCTGCCTCCAGGAGATGAACCACAAGGCAGAGCTGAGCTTGGGCTGGGACAGGAAGGTGGGGTGGGTGTTGGAAAGCTGGGGAAGCTGGCTTGCTCAGGCAGCCCTGCCTCTAGCAGCTCTGAGATTTGCTACTGACCCAGAGAGAGAAGGAGCGGCTGTGCAGCTCAGCATAGGCTTAAGGCCTGCGCAGGTGCCTCACCTGCTAAGAACACAGCACTGGGGCTGGAGATTTAGCTCTGGGTGGTGGAGCACTTGCCTAGTGTGTGCAAGGTCCTGGGTTCCCTCTTAGCACTGCCAAAAACAAACACAAACAACCAAACCAAAACACTCATCACTAGGGCTGACTCCTGGAGGGGGTGGGGCTCTGAGCAGCGCCATCTAGTGGCAAGAGGGCAGACATTCCCCAGGACTGGACCTACAGAGATCCACAACCCCAGTGCAGCTACCCCAGCCTGGATACATCAAACCAGGAGGTTTGAGGGGAAGGGGCTCTGCATGCAGTTACACCTGACCCAGATGGGCACCTCTATGCCAGCACGCAGGTCGCCAATGACGTCTCGAATACAAAGGGCTCCCCAGGGAGGGAAGGGAATTCTGGACAAGAACTGAAGGGCGGACCTCCACACTGTGTCAGGAGAGCATAGGGCTCCTCAGTGGAGATGCCAGAGCACGCAGAAGGGTAGTGCTCCATGCTCTGGGAGGGTAGCGGGCTGGGGCAGTCGCCCAGGCCACCAGGGCCCTGGCAGGAGCTGGCAAGCAGAGGTGGCGTCATGAGCCACCTCCCTAGGCAGGGCAATGGACATATGCAGATGGCTTGGCCTTCCTGGGGTCACTCCCCAGGCCCCAAAGCCCTGGCCACTTGGATCTCTCCAGTTCCCCACACAGTTAACACACAGGGACAAGTCACTGCCCCATGCCAGTGCTGCAGAGATACACAGGGATGCTCGTGAACAAGGCAGGGGCCCAGCTTCTGTCACAGATGCTCCAGGGCCCAAACCAAACTCTCTGCAGCCAACTCTGCTCGGGGCCGCCTCACACTCCTCATGGACAGCCATCTCCTAAGGCTGCTCTGCCCCTGGCCCCTGCTGCTCCCATCGCAGAGCCCATTCCATGTCTACACACTTGGCCAGCCAGCCACTGTGCCCACCCCAGCAAGTTAACCTGCAGCAGGAGTCAGGGCAGCCCTGGAGGGCTGGGCTTCCATGGGGCAGGCCTAAGCCGAGGCCCAGCTCCTGCACTGCCTGTGGTCCAGCTGTGTCTGGGCTTGGACTTCATGCCTGGCCGCTCCATCTACCCTTGGACTTTTTGCACACGTTTCCTGTTTTCCTAGAACCAGCTGGAGATAAGACGGTCTCTGGCAACTGAGGGTGCTGACCACAACAGCAAGCACTATGTCTGCTTAGGACTTAGAGAAGGTGTGACACCCAGGAACACCCTGCTGAGGCCACAGAGGCAGTGCCCTAAAGCTCCAACCCTGGTTATGGGCCCCAACGAGGCTGCCCTTTGGCTCCATTCCCCTCTGTTCTTGCCAAAGTAAGTGGCCACAGGTCCAGCTCTGTGGGGCTTCTCTCTGGGCCTGGCTATGGCTGCTCCCCTTTAGGCTGGCCAAGACCAAGATCACAGTGCCTCTAGGGAAAGAGGGGAAGCCTTGGGAATGTGCCCGGACCAGCCCCGGGGACAGTGTGAAGGGCATCTATCTTTCTCGGGGATGAGATCTTGAGGTGGGGAATGCAAACAGTAAAGAAGCCAAGGCAAGAAAGCCCATGGGTGCCTGTGTCCATTTTACTGAACTGAAAACAACTAAAGCAGAAACTTTTCCATGGTGAACAGAAATTCCCACACAATTTCTGCTTCTAAACAACTACAGATTCCAGTGAATGTCTCAAAATCCCATTACAAATCAGAAGATGTTTGCTCAATTTAAGTCTTAAGAATATCTTACTCCTAATTTCAAATGAAGCTTAGAACAAGCTCATGCTTGCAAAAATGTCAAGTGGTTTGAACCTCGTTCCTATAAGGCCACAGATGAAACAAGAAGGACCAGGAGTGCCAAGTCCCCAACACTGAGAGGGCAGAGCTACCCACTCTTCGTTGAGCAACACCTGGAGAGAGAGGAAGAGAGACAGAGACTGAAAGACAGAGGGGCAAGGGAGCGCCTCCTGCTGAGCAGATGAGGGCTTGGGCAGGAGGCGGCAGGACAGCGAGCTGTTGCCTGGCCCAGGCCTTTCCTCCCTCTGCAGAGTGGGCTGCTTAGCCATGAGGTTTTGGGGGGGTGCTCCCTTGAGCCTCCGAGCCATGCCGGGTCCAGAGGAGACCAGGACTGAGTTAGTCACTGTCAACAGAGCCCAGAGAACCATAACCAGGCCAATGACCAAATAAGGGCTGGCAGATCTGTGCGCCTTCGTCTAGGTGCCCGAGGACCCAGTGCACCCAGGAGGGACAGTGATTCGCAGCATGGCTGCTTGCCAAGCATCTGGTAATGTCTTGTGCTTCATGGTACCCCCAGCTAAAGGCAAGGAAACAGGCAGAGCCATGGTGGGAAGTGGCAAGGCTGGGATCCGAAGCAGGCACGGGCTGACACCAAGGCCTGTGAACAAGGTACAGGCTATGCGCCCCATGTTCATGCTCACCCATTGGATCTGATCCCTGCAGGGCACAAGGCTTAGCCTTATGGATGGGATGGAGGCGGCTTGTGTCTGTTTGAAGCAGAGCCAGGAGCAGAGATGGGAGTAGAGACAGGTTCTGGAGCATTGGGAGCAGACTGTGGATTTTGCCTTGAAGTCCTAACAATTTATTGTGGCACTACCAGCACCCATTGGGCACTTCGCTGAGAAAGACACAGTGGGCAGAGTGGTTGCCCAGTGCCCAGAAAGCGGGTGGGTGGAAACCAGGCCTGGGAGACTGAGTGCCAGTGCCCTGGCAGTGCTGTGCCTAGACACTAGGTAGCACTCCCCTGTGGGATGCAAACTGAGCTAGAACCTAGGGAGCAACTTCCAGAACCTAGGGAGCAACTTCCTGGCCCTCGGGCCTGGCTGCTGTTGCGTGCTCTGAGCTCTGTGCTGCACGGTGGTCATGGTGCAATGGATGACATGTGTTCAGACACTGGCCAGTGGGGTCGCAACTTGGTGGGGTGTGAAGCTAGAGGGGACCGACCTTCTTGTCCTCTGGAGCTGTTGGCTATGTGCAGGAGGTGAAGAGCCAGCAAGCAGCTTGGGGGACAGGGCTGGTTGAGTTGTCAGGGCTTCTTCCCAAAGCAGGGGAAGGGCATCAGCATGTCTGCCTGCTGTCAGCCCGCCAGCCCCTGCTGTGCATCAGCTAAATGCCCAGCAGGAAGACAGTCACCAACCACTGTGGGAGCCGAGGGCTGAGTTCCTACCTTCACTGCCTCTCACTTCCTGGCTTTTCTGTTTTTGAATTCTCCTTAGGAAGAGGGAAAACAGGGAGCTAAAGTGTGACCTCCGCATGCACCTGCTTCCACAGCCACAGGCATCGCAGCTCTCCTGAGCCCCGAGGGCAGTACGGGCACTGGAAGGTGGGGCCCTGGGAATGCCAGGGCCACAGCAGCCTGGTGGCTGGCAGATGAGAGGGGTGCAGAGCGCCCTGGGTACTAGGTGTGGCTGGACTGGGTTCTGAGCCGATACTGCTGCCCGGGGGTCAGGGACAGCCAGCATTCAGATGAGTGCCAGTGCATGAGCACAGGCCATAGAGCCACAGCACGGAGCACAGGAAGGAGCCCGCATGGTCTGGATGGCAGGGGACTGCGGGCTAGCAGGCGCACACACAGGGACATGTGCCACACCCAACAGCCCTCCTGCACCTGTGCTCTGTGCACCGTCCAGTGCCCCCTTCAAGAGTCCCACGGCTCAGCAGTGCCCCCCCCCCAGCCAGTCATGCTCCCTGGGTAAGGACAGCCACAATTAAGCAATCACTGTTTAACACTTCACAGAACAAATTTGTTCTTTACTGCTCAGTTCATTATGAACTTGAATCACTGTCACTTTAAAGCTTAGAACTCCACGCATGTCCCCAGCAACAAGGCCCCACGGTCAGTGACAGCCTACAGGCTCTGCCAAGTAAGGTGCCTGCATAGAGCTAGGCACATCTCCCAGGGATGCCGCAACTGAGGCCCGCCCCACCAGCTCGAGGGCCAGTGTGCTTCCTAGGGCACCTGCCATTGCTCTAGGTCCACAGCTATGCCAAGGCACAGAGGCTGTAGGGCTTTCTGGCATTTCAGGGGGCACACAGTGACCCGCGGGTGTGGGCACCAGCACCCACCACCTCCTTGGGTGGCACATTCCTACCACAGCAGCAATAGCTGCATGCTGGCCTCGCGGACCACCCTGCTGCAGCAGGCAACACTGTGCGCTGCAGCTCTTCTCACCCTCCCAGGGGTGACCTTTTAGGCTGGGGCCCTGGGCCGCAGGAGGACTGTTCCTACAGCTTGCTGTTCTTCTGGAATTGGGCCACCAGGCTGAGGACCTGCTCGGAAGCTTTGATGCTCTTGGAGCCCAGGTAGGCCGTGCTGTTGGGGCCCGTCTCTTCTGGGTAGTAGCGGTAATTGGCCATGAGGCCACAGGAGCTGGTGAGGCCCCTGGGGCTGCTGTCCCCCATCCAGTTGATGCGCCATATCACAGCCCCATTCTGCAAGTGGAAGTTGGCCACGGGGTTGAGGGCATAGCCACGGTGCTTCTCGCCGTACAGGTACCAGGCACAGAGCCGCATGAGGGGTGCCCGGAGCGCCTGCACCAGCTTCTCTGACTGTGCCCACTCGCTGCCACCAAGAAGGACCTTGAGGGTCTCGTGGACAGGCCCACCAACAACCTCGGTGATCTCTTTACATTCTGAATCTGTGAACAGTTCATTCCGCCCATGCTCCTTTGTCTGTGAGCCCAGAAGCCCCAAGAGCCACTTGGTGAATCCCGGTATGGGTGACAGACTTGAAAAGGCCCCCAGGTGTGGAAACTCTTTCTGCATAGCAGGTGGATGGAGAGAGGGAGGCGAAGAAAACACAGATTCAGCAGACTTGAACCCACACAGGACACCTCTCAACTCAGTCTAGTGTCACGGCTCTGCAGTTGACAGAGTGACATGTAACATGGATTGCTATACATTTCTTCTCCCAAGGCACAATGTATGAGAAGCCTGGTGAGCACTAGGACCTGAAGGCACCCTGAGTCCCCAAGGTGAGCTTTTGGGGTACCGTTTCCATTATACCCATCATCAGTGGTGAGACAGATGCCAGGAGTGGCCTATAGTCAATCACAGCGCTGCCCCTGGACCATGGTCATTTCTGACCACAGGCCTCACCTTCCCACTGCACCATGCCCTCCACGAGGCCTCTGTGGGCCAGAGTCGGGGCTGATGATTGGCACTCACATGCCCGGGGCCTGTGAGGGGCGAAGCGGTACCCAGCTACACCTTCAAAGGTACTAGGGAAGGCAGCAGGGGCAGGCAAGGCTGTCACCAAAGCACACAACTCATTCTTTCCTGTTCAAATTATATAGAGATCTTGATCGTTTTTAAAAGTCCCAAATACTTTAAAAATTTTTTAAAATTTAATTATTTATTTAATTTATTTAGTACAGGGTCTTGCTATACAGCTTGAACTTGCACTGATCTTCCTCTCTCAGCTTCCCCAATGCTGGGATTATAGGTATGCACCACCACACCCAGTTTCAGTGGCCAGCAAGGCATACCCAGGGTTCCAGGGCTGGCATAGCACGTGGTGCCAGGGATTGAATCCAGGTCTTTGTGCTTGGCAGGCAGGTGCTTAGATCACTGATCTAACTCCCTAGCCCCTAAAAGCCCTGAATTTTATCATTATAAATGTAGTATGTACTCATTATAGATTTTAAAAAATTATCAAAGAAGAAAAGGAAACAAACATACTGCGCCACTGTGGCAAACCTGTAGTCCAGAGTCAGTAAGTATAACGCCCTTGAGACTATATGTAGATACATGGCTGGGCATTTATTCTGTAGCCTGCATCCTGGATTTGTACCAGGAACACTTGCTAAGTATTAACATCCAAAATCACAATTTTAATGAGGGCAATATTCAAATGTAAAACTACCATGGTTTCCCGACCAAGACCCTCTTGCTGGCCATTTGAGGCAGCTTGCTTTTTACCTTTATCAACCCCAGCAAACCCTCTGGTGCAGCAGGGTGACTTCCTCCAAGGTCCTTAGGACTTCAGTTCATAGCGGATTGTAGGGAAGGACCCTGTAGGGTGGCTCCTCGGTCAGCTGGGGTCACCCAGAATCCAGGGTCCTGCTTGCCCTCTGCACTGCCTTTCTTACCCTCACACTGCCAGGCCCTGACACCACCAGCACAGAACAGGACTAAGGAGTGTACTAATCAGATGTGGCTTGTCACCGCATCTGGGGGCGAAGCAGCAGAATGGACGAGCTCTTGGTTAGTAGTGATTATGAGTGCAGGAAGAGCACAGAAGCATGGGCTCTGTCGTGCTGATGCAGCATAGCAGGCACAGATCTGGGCACTCTGCCTGAGCTGACTCACTCACGGGACTCTCCAGAGGTCCCCATAGGCGGCTTTAAATCTAGGCCTAGCACAGCCACATTGTGTTGTTCTACAGCAGAGGAAGTATCCTTCAGAGGCAGTGCAAAAGGGTGGGGCTCACAGCAAGCCACAGTACCTGGGGTCTGACCAGGCCATGGGACAGCCCTGCTGATGGACAGACAGGAGCCAGAAGCACTGTGCAATGCAGGCGGGCCAGGCACAGCTGTGAGGCCCTCAGCCCAGACTGTGGGGAGTGAACGGGGACAATGTGAGTAGTCAGGGGTGCCTGACCAGCCAGGCCAAGGTCGCCTCGAGGGCTCATGTTCTCAGCCAGAGCTGCACTTGTGGTCAGTGACAAGCTGGGCTCTGGGGGGCCTCTCAGCAGCGTCGTGGCTCCTGGGAACTGCCATGTGCCCAAGGGGCAGGCAGGACCCATCACCAATCACGAAGCTAGACGGCGGGGTGCACCAGCAGGACCAAGGATTTGTAAGTGCAGCCATGGGCCTGGGCCACTATACCCACAACACTGCACTCACCTGCAGCTCCTTCAGAACACGCTTTATGAGGAAAGTTCCTAGCTCAACGCCCTGCAGTCCCTGCTGTGTGAGGCTGATGGAGTAAAAGATGGCGGTGGCGATTCTGTTCCTCTCCTCTATTTCTGATGGTGGCTGCTCCTTCACAATGGCCTAGGACACAGGAACCAGGGGCACTGGTGGGCAGGATGCTCCTCCACTCACACACCACCCCGCCACAAGCCTCGGGCTGCCTCTTAAGAGTGCGCAATGGTCAGGCTGCAGTGCTGCCCTCAACATGCCCAGTGACCGTTTCACAACCTCTCTGCTGTGCCCATTCAGTGTGCTCATTTCTGTCACCGTGAAACTCTCGTGCAAGCTCTGCTGACTGGCACCTTAGTCCCTTTTGGCCCCTCCCAGGCCTCTATGCAAGCTGGCACTCACTTCTGAAGCGCCCCTGCACTGATCCTGTGTCAGGGGCAATGCAGCCCCCTGAGTACTGAAGTCAGAAAACTTTTGTCAAAGGCCTGCTCTTCTGCTGCTTGGTTATCTTTTTAACTTTCTCTGAACATTAGTTTTTCAGACTTCTCAGTAGCCCAATGTAATTTTCCTTTTGTCAAAATTTACCCTCTGAGGGTTCTTCTCTGTAATTTTTAAAATTTTCTACCAATGTTCTTGGTTTTACTAACTGAAAGCACACAGCCATCTACAAAGCGCCTTCCACTGGAAGGTCACCAGCTGAAGCCTGACCCCATCAGCACCTCTGCTGCAGGGCTTTGGAGCCCCAGCAGCCAATGCACCAGCCAGTGGCTCCTTTCAACTTGCTCTGAGGCGAGACCCCAGCTAGCCTGGAAGAACACATGCAAGCCACTTTAACTTCTGCCAGCTACACTAGGTCCAGAAAGAAGGCTGCTCAGCCCAGAGCTGATGGGACGCGCTCTGCCTGAGGTCAAGGCCAGGGCTGGCTTCCCATCTCTGTCCCATCCTTACTCGCTCGATAACTGCAGTCAAGTTACAAACACTCTCCTACACTGTAGTTTTATGAGGCCATAATACAGCCAATACCTACCCCATACAGAGCTGGGGTTCCATGGACACAAGTGTATGCGTGACAGGTATCACAAATATTGTCATTAAAGCCATGCACTGCATGCTCTTCTGTGCTCTGTATTGCTACTTGACAGTAAGTCAAGGCTGGCTTTCTGTGTCAAACATAAACCCACTATTTAAACACGGAGATCCCTGCATGTGTGGGCTGGCAGGCTTGCTGGTAGGGTACTCCCTCGGCATCCTCCACCCAAGCACGGTGAGGTCCTTGGCTCTGCTGCAGTAAGCACTGCTGTGCATGGGCATGCTGGTGTGGAGTTTCCAGGCCACTCTAAGGGAGGTGTCCTGACTGGAACGCACCCAAGCATAACCTCCAGTGCCACTGCCCTTCATACTCTTAAGCATTTTGGGGAGTCTGGTGACTGGGGCACCAGCCTGCTTGCCTTATTCAGTGACTGTGACATCTCAGATGCATGGACTGCCTGGGGCCTCTCCAGTGAAAGCTCATCACCCCTTGCCCACCCACTTCATAGGTTATTCTGGTCCCCAGTCCTCACCAGCTCAGCAGACCTGCTCTGGCCCAGAGCCTTATACTTATATCCACTGCTGTGACCTCCACAGAGATCTGCTCTTCCACATATGCTGCCCTGGAGCCCTGTGTGTCTGGATAGGGTTGCCGCACTCCCCAAGAGGGACCAGCCGAGGCTACCATGCCTGTGAGCTCTGCTCACCAGCACATGTGTACCCATCTGTCACTTTCTCAATCACACATCTTTTTTTTTTTTTTTTTCTTGTTTTTTTTTTAGAACTTATGTTTGTTTATTTATTTATTTTTATGGCTGGCTCAGCCTGCCCTGAGGTCAGGGCTGGTGCAGCATGTGGTGCCGAGGATCGAACCGTGGTCCCTGAAGTTGCTCAAGCTTTCCTAAGCAGGCGCTTTAGACCACTGAGCCATCCTGCCAGGCCCTCAATCACACATCTTAAAGTCCCCACAGGCACTTTAACACATGCAGAGAGCTGAACCATATATCCTATCTCCTCCCACAGGACTGTCTGCTGCCACAGAAATGTCCCACCAGACTTCACAGTATCAGAGTACAGCTCTGAGCCAGCACCACCAGGTGGATGCGGTCCTCAGCCTGCTCTGTCTGTACCATTCATTCTAGGTTCTGTAATTTCATGTTTGGAGGTTTTATCAGCCCAAGCACAAAGCCTATGAAAACTGAAAGCAACTATTTTTTAAAAAAATGTATTTAGTACAGGGTCTATAGGGTCTCACTACATAGATCAGACCTGTAGTGATCTGCTTGTATTCAGGCTGCCTGGGGCCTCTCTGGTGAAAGCTCATTACCCCTTGCCCACCCACCTCACAGGTTATTCTGGTCCACACCCATCAATCCCCTTCTCAGTCATGAGTGGGGGGCACACAGGTGCTTTAGTCTGCTGAGCTATCTGGCCAGTTCCCAAGCAATTATTTTGAAGAAAGAAGGCAAGCTAGGGGCATGCCTATAATTCTAGTACTCAGAAGGCTGAGCCAGAGGGATCTATGAGTTCAAGGCCAGACTGAACAACAGAGCAAGACCCTGCCTCAAAACAAACAAAATAAGCCAGATGTGGTGATGCACACGGGCAATCCCAGCACTTGGGAGGCTGAGGCAGAAAGATTGGTGGGAGTTTGAGATCAGCCTGGGCTACAAAAGTGAGTTCAAGGTGCCTGAACTGCACAGTGAGACCCTGTCTCAAAAAGACAAAAATTAATAAAAATAAATAAAATACCAACAAGCTAAAAACAAAACCCTAAGTGCCTTACTGAGGTGCCTATCTTGTCCTGAAGTGCCCACGCCCTGGTACCTGGATATTGTTGGAGATGTCACTGGTGAGTGCCACATACAAAATGACCAAGGGCTCCCCGGGGGTTGAACAGTGAGAAAAGAAGTAGCATCGTCTGTAGGGCCCAACGCGTTGTTTCATATCCATCCAGTTCTTTATAGGGTGCACAGCCTCAGACCTGACAAGGAATCGTGCAAAAAGAACACACTGATTTGTAAAGTTAACTAACTGCTGGTTTCCATGTGTCCTGTCCACAGAGGCCAAATGCATGGGTTCTGGACAGCTCAAAGTGACTCTTTGAAAAACTCAAAAGCCTTTTAATGTGAAGCAGCACTGAAACTATAATTTGAGACCACTTCACATACAAAACTGCTCCCATTCTTGGTGGTTCATGAGGCCCCCAGGTTCAGTGCAAAGTAGACAGTGGGCCTCAGCGTGGCTCCTGTCTTTCCTTGGGATCCCACATTTGAAGTGGTTGCCCACACCACGCATGCCACCTCTTGGGTCTCTTTGTCTCCCATCCTCACCCCCCTCCCCAACTTCGCTTTTGCATGTGAGATGACAGTGGGCACTACCGTCATCAATGGCCCAGAGACTTGCCAGGCCTCGGATGTGACAGACAGCATGCAACACAGATAGGATGCTGCAAGGCGCAGGCCCATATGACACTACGTCCTAGACATGCTGTATGTGTGGAACAGCTCACTTAGAGGTTCTAAGCAGATATAGAACTAGATGAGGTCAATGCTCTTTTTCTTTGAAGCAGGGTCTCACTATGTAATTCAGCCTCGTACTGAACTCACTGTGCAGCTCAGGCAGGATTTGAACTCACAGGGATTCTCCAGCCTCACATTCCTGTGCAATGGAATTACGGGCATGAGCCAGAGAGCCCAGTGATAAATGCTCTCTATTACTAATGTGTACAGCAGGTCTCATGAGTTCCCACACCTCTGATAATGTGGCTTGGGGGTGCTGTCAATGGGCCAGGGCTTACTGGGACAGGCAAGTTGTTTTCTCTGGGCTCCACTGCATTGGTGGACACTGGGTTTGGCTTGTTGGGTCAGAATAAAGTATAGGCAAGGATGGACATAGGCTTTCAGCTACAACCAAAGAAGAGAGAACCTTCATACTTACTCACTGACTTTCTGAAGCATCTCACATGGTGAATGCCAGGTGACTCTTTCTAGGTTCAGGAACCCCGAAGAAAACCATTCTGAGAGCATGTTCTTCAGCACCCCATTCATCTCCTGCAAAGGAGAAAATGCAGGGTCGGCTTCTGAGGCCCATCAGTGCCAAACCATTTCTGTATCACCGTGAGCACAGCAGGTCACAATACTTGGCTGTGTGATATAAAACTGCACAACAGCCCTTGGGCAGCCTCTTCTGATGCCTCTAGAAAGCTTGCATCTCAAGCCAGCCCTCAACTCACACTCTACTTAGACCAGACCTTCCTTCCTTTCTTTCTTTCTTTCTCTCTCTCTCTCTCTCTCTCTCTCTTTCTTTCTTTCTTTCTTTCTTTCTTTCTACCAACAGATGCCAGGCTGATTTTATTTTATTTTATGGCCGGCTCAGGGCTAGCACGGCATGTGGTGCTGGGGATTGAACCGTGGTCCTTTGCAGCCGCCCAAGCTTTCCCCAGCAGGCGCTTTAGACCACTGAGCCATCCTGCCAGGCCCCAAGACCAGACCACTTTAGTGGGAAAGTTCTTGTTGCCCTAAGGTGCCCATATGTATGTAAGTGAATATGTAATAGTACAAGTGTGCAGGTACACAACTGTGATCCCAGCACTCAGGAGGGTTGAGGCAGGAGGATCACCATGAATCCTAGGCCAGCCTGGGCTATCTAGTGAGACCTTATCTCAAAGCAAACAAACAAGACATTGAAAAATGCACCTCATAGGAAGAACCAGAGCAGACTGTACAGGTGCAACATGCCTTCTCCCTACGCTCAAACACCCTTTGACACAGCACAGCATGACATCTCTGCTTCACAGGAGAAACAAGGCCTTGTCCAGGAACTCTGTCTGATCAACAGGAAGATGCCACATCTC
Source organism: Myocastor coypus (assembly GCA_004027025.1). Lineage (NCBI taxonomy): Eukaryota > Metazoa > Chordata > Mammalia > Rodentia > Myocastoridae > Myocastor > Myocastor coypus. Next base: position 27,588 of record PVJA010000117.1, on the reverse strand, counting down.
CACAGCTGAACATTTTGAAGTCAGGGCAAATTTGGCAAGTTGTGGCTTAATTAGCATTTTAAAGCTACTCTAGGTAGACATAAAATCACAGTGCATTTTGCAAACACTGTACCTCAGGTTCAAAGAAACCAATCTAGCTTTTGTTTTATTTCTGAAAACACAGGAGTTGCCCTCACATACCTATTTGCTCGGACACCTTTCAGGCAAATCAAGCAAAAAGCAGGAGCGCTGGAGCAGTCTGCGCTCAGGGTAGCCTCTCGTGGACGGCAGTGCAGCAGGAGGACAGCGGACGGGTGCCCTCTGGCAGCTGCTTGCCCTTCCAGTACCCTGCAGCCTTGTTTTTCAGCCAGGCCCACAGCTGTCTAGAATAAAGGCTACAATTCAGCTAGGGGTGGTGCTGTGACCAGGAGCTGCCTGAGGAAGAGCGAGTAGAGGTGTCTCGTGGCATCTCTGAGGATCCTCAGGAGGCTGCATTAGTACACCATTCGCCGTCTTCTCCACCGTAGCTGGTATGTGCCATGGTGGCTAACAGATCAGACTTGGGGGCCATGCGACAACTTGAAGATAGTATTTGGGGGCACAGAAGTACCAGAGCCGAAGTCCCTGAGCATACTACTGGGCCGCCTACCCTTAGCCTTTGACCTGAGAGAAGCCAGAATTTTTCATACCACTATTTATTTTGGGTTTCCTATTGCTTGTTGGTGAGCTATATGGGACCATATACACTGAGTAATATTAAAAGATGGTAAACAGTGCATTTGGTTCTCAACTGACCTTCTGAATCTTTGTATGTGTCACAAAGGACAAGATGGGTATCACTTATGAGGTCCAGTTTAATACCAGCTGTACCTTATAGTACCAATTCAGGTTTTTTTCTTCTTTTTGAAACGGGACCTGAGGCACTTTGTAGCCATGGCTGGTCTCAAACTCACAGCAATCCTCCTGCCTCAGCCTCCTGAGTTGGGATTATAGGCATGCACCACCATGCCTGGCCACCAGTTTACTTTTTAATACCCATTACAAGATGAAAAACTTCAGACCTCAGTCACCTGAGTAAAAGGTGCAGGTACAAGAGTGTTGGCTTGAGGAAGTTTTCAGAACATGAGGTCTATATTTATATCCTTAAGCATGGGGGCACACAGAAGGACACACCTTTGTTCTCTGTGACCTTGTAAGGTAGGAGAGGACAAATTTAGGACCAACTGTGGAAGTCACACACACTTAAGGACTCGACATAACACCAGGAAGGAGTGCCGTGGGGCAGGAGCTATCCACAGACATCGTGAAGTGTACAGCTTGCTTGCCAGGCGTGATGCGCACACGACAAACTCAGTATGAGCTGAGAAAGGACTTTGTACCAGACAGGCAGCTGCTCAGGCTGACCCTGCAGTTCCTGCCCCTGCAGGTTCCCACCCAATCTCCTCCACTCAGCGGTGAGCTCTACAGGGCCAAGCCCATTGCTACTTCACTTCTCATTTCCAAAGCATTCACTAATGGGCTATTATCCAGTGGAAAATAGAAAGGAATGGCAATTAGGAGTAGCAGGCCAGGAGGATGAAAGGTCATGGGACCGTGTGCTAGGGAACACAGAACGGCTATTTATTTTACACATGTGGATTTGCTTCGTTTTATTTATTTATTTGGAGTTTAAGAGACAAAACTAGTAAAAGAATCGATACAGAATTTCATAAAACAAGACAGGAATTCAACAATGGTTGTTATATGGCATATTGTTGTCTTCAAATCAGCTGTTCAGATTATTGGATGTAAACATGAAAAATTGGTCACAGGGTGGCTCTTTTAAAAATTGATTTGTACTGACCACAGTGTTTTTTTCTTTTTTTTTTTTCTTTTGTGGTACCAGGGACCGAACTGGAGACCCTGCACTTTCCAGGCAGGTGCTTATGATGCAGAGCTATATCCCTGGCTCAACCACAATGGTTCTTAATCCTGGGATAGTCACAGTCAAGTTTGTGCTAAAGATCACAGACTCCTCTGCCCAAGTGCCAATACATTAACAAAATGTTGCATATAATTTCCAGTGCTGCAGGAGGCCAGGTGAAGAACTTCAGCACCAAAAGGTCAGGAGCAGCTAGCTCGGCTCTAGTGCAGGAGGGGCAGTAGAGCCCTATTACAGTCATGGTAAGAAAAAGCTGGACACCTGGCTTGGTATGAACTACAGACGAAATGGGCTGATGAAGACCTCTCCTTGCAGTCTCCTCCTTCTATTCTGGGCTGCTGACAGCTAAGGCATGTGATGCTGCACCGGACAGCCAGGAATCTAGGCTAAGGGTCAGAAGCCAGCGGGCCAGTGCTAGCACTTGGTGACAGCTGTCCAGCCTGGCACTCTCCACAGCATATGAGATTATGGCATCACGAGCAGCAGAAGAGAACCCAGACTCTGTTTTTCACTCTTTAATTCTGTAACTGCTGATCAGCAATGCAAGGCTGGGAAGTGAAGCTGCTAGGAACACTCAGGTGATGCTGAAACTGGCTTGTCACTTTGTTCTGCATCGTTAATTGCAGTTTTCCTGGATGACACAGTCTAAAGGAACAGCCAACAAGCTCTTGCTTTCAAGATCTGCTGAGCTTTGGTGTGAGAAGGGAATGTACTCTACTCAGGAGCCCTGAGCAGGAGGGGAGGAAAGTGGTGCAAGGACCCAGAATCTTACACCTCCCAGGTGTGTACCTCGAAGCAGGGTGTGCTTTGGGATCTAAAACTAAACTTTCATTTAACATAACACAGGCCTGTGTCTGACAGAGCTCACTCCCTTGTTCCCATGCTTCTGTTAAGGCTTGCATACCCCCACTTAGCCACCATTCTTGTGTTTTAGCAGCCTATCTAGAGACCTGTCTGTGCTCTCCATGCCAGCTTCCACCAGGCACCCAGCAAGGCTGAGCAGCACCCAGCCTTCAACTACCCTAGGGATTCAACTGTCTCAATGGGAACTTATCTGGAAGAAATGTAAGCCATCAAACAAGTGTTAAATACGTACAGAGAAAAGCAAAAATTCTATAAGCCTCAGCCTGCAGCACACACCTGCCACACACCTGCAGATGCACCCCTGAAGGAAGACAGACTGGACACAACTGGATGCACCCTGGCTTCTGTCCAGCAGGAGCAGCAGCAGCAGCAAAGAGCGTTTCTCCTCTGGCTGAAGACTTTACTCCCTTCAGGGCAGCCACACCTGGCTGACATTCGCTGTCACCTCTTCCCCTACTCTCTATGTACCCCTCAGTGCACTTTGGAGATGAAACCAAGTGCAGCCGGCCATGGGTTTGACTTTGCATCCATCTGAGGCCAAAGGGCACCCTACAAAAGCACAAGTAAACCCATCAGTTTCTGCAGAAATAACAAGGGTCTTGACAAACCTCTAAACCCACTGGAACTCTGACCAAAGAAAAGAGCATTTTCTAACCAAAATGCAGACTAACTCATTCACTATTCCCTTTTGTACAGGCTAACATTCTGGGATCTCTAATCAGAGATGAAGAATATATTAAGTGTCCTTTCTTCAAATTCTTTAATTATTAAAACACCTGAAATTCCTTTGCTGGAACATGCCATGAAGATCAGTCCACCAGGAATTCAAGAGGCCTACAAATCTACATTACAACAGTAGAGACTAGATATTCACATGAATCAGAGGCCTAGTGCCTTTGACATTAAAAACAAAACAAACAGCCACCAGGCAAGGTTCACACTTTCTTTTTTCACCTATTGATTTTCTATCTTGAAAAATCGCATCCGAGACATTTGATCTTTGCCATATTGTAAGAACTTTCCAGGTAGCACCTGGATCTTCAGGGAGATTTGCTACTGACTCTGAACTTTCTATCCAAAGGATTAAGCAGCCCTAAGGGAGAGAAAAGAAACCTTATCTGATTTAAAATATTCCAGGAGAGATAAGCCCCAGTCTGGCTGCTTGCCTCAAGTGCTTCTGCTGAGCTGCCCAGGCAACAGAAATGTGTGTCTCAGGGCTTCTTTTATTTCTCACAGTCATAACCCCTGGTGACAAACTGTGCCTCCTTTGTTTACTATATTTTTAGCAAAGCTCCAATAAATTCCTCAGGGCATGTCTTAGGAAAGAACCAGGCCGGCCTCGAGATCACTATCACCTGGATCACTGCTCTCAGTGCAGAGCCAATGGGCCCCCGGGGAGGTCAGTGACTTGTCTAAAAATCACCTAAAATCACATCTCCTAACAGAGAGCAGAAAGGAAATGGAATTTGGCTCACTCCCATGCTGAGTCTCCTTCACTGGACGCACTGCCCCATCAAGTATACAGAACCAGCTTCATCTTGAGGCCATATGCTCTTGAAGTGACCCATATGGACAGAGGAAAGTCTCAGGACCAAGCCCACAGGAACTCTGGTCATCAAGGTATCTTCACTGGACCTCATCTAGCAAGTTCAAAAGTCAGCTGGGGTGAGGCAAATAGCGTACCTCAGAGATTTGGCACCATGCCCATCCTTCAGGAAGGCTGAGACCTTGGAGGACCCAGGAGTGGTGCCCCACTCCCACCCCAAGTACTAATCACTTTAGAAAGCCTTTGGGTGATAAAGCCTCCTGTACCACACTCCTGGAAGTTTTTAACACTGAATTCCTAAAAGCAAAACATTCAGGCAGAGTTGTTGCTTTAACATGACACAGAATCCCAAAGTGAAAGAATGCAAACAGACTGTAAACTGAACCTACAGGATATCCAGTAACACAATGAGTGAAGTCTAATGTCTGCTACGGACGGATACCAAGCGACAATGATGTGTATCAGATGCTGCAGATGGGTGCTAACATTCTGGGTTAGCACACCATAATGGAGGAGGCTGTACACGTTGAGGGTGGGGATATTTGGGAAATCTGTCTTCTATTCAGTCTTTTTTTTTTCCTTCAAAAAGACTGCCCTTAAGTGATCCTGAATGATCGATTACAAATCAAATTCCAATAATTTCTAGAGATGGAGGGGGAGTGGGGAGATAGCTCAGTAGAATAAGAACTTGCCTGGCAAGCTCAGGGTCCTGAGTTCAATCCCCCATACCACCAAAAAAACAAAAAAAAAACAAAAAAAAAAACTTTGTCAAAAAAATTTCTAGAGATGGAAAATTAAAAAAAAAATGATTTAAAATAAAATGATGCAGTTTGACCAATTTTACATACCTGTACCTATTAATCTAAACAGATTTGGTGATGAAAATATGTAATACAACCACTGTTAAATTTTTGTTTTGAAATTCTGTACTATTATGTACTCTTGCTTGTTACTGTTTTTCTATCTTTGTTTCTGCTATTTATTTTTACTCTTTAAATAAAATTAGATCTAAAAAAGTAAAAAAAATAAAATGATGTAGCTAGGTAAAGTGAAGGAGAAAGGAATTATCCCACTTCACTAACAGTTATAGGCACTGGACACAGGTTAGGGTTCTTAGGTGGAGAAATGGAAGGGGCACAACACAACCACTAGGAAATTTGTGGCCAGGGAGTCCAAACCACATGGAGGGCCAAAGGTCAAGGTACCACATACATTCTCTGCTCAATCCATCTCTCTACTCCCGTTTAGGACTTCTGGCCCGAGTCTGCTGGGTACAGCATAGTGAAGGTGAACCAAGCAAGGAAACTCAACCGGTGTCTAACTAAGACTTAGCATTGCTGGCTTCCCTGGATTTCCCAGAAGCAGCTCCCCATTCAAGGTCACGTTCCAGTGTTGAAGATGTGGGTCACTGAGATGTTCCATGTGCACTGTGTGATAACAGTGAATTGTCTCCTGCGGGGAAGTGCAGAGGAGTGTGTTCTGCACAGAACTGGAGGACTCGGGTGTGGATGGGACCTCAGGAGCCACCAGAGCCAAGCTGGCCAAACGGCTATCACGACTCTCCGCTGTGCAGAAGCCTCTCTTCCCTTCCCTTTGGGTTCAGAACCCTGAGACAGCCCATGGAGCATTCTGATACCCACACAACTGTGACTCATTAGGGGCCCGAATTGATCTCAGGCCAGGCCACTTTGTCAGTCTCAAAAATTCACTTATCATTTTGCTACAAAAGAAATTTAAGGCAAGGTTCTAGTTTTCATATGGATCTACGAAAGCATAGTGTGGAACACAAAAGTTCAACCACTCAAGACTGTGCTTGAACTTGTGACAATCAGCACGGTAAGAATCTGTGACTCTGTAACAGCCAATAAACTGGGCCTTCTCAATCTGGGAATCTTAGAGCCAAAGATCTGTGCTCCTAGGTCATGCTTAACCTTATACATTAACAAGCTACTGGGAGAAATGAGATCATAGCCGCTGTTAGCACTGACTTGCAACTACACCCAGTTTTTATGTATTTGAGGCTAACCAGTTAAAAAAGATTCTGATAAAAACCAACCACTTGTCAGCTCCCCTACACTGGATGGCGGTGGGTAATCAGAAACACACGAGTTCTGGGAAGTGCGCATACATGCAGCACCCCCCTGAGACTGCAGGAACAGAAGCAAAAGCTGTTAATGGCCTGTTCTAGGGCTCTTAAATGCTTTCTGATGTAATCGTTCTGCTGGCTGCTGAGTGTCCGGCACCCTCTGACCCATTCACAATCAATGCTCTCTGCAAGGGCGTGTTAGTGTTCTTTCTACAGTTTAGATGATTTAGAAAGGGACTACATGTAATCCTAAGCCATCTTTCAGATCACTCTTAGATCTCACACTAATGTAGCTAGCACGAATTCACAGCGCCAAGCACCTGGCTCAGGCAAACAATTCAAACTCCCCACTTTCAGGACAGAGCTCAGGGAATTAAAGTAACTTGTCCCAAATTTTGAAGCAGAAAAAGTGCCTTCCGGCAATGAGACTCTGAAGCTGGAGTGACATCAAATTTTTGGCACTGCGGGCATTTCATGGGAATTCCTGGGGCATCATTTTACTCACCGTGACTGTCCAATTAACAGGCTGACAACAGCCAGGTTTTTTGTTTGTCTGAATTATGGCTGGCTCAGCCTGCACTAGGGGAGGGGCTGGCGCAGCCTCTGGCCGCTGGGAATTGAACCGCTGTCTCTGCGGTGGCGCTTTAGAGCGCTAAACCATCTCACTGGCCGGAACAGGCAGGTTTTTAAACATTGCCTTTCTTCATACCTGCACAGGTATACCTCCGTTAAAATAACAGAGACTTTATAGAGCAGGCTAATAGGCCCATGTCACCTTAAGGGTAGGCCGGTGCCGGCCACTGTTGAGTAAACACTGTACACGTGGGTCTTGCAAGGTGATGCTGGAGGGCGGCAGGGGCGCGCTGGTCCTAGGCGTGGACTCAAGAAGCGGGGAAGAGAACGGTCACGCAAGGTTGGGGAGAGGCAGCGTGGCCGGTGTCGGGGGTGGGTGGGCACTGCGTGGGGTGGGGTGACTCGTCCTTACCCGGACGTGCGGCCCCTCCACCAGCTTGAGCGCCTGCGCCTCGAGCAGGTCGGCCCGCAGCCGCACCAGGAAGCGCACGCCGCCGTCCAGCTTGCTGATATGGTGGAAGAGGCCGCGGTAGCGCGGCACCAGCGCGTAGCGGAGCCGGTCCTCGGCCTGCAGCAGCACCGCCACCTCCCGCGGCTGCTCTCGCAGCTGGAGCACGCCTGCGCTCTGCTCCGCCACCTGGCCGTGGTCCACGCCGAAGCCCTGCGCCAGGCGGCCCAGCAGCTCGGCGCGCTGGGCCGCCTCGGTTAGGCCGCCGTAGAAGCTCACGAAGTCGGCGCACTGGCCCTCAGCGGGCGCAGGCGTTTTCTCACGCAATTCGTAGGCCGGCGTTGGCGGCACAGCGCGGCGAAGCAGCTCGTCCATGGCCCGCGTCAGGGAGCCCGCTCCCGCCGCCGCCGCCGCCGGCCTGCTGGATAGCAGGGGCCCTGGCGGCCGCGGTTGCCGCGGGGCAAACCGCAACGGGAGCAGGTTCCGCGTGGTCAGGCCTGGCCCGAATCCTCGCATGACGCCGGGGGACAGCAGCCCAGGGAAAAAGCCGGCCGTGGCGCCGCCGCAGCGCTTCCGGTTCCGGCTTCCGGCGCGTGCAGCTCCCATTGGTCGAGAGCGGAGGATGGGTGGGGCGGCAGCCAATCGGAGGTGGGGCGGGTGCCGCGCGGCCTTAGGCCAAGTGCGGCCAAAGGTCCTGGCGCTTGGCGCTGTCCGTAGCAAGCTCCAAAACAGCAGCGTCCTTGGCCATGTGTCTTTACCACTGGACGCCTGCAGTCGCTTTTTCAGCCCTTCTCCGCCACACTGTGCACGCGCCAGTTATTTAAATTGAAGTGCCTCGGGCCTCCAAGTGCTTCAGAGTCGCCCGAGGACGTGTTACCCTTACAGATTCCTGAGCTCTGAGACTCAGAATCTCCGAGGTTCTGATCTGGTGTGCGTCGGGGGCTGTGGGGACTCTGCATTTGCATGTCTGAGTGCTCAGAGTAATTCTGTGGCAAGGGAGCCTAGCTTGACCTGCTAAGTCCTTGTCAGGGTCCTAGACAGGGATGTCTAGAACTCCAGCCCTACTGCCAGCTGTGGCTGCTTGTGGCTGCTGCAAGCCGAGCCCTCCTAAAGATCTTGTTACACCTCAGCCTCCTTCTCCTTCCTTGGTCCTCATTCATTCAACAGTAGGTTTCTTAACTGCCTGCTATAGGGCAGGTCCTGTGCTTGGCCGACAGTAAATATGAAACAACCCTACTCTCACAAAGTAGGGTCAGCACTTAAAGTAATTACCAAGTATAATAACTGCAATAAAGAAGATTTCTCACGAAGTAATGTAAAGAAGCAGAGTTACGGTGACTTCTGTATGGATTCACCTTTACATGACCAGGACCATCTTGAATTATGACTGCTCCGCTTGTACCAGAATACACTGATCTATTTTTCCTGCACCTTTTCCAGCAAACCACAAATACACAGGACCACTGGAGTGGTATGTAGAGCTTTACAGCTGAACCCTAGAACTGGGAATGTGTCTCACTCTTCGGTGCTAAGATAAGCCAGGTACGTCCCAGCCAGGATGAAGTCACTTTATCCTAAGCCATTTACGTATTTCTCTCTTTTTATTCAAACTGCAGGAAACCACCTGGACCTGCCTGCCTGTCTTTCTTGTTTTTATAGCATTTCAGGGCCAATCATCTAGGACCAAGTTGTTTCACAATAAACTTCTCAACACAAACATGATGGTCAAGAAGGTCCAATGAATCTAAAGATACAATACTTAAATTGAAACTAGAAGTGTGTGTGTGTGTGTGTGTGTGTGTGTGTGTGTGATCCACTTCCCCCAAATCAAAAGCATAGCGCTTTTATAACTGTTACAGCTTGTATCTAGGTGTCCCCCCCAAAAGCCTCATGTAGTCATGGGGGGCTTTTGGAGTTTGTGATTGATTCATGGTCCAGTGCTGCAGTTATAGAGATGATGGGTGTGAGTACTACACCCACCCTGGGGCAGGGAGCATGTATACAATATAAGGGAGGGGAAAAGGCTCTCTCTCTCTCTCTCTCTAACTCTCTCCTGTATCTCTGTCTCTGTGTCTGTCTCTTTCCCCTTCTCTCCCTCTCTGTCTCCCTCTCTCCCCCTCTCCCCTCCCTTTTTATTCTTGTTGCTTTTGCTATCTTCTGCTTCCATGAATTGCTGCCCTCTGCAGTGTGCCACCCTGCCTTGGAGCCAGCTAATTATGAACTCAAATCTCTACAAACTGTGAGCTAAATCAGCCCTTTGTTCCCTAATTCTGGGTGTCAGGTATTTTGTCCCCGCAACAAAGGAAAAGGTACCAAGACAAGAAGCTCTAGTCTGCCCCTCATCAGAACTTTCAAGTGTCATAAATTCTATCTTAAAGGAACTTGGAAAATCACGCTTTGAGAACTTGCCAAGATGACAGAAATTCTGTTTTCTTTTGGAATCATTTTCAGTAATCACCAAGGAGAATTTTGTGTTTGTTGTATCTAGCAAGGGTAGGGGGGTCTCTGAAGAGGGGGGCCCAGGAGTCCCCAGGAATGACCCTTCATCTCTCTTTGGGCCTTACTTTCACTCCAGTGAAGAATGGAGAACTGGGGCTCTTAGTGTGAAATGGAGGAGTCAAGTGGAGGTTTATCTACAGTACAGCAAATGCAGAGACAGCAGGAGAGCTACCTTGGCAGCACTACGGTGCAGCAAGATGGAGAATGCTGCTCAGGATGCCTGCGAGTATGAGATGTGTCTGTGCTTACAGGAGCAAACCTTGATGAGTGTTGTGGGCTAGGCCAGTCAGGGTCTTAGGCTTTGTTTCTGGGAAAGGGACAAGGTCAGTAGAGTACATGAGAGTCACACTTTCATGAAGGATATGGTAGGGTGCACTTCTTAAGCGCATGGTAAACAGTAAGCATGTGTTGATTTTGTAATTGTCTGCCGCAGGTAAGCATGTGATGATGATTTAAAGTGTTAGTCATGCATGTTTTGCCCTGAGTTTTGAATGTCCCTCTCATCTGCTCCTGCCTCAAGTGATTTTCGGTTTCCTCTCCCTCTCCCTTTGTTCAACACATTACATTTTTGGAAGAGGATGTCACACACTGTGAAGGCTGGTAACCTCAAGCTCAGGCTTTTCAGGGTGAGGCTCTTCTCATTAGTAGGGTTCTCTGCAGAGTCCCGGAAGGAGCACACAGCGTCACATGATGAGACAGAGGATCCTAGCTCAGGTCTCCCCTCCTCTTTTTATAAAGCTGCAGTCCCACTGGATTAGGGCTCTTTGTCCTCATTTAACCTTAATTACATCCCAGAGGGTCATTTCCAAATAATACTGACTTGCGACTTTGGTGACTGTGTTTCTAATACATGCATTCCAAAGGACACACCCAAACCACAGCACCTACCAACCAGGTCTCCCACGCAACAACACTTCAGGGGGCATTAGGAACCTGCCTAGAAATATGACATCTTTCAATGGAGCACAAAGAAACTGTGTCCCCAGTTGACAGTGTGTAGGTGCCAGGGTCCGCAGGTAGAGACCTTGGCACAGATCCTGGAGCACAGAGACCCTGGGTTTAGCTCTTCAGGAGGACACTCTTTATTGGGTGTGTCTGATCCCCAAGAGTACAAGGCAACTCTGTCAGGCTTGTTCAGAAGCCAGGCACGAAACGCCCTGCAGGCTCTCTGCCAGCTTCTGAGCACACCATTGCCCCGAGAAGCAGTAAGGATGCAGTGCTCTCTGGGCCAGAGAGTCACTGGGGGCTCCTTCAGTGCCTGCCCATTTGTGCTCATCCTGGTGCTATTATTTATCCTTGGATACTTTTGCTGCACCTCAGGAAACTTGGTGCTGATTTCAAATTCAAGTGAAACTCCATTTCTGATAGCCGTAAGCATTTGCCTGAAGTACATTCCCACTCTCTCCCTTTCTTTCCTTCTCTCCTGCTAACTTCCCTTTTTTTTTTTTTTTTTTTGTCTTTTTTGAAACAGGGTCTCGCTATGCAGTTCAGGCTGACCTTGGGCTCACTTTTGTAGCCCAGGCTGGTCTCGAACTCACACCAATCCTCCTGCCTCAGCCTCCCAAGTGCTGGGATTACAGGCATGTGCCACCACACCTGGCCACCCACCAGCTTCCTTAACAATCTGTTGGTTTCTGCTTTTCCCTGTGTTCAGACTTGTTTTTCTGTCTGTGTCCATTGCTTATCTCTGCTTCTCCCAACTCATATCATTGGCTCTAAAACTTCTCCAACTCAAAAGTGAAATTAAGGCAATAATTCAATTTATAGGAGGGTCAAAAAGAATAAAAAATGTGACAGGTGGATGGGAAGCTATGACACAAGGTTGGTGGGAATTAAAGTAGACTTAGACAAATGGGGTGATCCATGGTTCAAGGGTTGGGTGAGTTAATTGCTAGAGGGCAACAATTCCAAAATTAATGTGCAGATTCAACCCAGTACCCATGAGAATTCCAACTGTCTTTTTTTTTTGAGAAATAGAAAAGCTGATCCTAAAATTGATACAGAAGTACTAGGGAAACGGAAAGCTTTAGGTCAAGAGTATAGAGGTACTGCATTCCTCTGCTTATCATAGCACAATTAACAATAGCCAAGTTATACAATCAGCCTAGGTTATCTGGCAATGGATTAATGGATCAAGAAGGTGGATATTTACACAATGGAGTATTGTTCAGCTACAAAGAAGTAAGTCATGTCGTTTCTAGGAAATTAAGTGGAACTCAAAGTCATCATATCAAGCAAAATAAGCCAGACTCAGAAAGGTAAGTCTCTTTTTTTAAAAGAGGAAAAAAAAGTAAAAATAACATTAATTTTTAAATTTTTTATTATTTATTTAGGCTGGACCAGGATTCAAACTCACGACCCTGCACTTGCCAGGCAGGCACTTGTGCCACAGAGCTATCTCCCTGGCTCCTAAAAGTAACATTAAAACAGTTTCAAAACAGCTAGCAGGACAGTGACAACAATCAGTGTTAGGTTTTTCAGCAGTGACTTGACAGAAGTAAAAAGGAAAAAGCGTGGGGGATTTATCATTTCTGAGGACGTGAAGGAACTCTAAGGAAGATGGGGTATTCCCTGACCTGAGACAAAGAGAGCCAAGAACTTTATGGGTTCCTGTTTGGGGTGGAGTTTGAGAGGCTGTTGCAATTACATGTAGTGTACTGGTTGTGGTCTCGCGGAAATTGTATCCAGGGCTAGAGTAGGGAAGGAGGAGGAAGTGGCCATTGGGAAGATAAGCTGTTGTTTTAAGGGCTTCAGCTGTGTTAGATGAGCGCCATGATAATTTGGTGGTCCATACTATGGCAGAAGCTATCAATTAGTACGTTGCGTGTTGTTTTCTACATAGTAGTTATTCAGAGTACAAGATATAGGCATGAAATAATTAGACAAAATTAGCACAAACCTTTTCAATGAACAAAGAGAAATTAGCTGTATATTTTAATTAATAACTAATAACTGTAATAATCATATGTAATAACTATACATTTCTCTTATTTCCCTTACAGAATGGTCTTATGTGTTTTCTGTCATATGTACAATCTATGGGTAGAAAAAGATGGCATGAAAATAGAAGGAAGGGGGCCGGGGAGCTAGCCCTGTGGCACAAGTGCCAGCCTGGCAAGTGCAAGGTCATAAGTTTGAACCCCGGTTCCGCAAAAATAAAAAAATAAAAAAAAAAAAAAAGAAAGAAAAAGAAAGAAAGAAAGAAAATAATAGGAAGACAGTTGGAGAAGCAGAAGGGATCAATGGAGGGAGGGCACAGGGCCGTTGAGTACAATAAAAATGTGATGTGTGCATGCATGAAGATGCCACAGTAAATTCCATTCTGTATAATTAATAAGTACCAATTTTTAAAAATACTGGGGAAGTTTGGAGTACGACACCAAAAAAATACTAGGGAACCTGAAACGCTAAGACAATTTTTCTCTTCAAAATGATTTTTATTAAGGACAAACTGAGAAGACTCACCTTGCCTGACTTTATAACTTACTATAATGCCATGTTAATCAAAACAATAAGGTTCTGGCAAAAGGGTAGACAGATTGATCAATGGAATAACGTTGAGGGCCAGTGGTATAGCTAAGCAGACTAAGAGCTTGCTTAGGTAAGTGCAGGGGCCAGGATTCGATCCCAGGTACTGCATGCCTTGCTGGTCCCGCCTTTGGGCACAATGGAGTCTGGTCATGGTGGCACACACCCATAATCCCGGCACTAGGGGGGCAGAAATCAGGAGGATCACTGTGAGTCTGGGCTGAGTGAGACCCTGTACCAAAAAAACAACAACAACAACAACAAAAAACCTCTTGGGGGCTTTCAGGGAATGGCAGTTTGACCCCCACCCCGACCCTTCTTAAGGCAGCCTGAGCCAACTAAAAAAATAATAAAATTTGGAAAGCATAGGTAAATGCATACATCCATGATTGCTTCTCTCTCTCTCTTCTTTCTTTCTTTCTCTCTTTTCTTTTTCTTTCTTTTCTTCCTTCCTTTCTTTCTTTCTTTCTTTCTTTCTTTCTTTCTTTCTTTCTTTCTTTCTTTCTTTCTTTCTTTCTTTCTTTCGAGACAGGCTCTTGTTGTATATTCTAGACTAGCCTTGAACTCACTATCTAGCCCAGGCTGGCCTCAACCTTGCATTGACCCTCCTGCCTCAGCCTTCTGAGTGCTGGGGTCAAGGTGTGTGCTACTATGTCCAGCTTGATTTTTTAAAATCATGTATGTATGTATGTATGTATGTATGTATGTATGTATGTATGTATTTGATATGGGGTCTCACTATGCAGCTCAGAATCAGTGTTCCTCCTGCCTCAGCCTCCCCAGTGCTAGGATTACAGGCCTGCACCACCATGCCAGGGGCTCTGAGGCCAGCACAGCATGCAGTACCAGGGATCAAACACAAGTCCTTGCACTTACCAGGCAGGTGCTTAGACTGACGAACTATCTTCCCCCTTGCACTGGCTAGGCAGGCGCTTAGACCTTGGAGCTATCTCCCTAGCCCCTCCCCCAGCTTGATTTTTGACATTTAGTGTGAAAGAAGAGTTATTTCAACATATGGTACTAGGACAGGTAGACTTCCACAAGCAAAAGAAACAGCTGGACTTTGACCTCAGATCCTACACATTATGAGTCAGAGATCAAATGTAAGACCTAAATAGCAAAGCTCTTAAAAGGGAAGATGAGTGTTAAGCCTTGTACCTCAATGTCCCTGCAGGGTCTCATGTAGTCATAGGAGGGGCTTTGTCAAGGTGGCAGGACCCAGAGTATGTGATGCTGGTACCCAGGGTGTGTGGTTACTGTCTTAGTCCACTGACTGGTTCGGCATAGCTCCGGGTGTGGATAATGGAAGGCCCTCCCTGGGTGTGGGCACTGCCTCCTAAGGTCATGAAGCCTGGATAGAGCATAAGGGACAAAGGGGACTATTGTTCCTTGCAGCTGCTTCACTATTTTGCTGCTCTGCCACCTTCCGCCAACCACCAACTGTTTCTCTGCCGTGCCACCCTGCCTTGGAGCCAGCCAACTTTGAAGTAAGACCTCTACAAACTGTGAGCTAAATAAGCCTTTCCCCCTTTAACGTTGAGTGTTGGGTTTTTGGTCTCACCAGAAAAGC
The DNA here is from genome assembly GCA_004027025.1 of Myocastor coypus. NCBI lineage: Eukaryota > Metazoa > Chordata > Mammalia > Rodentia > Myocastoridae > Myocastor > Myocastor coypus. Next base: position 12,574 of record PVJA010000117.1, on the reverse strand, counting down.
AACTAAGACAGTAGATACAAGGGCTTATGACTTCACATCAAGTAATAATTTCCTTCCTGTGACACCAAAGGTATAACAGAAAATGCCCCCTCTCCAGTCAGTAGATGTCAGTTTCTTAGTTGCCAAGGTCAGAGTTCCTGTTCCAGTTCCGGTTGCTTCTGTCTCCTAGAAATGACGGGTCACTGCAGTGCACAGCTGGTCACTGTGATGCACACTGTATAAAGCAGTCCCTGCTGTCCAGCCACTGCCTCTGTACTTCCTGCTTGCTTATTCCATGTAAGCCCTGGACCACCAGAGACCAGGGCCTGATACTGGGAAGTGATCCTGCTTATTCCCATCAACATAAATCAATCTGCCTCAGTCCTGAGTGTCATTTTGGGGTTTCTGCCTGCTGTTGCAAAGGGATAAATAACAAAATAGAAAAAGGATGAATTAGGTCATACCCAAAGCTCAAGGCTTTTGTGCATCAAGGACACTGCCAAAGTAGTGCAAAGACAACACCAATAACAGCAGTAATATTTACAAATCATCAGAGCTCCAGAGGTGTGATTGGCTAGCGCTGTACTGAGAAAGGCCTTTTTATAGAGAGGATGGATGATGGTAGGGAGATGGGGGGATCCTCTGACCTGAGACAGGCAGGCTGAGACTTTACGGACTTTTGATAGGGGCAGAATTTGAGGGGCAGGTTGAGCGACCCCTGAGGAATTGATTGGGGTCTCCCATGTGTGTGTGGGAAAGGTGTCCAGGATCTGAGTAGGGAGCAGGAGGGAGGGGTCATTGGGAAGATGAGCTGTTGCTTTTGGTATTCAGCCATGTTGAACTAGGGCTGTGACAATTTAGCAGTCTGTACTCAGGCCGGAATCTATTACTTATATAATAAATCATGGATCTAGCATCTAGAATAAGGAATCCTTATGACTCAACTATAAAATGATAAACAACCTAATTAAAATTGGACAAAGAATGCGATTAGACATTCCTCCAAAGAAAACAGGAATGACCAATATGTACATGGAAAAGTGCTCAATGGTGGTCACTAGGGAAGTGCAAATCAAAACCACCATGAGGTATAATATCACATCTGCTATATGGCTGCAGTAACAGTAGAAAAACAAAGGGTGGCACGGGATGGAGATGCTGACATCCAGCATTGAGACGGAGCCTTGCTGTGTAGTTCAGGCTGCACTGAGACTCACTGTGGAGCCCAGGATGACCTCACACTTGTGCCAGTCTTCCTGCCTTAGCCTCCCCAGGGCTGGCATTACAGATTTGTGCCACCATGGCCAGTTGGGAGAAAATGAAACTCTCATACACAGTTGGGAGGACTGTTAAATGACACAGTCACCGTGGAAATCCTTTTGGTGGTCTCTCAAAATGTTAGATGTACAGTTGCCATATGGCCAGGCAGTTCTGTTTCTAGGTCCTCCAGAGGGTTATGGAAGTATGTTCATAAAAAAAAAATGTGTGCACGAATGGTTAGAATTCTTCCTAACCACCAAAGCATAGAAACTGCCTGCGTGCCCACCAGCAGGTGGAACGGAAATGTCAAATTCAGCCTGTTCACACAGTGGAGTATTATTCAGCCATAAAAACCAATAAAGCAGTGATGGAGTTATGATGTGGATACACCTTGAAAAATGATGCTATGTGAAAGAAGACAGTCACCCACACAGACAGGAAATTGACTAGTGGCTGCCAGAGGCAGGGTGGGCATGGGGAATGACTGCTCATAGGGCATTTCTGCTGGAGGTAATTAGTGATAATGATTGTATGTCATTGTGAATATCCTAAAATCTACTGAATTAGTGGGTGTGGTGGCACACACCTGCCATCCCAGTAGTTGGGAGGCTGAGGCAGGGGGATTGGTTCCAGTCCAAGACCAGCCTGGGCTACAAAGTGAGCTCAAGGCCAGCCTGAGCTGCCTAGGGAGACCCTGTCAAAAAAAAAAAAAAAAAGTGTAAAATAAAACAAATTCCACTGAATTGCAAGCTTTAAAATGGTCACTTTTATGTTACATTAGTTTTCCCTTACAAAAGATGACCTTGGAGGTCGTTAGCATGTGTAGTGCAATTCCAAAGACTTATTAAAGAGAATCCAGGGGCCGGCGTGATGGTTCAGCGGTCTAAAGCACATGCTTAGGCAACTGCAGGGACCACAGTTCTATCCTGGGTACCACACCAGGGCAGGCTGAGCCAGCCATAAAAACATAAAAATAAAAAGAATATGCCGAGTCCAGCTTGCATCAGGTGTCCAGGGCTGGGCGGGGATGGGTTGCACAGAGCCAAGCCCCAGGGGATTGCTGGAGACCGCCTTCTTGGGTGGTGACCCAGTATCCCAGAAAGGGCTTGGGCAGGTGCCAAAGGATGTTGAAGAATAAAAAATAGCATGAAACAAAAACTAGGAAAAAAGCACTCATGACCTTAGCATTTTAATCCCCGCCACATTTATTTCTGCAAATCCTCGGTGTTCTCCTGCTGCCTAAGGTACTTCTGCGAGCGCAGTCCCTGTTAATGCCCTGCATTTCCTGTGCCTTTCTCGTGCAATCAGACCGTATTTCCCTCGAGGCCGCCTTCATAACTATCCTTTCTCCTGGCGGCATGGCATTCAACGGAGTTGATGCACCATCGTTTGTTAATCACTCAGCTATGCTGTGGTATGTAGTTTTTAATATTTTTTGCATCCTTTGCTTTTATACTTTATCAAATACTTCCTGCGAACCAATTTTTTTTTTCTTGAATTGCCCAAATTACTTAACAAGACCAAACAGGATACAATTTCTCATGATACGAGAGCTGTTTTCTTGGTTCTTTGGTCTTACCGTTCTGTCGCCCTCCCTGCTCCCCCACAAGGCCCCCCACCCCTCAGGGCCGTGCAATATTCCTACCGCCCTGGGCAAAGGCCTTCCAGGCGCTCTCCTTGGACGGCAGAACACGGTCCTCTGGACCTGCCTGGCTGAGTCCCTGAAACCTGACACTGTCTGGCCTTGTGGCAAAGAGGAGCTAATGCTAGGAAGGAAACAGAAACCAGGGGAAAGGGCAGAAGGGGCGCTGCGGAGGCCCGCGGGCGACCTCTAGAGGCTGGGAAAGGCCCAGAGCCGCCTGCGCCCGGAGCTCCCAGGGCTTCGGGAGAACTCGTCCCTTAATGAGGCAGGCTCTGTTCTCACCTGCAGTTGAGAGCCTGAATAGCAACTGAGGCACACAGAGGCCAGGCACCTTTTCCGGGACTGCCCAGAAAGTCTGGCGACAGAGCTCAGGCAACGCGCTGCGTTGCCTGAATGGCTGCTGGGAAGACCTACAGCCCTTCACTGGCAAAGCCGCCCTGGGGGCCTTATGTGCCGCACCTGCGGCCACGGGAGACCAGGGTCCAAACGCTGGCACGTGGCTTTTCAGCTGTGAGTCTCCAAACAGATCGTCTAACCTCTCCGAGCTTGGGTGTCTTCATCAGAAAGCAAAAGCTCTTTTCTGTAGGGAAGTGTGAGAATGCCCTGTTAGTATGTCACATCTGGTTCGGTCCTATGGGCAGAGCTTAGTGGTTGGGACAGAGACGCTAAGGCTTCCTTCCTCCCTGTATTCAGTCCTGGACATGCTCCCTACTTGCTCTAGCTGACACAAGCCATTTACCCCTTCCAGCCTCAATGTACCCACCTGTAAATGGCACAGTGCTCCGCAGAGAGCATCTGAGGGAACTGACTGCGATGTTCTTTGGGCTTCCATGTGGATTGGGGCTGCTCCCCAAAGGCCTGCATGTGGGACGTTTGGTCTCCAGCCTACAGCACTGTTGGGAGCCAATAGTACCTTTGGAGGCTGTGCCTGGAAAGAGGAGAGCAGGTGCTGGGAGTGTACTCTTGATAAAGTTGGGGGCACGGTCTACTCTCTCTCTTTGCTTCCCTGCCCCATGACAGGCCAGAGTCACAGGCCAAGTGACCATACACTGAGCCCTCTGAAGCCATGATCAAACTTATTTTCTCCATGTACACTGATTTCCTCAGATATTTGTCCCAGGGGTGAGAAGTACCATGGCAAGGAGAGCTCACACTGAGGACCGAGGACTGATGGTGGGGAGGGAGAGCTACAGCGCCCATCAGCCAAGGATTAGAAGGACCATGAGGAGGAGGGTGTATGAGGGGGGTACATAGGCCTCTGACTGGAGAGGGACAGGATGGGCTGGGCTGGGGACCAGGGTCACAGAACCAGGCACTTCCAGGGACATAGGGTGGTGGTGACCTTCAGCCACCTTGCAAGGATAGCCAGCACACTCACACAGTGTGCTTGTCCACAGGGCAAGGAGGACAGCACCTGGTGCCCCTTGGAATTCCAGTTCCCTTGTTAACATCCCAGGCTGTGGTGTTGTCCCCCACACAGATGTCACTGTGGGAAAAGAATCTAGTTACCAAACACTTTAATATGATCCTACTTTTACTCAAAATAAAGCATTCTAAAAAGTTTCCCCAAATGCCAATAGTAGTTATTTCAGGGGTGATGGCCTCCTAAAACAACTACAACAACAACAATCTCTGGTTCTTAAATATATTCTTGAATTGTGTGGACTGCTTTTAAATTACAAGTTAGGACTTTTAACAGGAATAAACCACATCTTTTTTTCCGTTTCTTCATTGTATGAATAAAAAGAGCCTTTATCTAGTGTCCTAAGAGGGTGTGAATTTGTGCATCTTCTAGGAAGCTAAATTCTGCCCCTTCTTAAATGTGGGCCAGGGCCAGGACCTCTGTGGGGTGTTAGGAGGAGGAACACAGCTCTATCCTGGCTCTGGAGAGCACAGAGCACGGGAGCTGTGGTCTCGGATGATGACAGAGCGTGTGTTTTCTGCCATGGTGACCATGTGCGATGCTATTCACTCTCAGGGTGCTACGAGCCAAGTTAGTGGGAACTTGCTGCTGGGGCTCAGTCCTTACCCTGTGAGACGCCTGCCTCAGAGTGGGCGTGCCTGTGCTGCTGCGGAGGGGCACTTGTTCCTCCTGCTAAGTGGCCTTGAGTGAGACTGACTTCCCTGCTGTCCAGTATTGATAACGACAGCATGGGGGTCCTCAGAGCTTGCACTGCACACCAGGCAAGGCCCCAGGCTTTCTCCTAGATGATCTTATTTAATGCTTGGAAAACTTCACAAAGGATGGGCTTTGTTCCATCCAATTTGTGGATGAGAACAAGGTTCGGTGAGGTCATGTAACTCACCTAGAGCCACACAGTAGTCAGTGGAGGGCCAAGGCCTGAGCCCACTTCAAGCTGGTTCCAAAGCCTAAGATGCTCGTCTGAATCCTGCCACCTCCTTACACTCAGCTCATGTTCCAGAGGTGGCTGTCATAATTCCAAAGTCTAAGCTCCCATTATGGGGGAGTCCTGCGCCCCTGCTTTGGAGCCCAAGGGGGCAATGCCATGGCCATGACATTGGCTATCCCTTGAAAAAGCGTTGATGGTTCCACTAGCTGTCAGGGATGTGTCTATGACAACCAGAGAAGGGCAGGTGCCTGCAGGCACTGCCTCAGCATTCAGCCCCTGGCTCTACTCTTTCAGGACCCCCAGGTGATACTGGGCAGCAGGGGCCCAGGGCCTGGACTTTTCTGTCTGGCCTGGGGCACAGCTGCAGGCAATCTTGGATCAGGACTTGGTCGCTGGACCTGGCTAGGGCTCTGGGCCTGGCCTACCATCCTGCCTTCCGCTCTGCAGGCGTCAAGGGCTCCCCCATGTGATGAACTCCGCCCTCCAGCTGCCCCCTGTCCTTTCCCAGGCATCATCTCCGCCAGTGATGCCTTTGTGCCCTCAGCTCTTTCCCAGTGACTCAGGGGACTCTTGGAGTCCTGCCACTTGTTGACTCAGGACAACTGAGGAAGTGATGCATGTGACCTTGAAGCCAACCTCCTAGAGACCAACAGTTTCCAGGGTGTTGGCTGGAATGCCAGCCACTATCAGCAGCTGCAACTCTGCTATTCCCTTTCAGTCATGACTGGACAGGAACCAAAGGAGAAGCCTGCAGCTGGTTCTGCCCGCTGATCCCTTCCTGGTTCCCGACCCCTGAGAATTCTTGCAGGAGCTACCTGGAGTCCCTGGGCCCTAGCTGAGGTGGTACACCACAGTCCATGAGGAACACGGGTGCCAGGAGGGCCGTGAGGGGGAGCCTGATGGTCTCCTGTTCAGAAGTGCAGGTGGCTTTGCCTTTTGGTGAGTGCTGGGTATGCAGTTGGCGCTCGGCCCATGCCACACCTGCTGTCCACCTGGGGTCGCTCAGGCCAGTTCTAAGCTGTCTGGAAAGACATATGTGGTGGTCAGAATCTTTATTTTTATTTTTATTTTTATTTTTTTGAGACAGGGTCTCACTATGCAGTGCAGGCTGGCCTTGAGCTCACTTTTGTAGTCCAGGCTGGTCTTGAACTCACATCAATCCTCCTGCCTCAGCCTCCCAAGTGCTGGGATTACAGCTGAAATTACAGATGTCAAAATCTTTTCTAATGAAATTGTGGAGAAAATTCATTCTGAGACAAGCTCCATGTATTTGTTGATCAGAGAAATAGAGGCAATTCTGAGGTCTGGAATGCAAAGTATGAGACTCCAAAATTATTACTTGGCATGGTGGCCCACATCAGTAATGCCAGTACTCAGGAGGCTGAGGCAGGAGGGTTACAACTTTGAGGATAGCCTGGGCAACTTACTGAGACCCTGCCTCAAAATGTAAAAACATGAAATAAGAAGGGCTGAGGATATACATGGGAGCCTTTAAGATAAGCAGGACTGACAGGAGGTAATGGCTCCTGGCCAGAGAACACACAGTTCTAGAGATGTACGAAATGATGCCAAGGACAGAGACGTCATGCTTACTTCTCCTTGGCCCACCTGGCACCCAGACATGGCCTTGATGTTGATGTGGAGCCAGCAAGACCTGGGTGTGAGTCACACCTGTAGTTACTGTGGAGCTATAGCTCAGTTGGTAGCCGCAGTCCCTAAAGCGGGACAGAATATCCTTTATGATGGAGCAGTTCCCCTAGGTAGGGGCTGAGCAGCAGTGCAAGCATACAGTTCCCTGGAGACGAACACCAAGAGCTCACAGCGGCCCAGGCCTTCCAGAGCCCTGAGCTGGTACCATCTTTCCACACAGCTATCACAAGAGCAGCAACTGAGAATGCACATGTTTTGTTCTCTCTGCTCCTCGCCATCTGGACTTAGCTGTAGTTTCCCACAGAGCAGCCCTCAAGGACTGCCTCTGCAGCCCTCTGCACCTGTCCTGAAGCTGGAGGCAGCATCCCTGGAGGCAGAGGGACATTCTTCCTGGCTCTCAGGGAACCCTGGCACCCTGAGACTTCACAATGGGGAGGTCTTAAAACTTAAAACTATCCTTCCAGCTGATCAGATAGCTCTGTGGATTAAAGCACTTGCTTAGCAGACACAGGGACTGGGGCTCCACCCCCAGTGTGGTGCCAGCCCTGAGCCTGGGGCGCACTGGTGAATGAGACAGGAGCCACCACCGCTGTCTGATGAGGATCAGAGAAAGACACGGGGTGATGGAAGCAGAGGTTAGTGTGAATGCAGCTGCAGGCTGGGAAGGCAGAGGAGGGGACCAGAGGCAGAGGAACCAGGCACTGAGAGAAGCTGCAAAAGGCAGGGAAAGGGCGCACTGTGGAGCCCCCAGGGATTGCAGGCTTCCAGGCTTAAGAGAACACTTTTCTACTGCTCGTTTTATTATTAGTTTTGTGGTATTAGGGATTGAACCCAGGGCCCTTGCACCAAGCTGCATTCATAGTGCTTTTTAAATTCTGACACAATGAGCTGGGTATGTTGGCACCTGGAAGATCATTATGAGTTCAAGATGAGCCTGGGCTACAAAGTGAGCTCAAGGCCTGCCTGAGCTGTATAGTGAGATCCTGTCTCAAAAAGGCAAAACAAACAAACAAGAAAAAAATAAACAAACTCCTAGTTAGGGTCTCACTAAGTTGCCCAGGCTGGTCTCCAACTTACAATCTTCCTGCCCCAGTCTCCAAAGTAGCAGAGATTATAGGTGTATATCCCTGCACCCAGGATTTCTATTGTTTTGAGCTACTCAATTTGTAGTAATTGTTTTCACAGCAGTGATAGGAAATTAATATAGCAAAAATTATTTTAATTGTGCATTTTTTCTGCCTTCAAGAAAATATCAATTTTTTTTTAACTTAAAACTATCTCTCAGGCTGGCCAGATAGCTCAGCAGATTAAAGTGCTGTTTAGGCATACATCAGGACTGGGGTTCCATCCCTAATGTGATGCCAGCCCCATGCCTAGGGCATGCTGGTAATTGAGACTGGGTGTGGTGGCATGCACCTGTCATGCGAGCACTTCGCAGGCTAAAAACAGCAGGACCACAATGAGTCCAATCTGTGCAGTGAGCCCCTGTAGACCTTGTACTAAATACACTTAAAAGATAATAATAATAAAATAAAAACTACCTCTCTTTCCCACTAAATCTCAGGGGGAGCTTGGGCAGTGAGCTTCCTTTCCTGCACCTCCACTCCCAGTCTTCACTAGGTCCCCTTCATGTAGAACTCAGCAGAGCTCACCAAGGATGTCCATGTGTATGGACTCTAGGACAAACGGGGCCAAGTGACTCAATGGGGCTTAGAATGCAGACCTTGGCTGCGCTTCAGGCTCATTAGGAAATGGGCGCAGGCTATGTGCATCTCCATTAAAGAAGAAAACCCACATTGGCTTTCAAGATTCCTGCACACAGGAGGGGCTGGGGAGATAGCTCAGTAAAAGAAGCACTTGCCTGGCAAGTGCAAGGTCCTGAGTTCAATCCCTGGTCCTGCAAAACAAAACAAACAAACCAGATTCTTACACACAGGAAAGTTGAAGAGAGCCACCAGCTTAGATGCCCAAGGTATCTTGGACTCAGTTTTTACTTTTTTGTAGGCCTGGGAATTGAACTCAGGTCATTGCACTTGCCAGGCAAGCACCTATTCTGCTGAACTACTTCCCTGCCCCTTTAGTTGTTCTTAATAAAACTTTGAAGCAAGATGCACAAGTTCCAGCAGAGGGGGATATTGCTGCATAGAAGGAGCAAAACAAAAAAGCAGAAAACCTAAGACTCACAGACCCTTTGGCAGAGAAGCGGGCTTTGACAGGCCGCTCTAGTGCAGGAGAAGGAAGCTGGGCCTCTGTGAAAATTCCCCCGGGGAGACTGGGGGTGGGGAGAGCATCTCTCTTGGGGCTCTCCAGTGAGAAATGAGGTGCTTGGCACACAAACTGCAGGCTGCTCTGGGGCCTGCGCTCTAGGCATCGGGAGCTGCAAGGTCACTGGTGTTAAATGACTGAGATCTTTGCCTCAAAAAGGTAGAGGGAGCTAGCTCTGCCACCTTGTGCCACATGGAGCCTGCTGGTTGCTCTGCGCTGCACTCCACCTGCTCTGTCCTCTGTGTCATTAGGGATGAGGCTCTGGGGAGCCATTACATGGGGCTTTAGCAAGAAGAGGGATGGAAACTCAGTCTCCAGCACCCTCCTTGTAAACAGCTTGTGTGCTGCAGCCTCAGGTCTTCACCACCTGCACAGTCTGGCCAGGAGGCTCTGTTTTAAGGAAGGGGTAACTCAGGATCAGAGGAGTTAGGAAACTGGGTTAGATCATGCAGGACCACAGAGAGAGCTAAGGGAAGTTCTAGACATTACTCTGGCTGGCTCAACAGAAGACAAAGGAAAGAACCATCCCTATTCTGTTATCCAACCAGTGCAGTTTTACAGCTTTTAGCCAGAAAGGTGGAACTGTGACTGATGAAATGCTACCTGCTTTAGCTGAAGTTGAGGTCTACCTGGATTTCAAACCACAGTGCAGGAGCTGAACACCTGAGGATGCAGGGGGTCCACACACCCACTCTGATCCTGGCCGACAAAGGATGATTTTCTTCCTTGGGCCAGTTCTGTGGTGTCTGCTCATGATCTTTGTGGCAGGGAGCACAAAGCTCCCCTGTGGGAAGGGGCCCGTGGTCTGTTCCTCAGAACCTGTGAATGTGTTCCCTTAGGAGGCAAAAGGGGCTTGTAGATGGGATTGAGTTAAAGACCTTGCAAAGGGAGATTATTCCAGGTTATCTAGATGGTTGATGTAACCACAAGGGGCCTGGAATAGAGTATGGTGGGCAGGCAGACTCAGAGGAGATGGGAGCAGATGTAGGATCTACGGCCAAGGAGTGTGAATGGCTTCAGAAGCCTGAAGGGCAGGAAAGTGCCTACCCTGGAGCTCCTCAGAGTGCAGCCCTGCCCACTCCTGGATTTTAGCCCTGTGCAAAGCCTGGCTTTCTGAGCTCTTGAATTATACATTAGCTGTGTATCATTTTGAGCCACAGAGGCTATGCCCATGTGCTACAGCAGCAGTAGAAAATTGATACAGTCACCACACAACTGAGCTCACTAAACTTAGCAGTGACAAGAACCACCCTGCACAAATACATCATAAGCAGCGTCAAACAGAAACGAGGCCAAAAGAAGAGGACAGGCGGTCCATGTCTCAAAATGCATTTCTAATTTTAAATGTGCTAACACTTATAAAGCCCTCTGATCATTAAGACATTTCTCTATATTAATACTTTTAATCATAGTGAAGGACTGAATATACTCCCTTCTGTTGCACAGCCTTTAACATTTTAGGTACCACAGTTTAAGAATCTGATCGTAAGGTTTGGTGGGTTTTCCTGCATGGCTAGAAAGCTATTCTAATCAAAAATTTTTCCACACAAAGTTCTGTGGCCAAGCAGGGAAGAAGCAGAGCTGCCTGGCTTCCAGTCCTAGTGGCCCCTGCAGTGATCTTTGTCAGCACGTGGCTGGTAATTTTCCATGCTACCCAACCTAGACCTTGTTCTTGCAAATGATTTGGCAGGTACTTCCTTATGACATACCTAACAAGTGGGTTGGAAGCCTGCCTCAGCTTCGTACTAGAAAGATTTTCTAAGTGGTCGATATGGTTTACTTCCACGATTTTGGATATGAGGGTTTGAGCACTTTTAAAGGTGATACATCAAAATGTGAATTTTTTTTGGTGGTGGTTGGGTAGGGGAGTGGTATGATCATGGCAAATGTTCCAACAATGTTCTAGCAGGAGTTTCTCTAGAAAAGTGATGACTTTCTCATTTGTATTAAAAGTGGAATCTTGATGAGACAAGTTGATACATTGAGTCTTTTTAAATTGTCAGCTGGATCATACTCAGAGCTACTTGTCATTACAGCCTATCAGCAAATTTGAAATACTTGTCATTTTGTTAAAGAAAAAAAGAAGCCTTATAGGTATGGTGGTAGTATGTGCCTGTAATTCCAGCACTGGGGCGGCTGGGGCAGGAGGAGTGCTGCATTCAAGGCCACCTTGGGCTACCCAGTGCAACCCTGCTTAACCCCCTCCCCCATAGCACAAATCAAGTTCAGCCACTCAAAGTCAACACCCACAGCCTCGAGTCACTGCATGTGCCTGTGACTGCCCTCTCATTGTCCCTGGTGCAGGATTGTATAAGAATGACGGCATCAACTATACCAGCAGCAACACTGATGATGTCACCAAGTTCTTCCCTCTTGCTTCTTCCTCTCTCTTTCTCCTTCTTCCTTTTGTTCTTTTCTGACCTTAGGTGGGACTCCACACACTTCTCAGTCTTTAACACCACATTATCATTGATATACTCAAGCCCTGCTCCTTGGAAAGAAGTATTCCTTTTTGAGCTGGGTGTGGTGGCACACGCCTGTAGTCCCAGCACTTGGGAGGCTGAGGCAGGAGGATCAGTGCGAGTTCGAGACCAGCCTGGGCCACAAAAGTGACAGACAAATAGACAAAAAAAAAAAAAAAAAGTATTCCTTTTTTAATTTCTATAGGTCATTCTCATTTCTCCAGCTCTCCAGGTAATTCTTCTAATGCATTTAATACTTTTCTTCTATGAGCTCTTGCAGAATACAGTACTATTTTTCAGTGGACCAGATGACCTCATGAGTGAATGCTCTAAAACAGTCAAAGAAGAATTAATATCAAATCTTCTTAAAGTCTTCTGAGGAAAGAGAGCAGAGGGAACACTCCCAGATTCCTTTTCAAAGGCTAGGATCACCCCGATTGCAAAGCCAGAGAACACCAGATGAAAAGAATAGGCCAATATCCCAGGTGAACACAGAGATAAGCATTTCTCAATAAAATACCTACCTGCAAACTGAATTCGACTGCACCTGAGGAGGACTATACACCAGGAGTGAGGAGGATCTTCCCTTGGGATGTAGGGATGCTTCGGCATATAGATTCATCTGCATGACATATCATGCTGACTGAAAATCAAAGCTCTCATCACCTCAATGGGTGAAGAAAAAGCTCTCCTGAAATTTAGTATCCATCCAAGATGAAGAGTCACAGTAACATACACATGGAAGAACTTAATAGATCCGTGAGGAACTCATGGCTGAAATCATAAATCGATGGGGTGAAACCAAGAGCCTTTCCTCTGGCCCACTCTTGCTTCTGTGTTTGACGCAGCACTGGCAGTTGTGGCCAGCCCATTAGATGAGGAAAAGAAAAGTCATCTAAGGGGAGATAGTGCAGTAAAATAAGCATCTGTCTGGCAAGCGCAGGGTCCTGAGTTCAATCCCAGTA